>JALIGW010000003.1:82890444-82995444 GCA_023053685.1 Diadophis punctatus similis | reverse complement strand
GCACACTTTCGGTCCAAAAAGGCAATAGCCAGGAATCGAAGCTGAGATACTTCCGTCAAGAACCACAATCAGATCTCAGTCCTGGCAAACTGAAGGATAGACCCCCCCCCCAAGGAATCCCTCGATCCCTCCCTTCGATCCCTCTATTGGAGGAAGAAGCGAGGTGTGGGGGAGAGCGAGAGCGTGCGAACGAGCGAGAAATTTGTCGTTTTCAATTCATCAGTAAATTCCAATCATGGTCGTGGCTCTCCTGTTCCCCTTTACAGGCAGGGCTGTCTTAATACCCGATAGCTGACTGCGGACTGGTACTTCCAGGTAGGACGCCGCCTTTCTACTGTGGGTTTTATTTCCTTTCTGACCGCTCGAAATATGACATAAGATAATGGTAAACAAGAAAGAAGCTGGAAAGGGATGAAAAATTGGTATCAGTTTAATGTGGGGGAGTGGTAACGAAGGGGAGGGAGGGGAGGAGAGGAAGGCTCTCTCCTAGTTGCTCCTGCCCCCTATTTTGTACAGCTCTCCGCTTGTTTATTTTAATTAGCACAGGGATCCTTTGCTAGAAACAAGGACCAACCTCCACCTCCCGGTTACATCACTGCTTCCTGCCCTCCCTTCCCCTCCAAGCCATCCCAAACCCGTCCCCTTTATTCCTCGTTAAGAAAGAACCGGCTTGGGGGTGGGTGGGGGGAGAGTTGGCAAAATCATCACCTCTCTAGAATCGCTTCAAGTAAATCTTGGCTGCCGTTCTTGAAACCTAGGAAGAAATCCTAACGAGCACCACACAGTACAATAACCCAGGCAGGTATCTTGTCCGAGGGGGTTAACATGTAGATAACGAAGCTGGTTTCATCCGAGTCTCCTTTATCTGAACCCGACTACGGAACTTCAACAAGGTTACGGTTAGGCGCCGTCTGCCAGGGAAAGGGTTTTCCCTCCCTCCCACCCCCGCTCCTCCTTAGGGTTTGAGGATTTTGTTCTCCCCCTCCAGTTCCCCAAGCGGGCGCCTCGTCGGGTTTGCGACCGGACAGCCAAGAGAGGAGCAGATTCTCTTCGCTTATTAGCCCGGCTGATCCATTTTTGCCCCTCGTGAAGACTCCCTTGAGAGCGCTGCTCACGCTTTCCCGCTCCCCCACCCATCTTTATCCTCAAGCCCTTTTCTCTTCCTTCTCCACTCTTCTCAAGCCCCTTTCTCTTCTTTCCTTCCCCACTTTTCTCAAGCCCTTTTCTCTTCTTTCTTTCCCCATTTTTTCCTCAAGCTCCCTTCTCTTCTTTCCTTCCCCACTTTTCTCCTCAAGCCCTTTTCTCTTCTTTCTTTCCCCATTTTTTTCCTCAAGCTCCCTTCTCTTCTTTCCTTCCCCACTTTTCTCCTCAAGCCCTTTTCTCTTCTTTCCTTCCCCACTTTTTTCCTCAAGCCCTTTTCTCTTCTTTCCTTCCCCACTTTTCTCCTCAAGCCCTTTTCTCTTCTTTCCTTCCCCACTTTTCTCCTCAAGCCCTTTTCTCTTCTTTCCTTCCCCACTTTTCTCCTCAAGCCCCTTTCTCTTCTTTCCTTCCCCACTTTTCTCAAGCCCTTTTCTCTTCTTTCTTTCCCCATTTTTTCCTCAAGCTCCCTTCTCTTCTTTCCTTCCCCACTTTTCTCCTCAAGCCCTTTTCTCTTCTTTCTTTCCCCATTTTTTTCCTCAAGCTCCCTTCTCTTCTTTCCTTCCCCACTTTTCTCCTCAAGCCCTTTTCTCTTCTTTCCTTCCCCACTTTTTTCCTCAAGCCCTTTTCTCTTCTTTCCTTCCCCACTTTTCTCCTCAAGCCCTTTTCTCTTCTTTCCTTCCCCACTTTTCTCCTCAAGCCCTTTTCTCTTCTTTCCTTCCCCACTTTTCTCCTCAAGCCCCTTTCTCTTCTTTCCTTCCCCACTTTTTTCCTCAAGCTCTCTTCTCTTCTTTCCTTCCCCACCCTTCTCAAGCTCTTTTATTTTTTCTCCCCCGCCACCTTTCTCCTCGAGCCCTTTTCTCTTCTTTCCTTCCCCATTTTTCTCCTCGAGCTCTTTTCTTTTGGCGGGCGGTGCGCTCGAGACGCGCTCTGGGGGCTGCGGGCTTTCGCCTCCGGTTGGCAACAGGCTCTTCTCAGCTCAGGCGCATCCCTGCTGCCAAGCGACCGGGAGCGAGGGAGAAAGCGTTGGAAGGGGGGTGGGGCAGGGAGACACAGATCCAGACTTGGACGGAGACCACCTTCCCTTTTCTAACCGCGCTTCTGAAGTTGGCAGCCGCGGACGGTTCTCTTTCGGCCGCTTCGGGTTAGCTCTCCTGAATGAGCTCCGTTCTACCCTGGGCGAGCTCGCCTCCGCCAAAAAGGCGGTTTTTCGTCAAAGCTGCCGAGGGAAAGTAAGCGAAAGGTGGGGGGGGGGGGGCGGGAGATGGCGGGCTGAATCCCTCAGGATCCCTTCCTCAAGATTTCCTCAGAGGCGGGTGGTGAAAGGGAGCCTTGAGCCGTCTCCTGCTCCGCATGTAAAGCGCGCGAGAGTGAAAGGAACCGCGTGAGGTAAAATATTCTCGCCTTTCCTCCGGCGTGAGGTAAAATATTCTCAAACCAGTTCTCTCCTTCAGGACTTCTGGAGCAAAAAGGGTTTAAAATAAGAGTGCGGGCGAGGCTCTTAAAATAAGTTCTTGGTCAGCCAAACTAGGCCCGTTGGGAGGAAAGCCGCCCCATTCCGGGAAGGAAAACTCCGGGCTCGGAATCGCTTCTTCCTACCAACGACACCTGGGGTGGGTTTCCCGCTTTGGAGCTCAATTGGGCGAGCGCCAGTGGCCAAGGGAGAAGCGGGGACTTCTCAGGGCCCTCTCTCTCTCGAGGCCTTAAAGCGGGTTCCCTCGAGCGAATGGAAAGGTCGAGAAGCCGGTAAAACTAGAGCAGGGGAGAAAGAAAGCTTGAATTGGACCCTGCAAGAACAACTAGGGAAGAACCGCTCCGGTCCAGCTGAGATCGCTGCGCGCCCTTGCCTGCCCGGGTGGAGTTCGCGCACCCGATTTTCTCATAATCCCCATTTGGGCCCCTTTCAATAAAGAGAGAAGGGCCGAAGCCAAGCCATTCGCTTTCCGCGATTGCCTCAGATGCGGGTAGTGAAAGGGAGACTTGGACCGGATCCTGCCCCGCGTGTAAAGAGCATGAGTAAGAGAGGAACCGTGTGAGGTAAAATATTCTCTCGCCTTTCCTCTACTTCTGTTTTTTTTTTTTTTTGGCGGCTCTTAAGCCGCTCGCGAATATATATATATATATTTTTCCTTCCTAGAGCAAAATCAAGCTGCTGGATCCGCCTGCGGCTCAGCCCTTTGTCTTCCTGATAATCTTCCAGATATGTGTGCGTGCGGGTCTGTCTGTCTGCCTGTCCACTCGGAGCAAATTTCTTGCTTCTGCCAAAAAGCGGTTTCTTTCTCTCCCCCCCCCCCCGGCTCGCTGCCAAGTGTTTTGTTCCGACGCTCGCTGTGAGGCTCACCGTCCGGTGCCCCTGAGCTGTCATCCGTCTAGGGATTTGCCCCTTGGCAAGCTGTTGCGACCTCCTCGTCCCGCTTGGAAAGACAATTTCTCTTCCCCCCCCCTCCCCCGCCTTTATGTAAAGTCTCTTTCCTGCTGAGCTCAACTCCAGCGACTTCGCAGAGACCTCCGCGCCACAGTTCTTGGGCAAGGCTATTCTTTCAAGCTGTTCTCCAATCTCTACCGATTCCTCCTACAACTCTTGAGATTTCGGATCCCCAAAACTGACAAGTCTGCTAACTTTGGAAGCCCAACAGGGGCAGCTAGGTGCTACCACCAGCTGAGATGCCTGCTGTGCTATAACTGCCCAACTGGGACGTTTGAAAGACCCTTGGTCACCCTCTGCTATCTTTCGCCATTTTAATATGTCCTCTTTGTAGAACTCTTGATCTGGACCTTCTAACGCTGTCAAAAAAAAAAGTCTCTATCCCTCCCCATCTGAGAATAATTGCAACCATCGGCCCCATGTGTGTATGGGGACCAGGGAAGCCGGGTTTCCTGTAAGAGACTCGTCCTTTTGGCATTCACCTGTCTTTTGCCTCTTTGCACTCCGTCGAAGGGGAGATAAGGCCTTCTCATCGGTCTTTGGCTCCCTTTCATGCAACCCTTTTCTGTTTCTTACACACACACACACACACACACACACACACACACACACACACACACACACACACACACACACACACACACACACACACACACACACACCATTTGGGCCGCTTTTCTTTAGAGCCGGCTCCTTTGCCTCGTTCTTCTCCTCCTCCTCCTTCCCAAGGAAAGAAAAAGAGATATGGAATGGGGAGGGGAGGGGAGGAAGAAAGGGTTGAGAGAAGAGGCAAGGTGAGCAATGGAGAGTTGCCTTTAGCTGCCAACCAAGGCAGTTGGAAACTCCGCACCTGAAGCAGGAAAGTTTTGGAGCCGCAGGGGGGCTAGAAACCAACCACCGTGGTCCCAAAGGCGCTTTACCTGCGGACAGATCGTACTAATGGTCCCTTCCCAATCGGCTCCGTGGGGTTAGGCAGCCCTCTGCTCTGTCCCGCGCAAGTTCTGTGCGCGGCAGTCTTCCCGGGGAACGGCTAGTACTCAATATGTCCAAAGTGGATAAGTATTCCGTCTTATCCTGATGTTCACAACGGCCCTGCCAGGAAGGCTGAATATACCAGACGTTCCAGAAAAAAGTTGTTGTGTATTCGCAAAAACCGAGCCATGATTATTCAATATAGCGAAATATGTATATTCAATGTGAATGGCTATATTACATTAAGAGAGAAGCCTGTTCTGTTCTGGAGAAAATACGAGAGAGGAATGCTTTTGTCCCCCATTCTCGGGCAACATTTACGGCATAATCCAGACAAAGGGATCCCATAATTCCCTTCAAAACAGACGGTATTTCTTGAAAGGTTTTCCTTCTGTTCTTGCCATTGTATTTAGTTTACTTTAACGTTTCTTCTTTTTCGGGGGGGGGTGTAGGGAGGGGAAAAGATAAGCAAAGAGGAAACTAGAAATATATGTTCCGTGTTCCTATTGTGTTCTTGGGGGGTGGGGTGGGGTGGCACACAAGGCATCTAGAGAACGAGTGACGTAGCTTAGTCCATTAGACCGATTTAGAATCTGGGTATTCACAAACTTTGAAAGACTTATTTACAGGGATGTGGTCCACAGTCACACAAGATGCTTAGTCAGTTCAGTCAAAGACTGAGTTGCTACTCTTGCCTGAGTCATACTTCGTTAGGGCTAAGTGTGTTGGGTGAACTGAGCCCTCTTGCTAGGCGCATGGTTCAATATAGCCAGTACAGCTCATTGTATACAGCTGGGTAACCTTTTATCATTAAATCAGGTAAGCATGTTGTACCGCATATGTTCTTTGCTTGCACAACATGCTTAATCAAGTAACCATGTTGTGCAAGCAAAGCTACAATGAATGCCCTTTATTTTCTCCCATTTCTCCCAGTCTGTTTCATTAGGGAGCCTCCTACAGCTTTCCCTGGAAAGGGTGGGGACTCACAGTTTTGTCCTAAGGTTTTGTCCTGATGACACCGCCAAGTTTGGATAACTGACAACTGGTATTGGTAGGGAACCATCTCCCATTACTGGCGTTTAATTGCCTATACCGAAGGCGAACAGGCTCTGACCACTAATGCTCTCAGTGTGGGGCCTTTTGGCCTTTGTATGAACAGCTAGTGAGGCCTTTCCTCTGATCCTGCACATTCCTTCTTGTGGGTTTTGAGGTCTTTCAGGCCATCCCCTTTCCTGATTATTTGTCTCGCAGGCAGAGACTGCAGGAGTTGAAAACGATGGATTCCCTTATGAAGAGAGGTCCCCATTGGGCTAAATCTTCCCAAGGGAAAGGAGAGAGGAGGAAAAAAGGATAGAAAAAAGATTAGCTGAGAAGTGATTAGCACAAGGGCAGACAATTAGTTTAATCCATGTTTCTGGTTGCCCTTCATTCACACCAGCACATTTGCTAGTCAGGACCCGATATTCAAATGGGGTGTTGGTTTCAGTAGAAGTTCAGGAATGGGACTGCTTTCTTCTTACTTCTGCAAGGCAGTAAGATTTAAGCATAAAAATAAGTATTGGATTTGTGTTTCTTGGGCTACTTTCTCTCCATGTTCAGATGGGTAGTGGAACATTACTCACGGGGAAAAAAATCCATATGTAGCACAGATCCAGTTAAGAATTTGGTTTCCGACGGTGGTCAATCAGGACAGCCCTTGTATGCACCATACAATTAATATTGATAGAAAAAAAATCTTTTGGTGGAGAAAAATAATGATAAAAATTAATAAACTGACTGAGCCATTAATTCCACTTCAGAACAAAATTCCTTCAACACTATAAGTTCGATTTTACTTTTTATTATGCAAGCAGGGTGTGTGTCTAAATAATAGAAATAAAAGATGTGGCTTGTCCAACTCTTAAATTTTGCTTGACCTAGCTTTATACTTCAGCTCAAAAAAAGAGTCTCTTTATGTTCTGCCCAAATTCTAACCTGGAGTCTTCCAGCTGGCTTGGTCTACTATTCCATCGCAGCTGGTCCAGTAGTCAGTGACCCAGTAGCCACTGACCAGTAGCTCAGAAAAACTGGAGGGCCCCTGCCCTTTATTCCCTGCCCCTGCCCTTTATTCTACTGAGCTGCAAGGTGTTGACCCAACTCTTCTCCAAGATCACTTAAAAAAATAAGCTGGTTTAAAGCACTAACACTTACTTGCATGTACAGAATCGGGCATACATAATTGTAGATCACTTCACCCAATTATCTGGGGATGGAAGTCATAAAAATAAGTTGGGCTTACTCCTGAGCAGTCAAGAACAGAACTGCACTCTAATAAGATAATGTCAGAGTTACGCAATAAATCAGAAGCTTCAAAAGATAACTGCATTTTGCTGATTCAAATAACTTCTTTATAAGTAGAATAAAACATTAACAATACCACACTTTGTTTCAGATCACATGTTGAGATGTTTTCACAGCAAGCTTTAATGGTGGACAGACTAAACCACGCCCTTCTTCTTGCTAAGTTTCTGGACATGCTCAATTAACACTTCAGCCCGATTGGCTGACTCAATCACATGGCTCTCCCAGTCATGAATATTCCAACACTCCTCCCTTCATTACTGGGAGAGACATCAAACCTATTGGATTTAAACATTTCCTATAATGGACGCCATCCAATGGTTTGGTCATCATGTCTGCTAAATTATCCTCTGAAGAACAATGATGTAAACGTATCAATTTTTCTTTTACAGCTTCCCTGACATTACAATACTTAATGTCCACATGTTTACTTCTGTTCTTCACTCTGTCACCTGTTGCCATTTTTATACAAGCAGCATTATCTTCATAAACAGTTACAGCTTCATTTACATTTACATTTAAATCTTGTAACAACTGTACATACCAAACTACTTCAGAACATAACTCAGACAATGCAATAAACTCTGCTTCCGCAGTTGAAATAGCAACCGTTGTTTGTTTTCTGGACTTCCAACCAATTAAAGCCCCTCCAAACATTATTACAATTCCAGAATTAGACTTTCTGGTTTTTACATCATTTGCATAATCACTATCAACATAACATTTCAATTTTAATTCTTCAGTGACCTTTATTTGAAGACCCAAATTCACAGTTCCCTTCAAATACCTGAGAATTCTTTTCACACCCATCCAATGCAACTTTGTAGGTGTAGCAGTAAAGCGACTTAAGATGCTCACTGCACAAGCTATGTCTGGTCTGGACCACTGTGACAGATATAACAGACTCCCTATTGCAGAGTGATATATCTCCTGATCACAGGCTTCACTTTTGTCCTCACCCAAACTATTGTAAAAATCTGTGCTCATAGGTGTAGGAGCAATATTACAATCTTTCATGTTATACTTCGCTAATAATTGTTCAATTTTTCTCCTTTGACTGAGAATATAACCTTTTTCAGTTTTTTGTATCTCTACACCGAGATAATTCTTTATTTCTCCCAAATTCTTTAATTCAAATTTCTTTTCTAACTTATTAGCAAATTCTTCAACTTGTGATGCATCCTTTGCAATGAAACAAAGATCATCCACAAATGCTAATAGTAGACAATTCCCACCTTGTAACTTTCCAGTGTATATGCAACCATCAGCTTTGCAACTCTTGAACCCAAGACCTTTCAATGCAGTATCTAAACAGATATTCCAATTTCTGGCTGACTGCTTCAGCCCATAAATGGCCTTGTTCAATTTATACACCATGTTAGGCTTTTTACTTTCATACCCTGGCGCTTGAACCATATAAATTTCTTCCTCTAATTCAGCATTGAGAAATGCAGTGGTTATATCAAAATGCCAAATTCTATGCCTGTATGCTGATGCTAATGCCAGTGCTAGTCTTATGCTCTCACCTTTTACAGTTGGCGCGAACACCTCATCATAGTGCACATTCTTTAATTGAGAAAAACCTTGTGCCACCAATCTTGCCTTATACTGTACTTCATTATTGGGTAATACCTTTTTCTTATATACCCACTTACATCCTACAGCTTTCGTACCCTGTGGCAAAGTCATAGATGTGAACACTTCATGATCTCCCATGGATTTCATCTCTTTATCCATGGCTTCCTTCCACTTTTCTTGTTCAACTTTTGGTAATGCCAATACTTCCTTATAGTTTCTTGGCTCATACCACACATTACAAACTTTAACTTTACTGGCAGAATACCTGTCTGGCGGAACCCCTCTGTTCCTACGCTCTGACCTACGTGGCATTGCCTGTTCTTGTGTTTCAAGCTTTTCTGGCTTCATATCTTGTTCAGACTCTCCTCCCTGAACATAGACACCTTCAGAAAATGATTCACCATCATTAAATGAGTTATTGTCACTAAGTGGATCACCATCGCTAAGCGGATCACCGTCACTAAGTGAGACATTTTCAGAATTTGCATCAATTCTGTTCCAATTTTGTTCTGCAAAACTAGCAGACCTTGAAATCACTATCCTTTTACTTCCATCGCTAAAGCGATACCCTTTTGAGCCTGGCTCATAGCCCACAAATCTGAGCTTTCTAGCCTTTTGTTGTCCCTTTCTTCTGATTGCCTTTGGAATATGTACCCAAGCAGTACTTCCAAATATTTTTAAATGTGCTAGAGAAGGCTTTCTCCCATATAGCATTGCATATGGAGTATTATTGATGGATGAACTCCACAGCCTATTTACTAAATAATTGGCAGTCAGTATGGCTTCACCCCAATATGACCTGCTCATACCAGAATCCTCCAGTAATGAGTCTTTCATTGTTTGCAAAACACCATTCCTCTTTTCAGCCACTCCGTTCTCCCCCGGTGTGTAAGGATTTGTGCGCCTGTGTCTTATTCCCAATTGTCTCAACCATTGTTGAAAATTTGTTGACATAAATTCAGAACCTCTGTCAGTTTGCAACTGACATACCTGTTGTTTATACCTTCTCTCTACAAAACTTAACCATTGCTTAAATTGCTGTAGCACCTCTGTTTTACTCTTAAGTAAGTAGCAAAACCCAAACCTGCTGTAGTCATCCACAATGACCAGCGCATACTTTGCTCCTCCCAAACTGGCTTGCATAGGCCCAATTAAATCAGCATGCACCAGTTCTAGAGCTCTTGTGGTTTGTCTTGTGCTAAACTTGCTAACTGGGAATGCTTTGGATTTCGATGCTTTGCATACTGCACAATCCAAATATGCCTTACATCCCTTCAAATCTAATCCTTCTGCAAATTCTTTCATTTGTTGAACAACCTTAAAATTAGCATGACCAAGTCGTCTGTGCAGAAGATGAACACATGAATTATGTTCTGCTACATTTTTAAATATCTGGGAACAATGTGGCACCTTTTGTCCCTGCAATACATAAAGATTATCCTCTTTTATGCCCTGTGCACAAACATTCCCATTTCTTTGGATGATACACTTCCCATTAACAAATGTGGTTTCATAACCTTGCTTGTCTAAACTAGACACACTTAACAAATTATGCTCCATTTCAGGTACACATAACACATCAGTAAACCTGGAGTCCAAATATGGAATTTGCACATCGCCTCTTCCAATGATTTTAGCCTTTTGACCATTGGCTAAGGCCACTTCTTCATGGTTTCCTGGGAAAAATCTGGAAAATAAGTCAGAATTATTAACAATTGTTTGACTAGCCCCACTGTCAATCAACCATTTGTCTCTATTGTTATTATAACAAACTTTTGCAACTGCAATCTGTCCTTGCAAATAATGTCTCTTGTCTTGCATATTTCTTCTCTGTGCACAGCTTTTCTGCAGATGATTGGTTTCTCCACAAATGAAACACGCTTTCTTATCTTGCTTGCAGAATTGTTGCTGTGTAACTTGATCTCTCCTGCCTCTGCTCTCCTCTTGTCTGCAGACACCTCGGCTGTTGCTAGAGATAGGCAGCCTGTGGAAAATTTTGCTGGAGACTTGCTGTAAGTTTCCACTGTACTCCTTGTTGGGCCCCCGCCTGTGGAATTTTCCATCAGCATGGCTGAAAAGCCTTTTCTCATATTCATTCAATAAACACGATTTCAAAGCCTCCAAATTCAAATCTGCTTCTGGCTTACTTTCAAAAATAGCTGATACAGTCTCCCAGCTTTGATCCAAATTATTTAACACTAATAAAACTTTCTGGGACTCTGGAAACTTTACTCCACGTTGCTCCAATTCTAGAAAATTAGACTGCATTTTCATTAAATGATCTTCCATAGAATCTCCTGTCTGCAAACTCATTCTGAAAAGCTTTCTTGAAAGTTGGACCACATTACACGCAGAAACATTGACATGTACTGCTTTCAATTTCTGCCATATTTCTTTTGCAGACTTTAATTCAGCTACATTTAAGAATTGATCATCCCCCAGACTTAAAAGAAGATAAGCCATAGCTTTGTCATGAGCCTTTTGATCTGCTGCTCCAAGCACTTGTGGGGGGTCTGCTACGATGTCCCATAATTCTTTTGCTTTCAAAAAACATTCCATTTTTGCAGCCCAAATTAAATAATTTTTCTTCCCCAATTTGGGTATTGGACTGTCTTTAAATTCCATAGCAGCAGCCATCCTGCTTTATTTTTCTTGTCTGCCTGTTCCTTTAACAACACAGACAGCTTCTTATCAGCTTTAAATTACAATGCAGTTTTAACTTTACTTCTTGAGCGATTCCTGGGCCCATAACCTGTCAGAGTTACGCAATAAATCAGAAGCTTCAAAAGATAACTGCATTTTGCTGATTCAAATAACTTCTTTATAAGTAGAATAAAACATTAACAATACCACACTTTGTTTCAGATCACATGTTGAGATGTTTTCACAGCAAGCTTTAATGGTGGACAGACTAAACCACGCCCTTCTTCTTGCTAAGTTTCTGGACATGCTCAATTAACACTTCAGCCCGATTGGCTGACTCAATCACATGGCTCTCCCAGTCATGAATATTCCAACAGATAAGATTGCGCCTACCAGCACATTCACCATACTTTTATTGAACCCCATTAATTCTCATCGAGCACATTGGTCTTAATAATTAGCATGCACTAAAATTAAACTCAACTCGATTCTGAGCAGGTATGCCCAAGGTGATAAGGTAAGGTCGCTTTAGTAAGCACATTTATTTGGACACAATTAGAGTCCATTACTGTGTAGACTTGCCAGGGTAGGACTTTGGGGCAGAAGTCCAGAATCCCACTGAGCAAAATGAACAGGAAGGGGCCAAAATAGAGCAGCCCTGGGTTGTTGTACGTTCAAAACAATTAAGTAATTTCATGCAAGCCAAGCACATTTTTAGCCCAGCCTGTTTATGATTCAGAGTACACAGAAAAGCCTGAACATTGAATTAATTCAGTCACCCATGGTAAAGCTAACTAGGGGTAAGCAAGCCCTACAAACACAACCTCTGACATTTAATTGGGGGGTGGGAGTTAAGATAATTAAGCCCAGTTACCCAACTTTCCTGCAGTGGTGCTCTGCTGGATGACAATTTCTGCTCTATTCACATCAGTGGAAATTCTGTTTTGGAGTTCAAGAGGAGCAGAGTCATGTCCCTTTCACCATTTCATTCTCACAGCTGACCGCTTCTTGACCATTCATTTTTGGGGGATATTGATGTAGATGGTGGACAAAGGATCAGATCTGTATTCTTAATTTTTCCCACAGTACTTCCTAAAATATTTGTTTGGGATTCCCCCCCCCCCCCCCCCACTCAACGTTTGTCTCTTGATTGCATGAAGTCAACTCAAGTTTTCTTTGAGATTTTTGGTGACTTCATGGGCATGACCATATAGCTTTTAAAGGAACAATAAGGAAGTTATTTGCTACTGTCTCCCTCTGGGATGCTTTTTCAACTTCTCAGACTAATCTGAGTTAACATTAGCAGACAGTCCTGCTGTCCTGGGCTTTGAGTTCCAATAAAAAGAAAGAAAAAGGAAGTGGCACAAGTATGTGCAGGCTTATTTCACTTGTTTGGATTTCTCTGCCCTGTGGAACTGTCCTGTAGCTCTCCTTAAACAAAGAAAGAGACTCTTACCCAGACTCAAATAACACTTTCCCTGACTCTCTGTTGCTCTTAAATTTAGATGTGTGATGGACAGGTACATAAAGTAGCTTCTTTTCCTTCATCCCTAAGTCAAAAGTAATGAAAGAAAAGTTCCACCTCCTGTCCCTGGGCAGAGAAAATAGCCATGAAAAAATGCAGGCAGCCAATCGTATGGTTTCCTGGGATAGTGATTTCCAAAATCTGGATTCCATCCAAGAGGATGGTGTGTTGGCTCAAGCCTCAAAGGAATAAAAAAAACCCCACAAAAAAACAGAAGGGGCAGAGAATCTCTTATTTTTTTTCTCTCTACGCCTGCCTGGAGATCAACACTTTGTCATTCTCAAGTTTAGTATCCGACTCATTCACTCAGCTCATCCAATGAGCAGGCCCATTTCAACCTCAAAAGATCACGAGCTGAAGCAAAGCACTCCCTACTAAATCCCGTCAATCTTTGTGGACACCCCAAACTTCATATTCTTCCATCTTTTGCCAAGAGATACAGCGCTAAGTCTCTATCTTTCTTAGCTCTCAGTTAACTTTCTTCAATTAGTTCCCTCCCCCACCCACCTAGCATCTTCAAATATTATATCTGTTTGCTGGGTTCTTTTTTGGAGCTGGGTAAAATCAATTAAACAGGGAGATTTTAGAGGATATTTCTCCCTAGAAGAAAAGAGAAAGGCCATCCTAGTCCATCTGCAAAGGGTTCTGCCAAAATGACTGCAACTGCTGTTTTCTCTGATTCTTGCTTCTTAGGTGGAATCCTTTGCCGTAAAGCTCTTCAGGGATATTAGAACTAAAAAAAGAGTTGACACTTTAAAATGAAATATTAATATAAAACAGTATTCGCTTTTTTTGAAAAGTAAACTTAACTGAGTTCCTTCAGCAAGTCTAGAATTAAAAGCTTTGCCTATATTTAAGTCTTCTGCTGGAATTTAAGGCATTACATGTCTTACAGTTACTGAGAAAGTCGATCTAGTTTACATTTTTCCTGACCTCTAGTCTTCATATCTGTCCATCCCGTTCCACTCCCTTCGGTCAGGGACAGCTTTCCAACCAAGTTCCATTCAAAGATCCGCCTTGCCTATTTCTCTCCCCCACCCTTTTTCATTATTAAAAATTATTTGAACTTGAGGTCTGTATGCCAGGGGGGTGGGGTGGGGAGAAGCTGGAGAATGGGTGGATGGGGCACAGGAGTACAGTCTAGACCCCCCCCCATCCACTTCTCTGAAAGATCCCCGGGAGGTGCCTCTTATCCCCTCCCTATCGTTGATAGAAAGAAGGGGTCTAAACCCTCTCCCACCCACTCCTCCGGAATATTTGTCACTGCTTGCCCATCACAGTGGGGGCTGGCGAAGTTTGACAGCTCTTTGTTGTCTGTAGAGCAGGAGGAGGAGGAGCAGGGGGCTGGTGGCAGCTCTTGGGTGAGGACTCCTCCTCCTGAATTATCCAAACTGGGTTGGCTTCTGTCTCCAACAAATTGGACAGAGCTCCAGCAAGCAGCAGTCCCACATCCAAGCAAGGGCAACAGGAACTTTCTAGCAAACGGAGATCTCTGCTTTAACCTGCCCCCATCCCACTCATTTCCCTATCTTGTTTGGCTTTTCTTTGTCTTTTAACCTCCCCCCCATCCCCCCTTTTTTGCGTGAACCATTTTTTTCGTTGTTGTTGTTGTCTCTGTTTGCTCAAGCCTCAACTTCGTGTCTGTCTTCTCTTTCTTTCTCTCCCCCCTCCCCGTTTCCCCTTCTTCCCCTCCCCTTTGGGTCCGTCCCGTTCCTTGCCTGCCCTTTCTTCAGAAAGGAGCCCAGTCTTTTGCACCGGCCAGGCGGGGGAAAGACCCCCCCAAGATCATTCCCGCCAGCCGCCGCTCGGCAGCCTCCCTCCAGTTTTCGGCTGCTACCTGCCTTCTCTCCGGAGCCACGAAGCTTCTCCTGCGGGCTTGTCCCGTCGCCCGGCGATTCGGATGCTCTGAACCAAGACTCTGGGGCCTGTATATGGAAATAGTGGGGTGCCGAGCCGAAGGAAACGCGTGTCCCTTCCGTTCCCCAGCCATGCTTTTCCACGGCATCTCCGGAGGCCACATCCAGGGGATCATGGAGGAGATGGAGAGGCGGACCAAGACCGAATCCCGCCTGGCTAAAGCGGGACAGATGAATGGCCGGGAAGCGGTAAGAAGTGGCGGAAAAAGTCGGGGGTTTTCACAGAAGAGATGAAGGAAAGGTGGATTTTGTGTGTGTGAGAGAGAGAAAGACGCCCCCTCCCAATCCTAGAAGTAAGGTAACTGGAACCTCCCAGGGACACTGGAATGTCTTGTGCGCGCGCGCGCGGTGTATATGAGAACGCCCAGCGAGACGTTCCTCAAGTCTCACTTCCAGGTTATCTTTTTCAAAAGAGTAGTTTCCACTTGTCTTTTAAAAAAGACGTTAACCACTTTCCCCCCTATTTTAAAATTACAATTTGTTTCTCTGCATCTGGATTATTAAAAAAAAAAGACAACAAACAAGCTCAGAGATAGGCATTACAGCGCGATCACAAATATATTTTATTCAGGAGTAAATTCTATTGAGTTTTTAAGGTCAGGCTTTCGAGTTCCAATCTATTTTGTAAAAATGTGGGTGTTTTGTGTGTGTGTGTGTGCGCGCGCGCGCGCGCAGGCGGGTGAGCGGGACCCAGCGCAAGATATCCCAAAAACATTCTCCAGGGAAAGGGAGGCGTTGCTCCCGAATGAAACTGATTAAAGTAGATTTGCCATCCTCCCCCCTGATCGCCCGTCTAGTTTTCCCTAGCTAACTTTCCTCTTGAAAAGTGTTTAATAAAGTGTTTGGATTCTACCCAATTGCTTGAATATCAAGTTTCGGTTCTTTCACAAGCCCGGCCCCTATCAAGATTGGGAAGCAAGTTCAGGAAAGTTTGCCTAGTCGACGATGTAAGCTGCGACTTTGCCATCTTGAAAACAAGGCATTTGAAACTCTCGTTTTCAAGGCAATTTCACGAAATGAGAAATGAACCTCGCGAGGCTCAATGTCATTTGCTTTCTGAGGAAGTTTGGAAGGAAGGCTTTTAAGGAGAGCCTCTAAGAAGAAAGGGCTCTCAAGGGGCAAGAGACTCTAAACCCAACAGGCTTCAGAACGAAATTGTTTAGAAGATTTGAAGGCTACCAAATTTACTCCCAAGTAAGTTCAGCACCTTTTGGAACGACTCCGGTGTCTTTTATACTCCAAATCGTTTGTAAAAAAAATAAGCGCAACAGAGGAGAATTTATGCATTTTGGTGGCTTTTAAACAATTATTTTTAGTTCTATTATTCGGGTGCTGCTGAAAAATTATAACTTCTTGTATTGGAAAGAAAGAAACAAACGTTTATCGTGGCTTCACTTCTCTAGCTCGCTCTAAAGGCTACAACTTGTAAAAAGTAGCACTGAGGCTGAGCCAAATCGACAAAACGGAACAAACAATCAGGGCTAAGTAGACAGGCTCCCTCCCACTCCACCCTCAGATTTATTTTTCTCTTTTAAAATGCCTAATAATTGGAGTCGTTCAGCAGAAAATCAGAACAGTTTCTTATTAGATTCCAAAACTCTAAATTAAGTTGAGGAGCCCAAGCGGCAAGAAAAGGGACTTGGTGTGTGTGTGTGTGACGGGTAAACAAGGACATTTATTTCCTTTGCTCCGAAATCCCAGGATCTCCGGTGCATTCATGAAGAATACAAGTAAGGGTCTACCGAAAGTTATGATTCTTTGAACTGGACTCTCCTCCAACCAAGCACAGCAGAGACCAAATTCATTAAGGCAACATTTTCGTTATCATTTCAGTTTCTTTATGTTTTATGGGGGAGAGAGAGGGGGAAAACCCAAATGATGAAGAAGACAAGGGGGGGACCCAAGACCATTGGTTTCATTTGTGGTTCTGCCACTATTTCTTGTGCTTGGTAGGTTCAACCCTTTATATTTTAATCTGTGGGAAATTTTTTAGTTGTTTCCCAAGTGGTTTAAATCTTCCTCTTTCCTCTCTTAAATTCAAAGATAATCTGGAAAAGATTTTTTTTAAAAAATAATAATGATTAGTCCATATAACAAACTTACAACCTGTTTTAACAGGCCACGTGCTTGGACTGTCTTTATACTAGTTGACCTTCCTAGTGGACATTCCCAAAATCCAGGTAGTAAGGACTTTATATGGCTTATATTACTTTCCCCCACCTTTTCTCCTTATGTAAACAACACCCTGAAGGGAGAAAAAGATGAAACGGTGCTTCCTTTTTATTTTCCCTGTCCTCAGTAGTCTGACACTTTTTTTCAAAATGTGTTCTGGAGTTGAGCCCAGGTCAGGGAAAATGAAAGTGAATGGCTCGGGCAGTAGACCCCCTGCCCTCCCCCATGCCCCCAAGCACACTGCTTCAAGCTCACATCTCAATCTGTCCCGGGGTTGTTTTCTCGGATATAAATCCCCCAAGCGCGCTTTGAAGAGGAATCAGCTAGAACTCGGCCTTTTGCGCTTCCAGGAAGCGAAGCAGCGGAGCTCGCCCTCGCTAGATTTTCTGCCTTGCTCTCGGGCTCATCCCTTGGCTGCACGAAGGCCGGAAAAGGGATTTTGGTCCGGGACGAAAGAACCGAAGATTGTATCTTCTCTGTGCAGAATGTAAACCCTACAATTGAAACTCAGACCTAGGATTCAGACCACGACCATCACCCCTCCAGCAACCAGTATCTTCCGCGTCAAAACGCCGGCTTCTCGCAAAAGCGGCTCTATACGGCGGGCGGGAGTGAAAGGCAAGCGAAGAAGCGAGAGGTTGCCAGTTCCTGCTTGAGGCAGAATCTGCTTTAGGCTTGGGAGAAACCCAACAGTTTCTTCCAGCAAAAGTTCTTTCTGGGAAGCCAGAAATTTTGACTTTACCCACCGCATCTTCTAGGCCGCCCTCAGTTTCCCGAGGACTTAGCAGCCTTGTGTGAACCCAGCCAACGAAAAGATGAGTGAGCCCGAACAATTGTGGTGTATTCAGTAAGTCAGGGAGCTTAATGTTGGATAAATCCAGCCGATAGAGGGGATCCGGATTTATTGTGCAGTAAAAAAGCTTAAACCCAACTATGCCGAACTACATATAATTGACTTCAACAAGACTTACTCGCAGGTACATGGAATGAAGTTAATGCCAGTTAAAAACTACGGGACGGAAATAATAATTCCTAGTCTCTTTAGGTCTCCACAGAAACGAAGCGGCACTAAAGACTACACAGACCGCAGAAATCCAGGTTTGTGTCGGAGTAGGTATGTGTAGAATCGCGTTGTAAACCTTCAGTTAAGGCCCGTTACACATGCGTTCTGGTTTCGGTTGGAAATATCTCTGCTATTGATTTTTTTTTAAAAGCTGAAATAGTACACCTAATTAGATGTTGAGCTTGTAAGATTTTGCCCGACCCGCTGACGTTTGCTTCTTTCTGCAGAACATGCCTCCGCTGAGCCCCGAGAAGCCTGCCCTATGCGCAGGATGCGGGGGCAAAATCTCCGACCGCTACTACTTATTGGCTGTGGACAAGCAGTGGCACCTCCGCTGCCTGAAGTGCTGTGAATGTAAACTGGCTTTGGAGTCAGAACTCACCTGCTTTGCCAAGGACGGCAGCATTTACTGCAAGGAGGATTATTACAGGTAACAGTTCGCAGGTGGGTGGGGTGTATAAGATGGGATGACTGAGTTGCATGTAAAATCATCTCCTAGGGAGCATTCATACATATTTGCAGGACACATTATTTTTCCTCTCTTGGTTACTTGAGGTTAAGTTTATTATGCAGGTGTGAATGTTCTTGGCACTTAACTAGATGCACTGCCCCTTTTTGGTGGTTGTAAATTAAACACTATAAGGGAATATCAGGATCTTATCTCCCACTGAAAACAGAGAAATGACATCCAGCATTGACTCAATTGCCTTGTTGGAAATTATGGTAAAGGCAATTCACAGAGGTGCTCACCCCCACTCCCCATGCTCCAGGACCAAATGTGTGAATTGCCTCTATCAGAAAAACCAACAAACACTTTGCCTCTATTGGAAGAAAGGGAGGAGTGTCATCAAGTGATTTAAAACCCTGTCCCAGGTACTAAATCTGTTCCTCCCATCATTTCTCCCCACTTCCTCCCAGAGAAGTCTAGATTACAGTGCTTGACTTACGGATGACCATTTGAATATGTGCACACTCCCCTTTGAATTGGATGCGTTGTGAAAATACCCTCAGAAGCACAGGTGGAAAAAAAAAATCCAGGGCAGAGATCCCTACTGGGCTGCAGGGATGCAAATGTTTTACTTACTGCTGGGAAGTAACTGGCAAGCAAGGCCTTCTCTGCTCCATAGAGCTTTACAAAATGCCTTCTTCCTATAAGGAAGAGCCGGTTGTTTCGAACAGCGACAGGGCAGAAGTCAAGCCACCAGGAAAGCCGCTTGCCAAATACTCTCCCCAAGAATCAGTGCAACATCTCTGCAGCACTAGTGACCTCTTACTTGCATTGCACCTGTGAACTCTTACAGATTGTGTGTTCATGCAGTTCGCTTAATCGGGTCAGGAATGCATGAGCAGAGGGATTCCCACAACCTGTTAAACTGGATTAGTGTTAATGTTAGTAAAGGCTGGGTGAATAGCGCACACAAGTGCAGGCCATTTTGAATGTTATGTTTCAATGTATTTTGCCTATTCAGAAAAAAGGGTTAGCTAAGTAACCAGGTTAAGAGTAGTTTTCCTACCATATCCTCTGCAGCTCCTCTCCGCAGTGGGCCCCTGCTGTGTTTTTTCCTGAGTTATGGTTGGAGTGCTGTTGATCTACCCATTCCTTAACTAGGGCCTGGAAGGAAAGGCTTGGCACAAAAACTCTCTCCCGCTGGGCAGTCTGCTCTACTTTGCTTGTTAATGAGAACCTGCCCTTTGACTAGCCTATCTGTTAAAGGGGTATATTCAAATTTTTATCAGCCTCCCTTCCCAATGTACTGAGCGAGTATTTCCCATTTTTATTGTTATGTTCCAGCAGAGCCTCAAGCATCCTTGGAACCATTTCCTATTGATTTCACAAAAACTTCTAAGGTGTCCACAATATGGGACATGCTCCTTATTTACTCAGCACCAAATACCCTTGAACTCTGTGAGATCTATTTCCAAGTAAGGATGGGTTAGAGCTGCCAATTTTATCTTATACCTACTAAAAGTAAGAAAGGAGCCAGGGTATGCTTTATGTTTAGCTTTATTTCTGATATTTTCAAAAAGATACATTCTTAAACTTAGAATTAACCTTAAGCTTTATTTCCAGTGTTAGCTTTTTTCAAACAACCAAAGAGTGACTTTGAATTACTTTTCAATTTCAATTTCATAGGATCCTTACTAAAGAAGGATCCTGTGCCAGTGCTATTATATATATGTATATACATACATATACATACACACACACACACACACACATATATATATAAATACACACACACATATATACATATATATACACACACACACACAAACACACACACACACACACACATATATATATATATATATCTCACACAGATCTTTTTCAAAGATTACCCATTCATTTGAATGGAGCTCCTCTGAAAATGGATAGACGATTCCCAGTTTATCTGGGGCCAGAGTAGTAGAGCCTGCTTAGGATCCATATTTCATACCCCCAGGCCAAACGCATTGTTGTGGTAATAAATCCCACACTTGGGGAAGAAGCAAACTCTGTACACAGCCCCCTTTCGCCTGGAGGGGACCAACACTAAGCCGGTGGGTAGAGAGGCCCTCTTTCTTTGCTGTTCTTTGATTTTACACTGCAGGAAAGGAGCTTTGCCTCTCTCTGGCTTCTGGGCTTGCCGGGTGAATGCTCTCTCCACCTGAGAAATCCCGAAGGAGCTTAGTTATATTGAGCCAGAAAGAGCATCCCCGAGCGCACACAGAGAGCATATGCTGCGGACCTGGGACTGCAGCTAATAGGGATATTTTGTGTAGTCAGTTTGGGAGTGGAGAGAAGAACGTGAGGCTGAGCTTCCTCCTATGCTTGAATCTCTGCCCTCCTCCCTCATTTATTCCGGGATGCTACTTTGGGGGACCCAGCTGATATTTCTGAGCACTGCCTTCCATTATAAAACAACCCAGTATCACTGCAAACTTGACTAGACTGATTTAATAGCTCAGTGGGTTCAATTATTAGATATGCTGATTTTTCCAGGCAAAGGTGACCAAAATATGATTTTCCCCATCAGAACAGGGCAGGATATTTATTTATTTATTTATTTATTTATTTATTTATTTATTTATTTATTTATTTATTTATTTATTATTTATTTATTTATTTGGTGGACAGAGTAAACTTTGATGGACAGAAGAAACTATATCTGGTGGGCATAGCCTAAAAATACAAGATCATAACTCCATCCCACCACAGTAAAATGCTAATTTGTTTTCAATTTCTGGAGTGGTTCAGCCTTAAAAATTGTGCAATTCATTCATTGATTTCCTTAATAAAATGTCAATGCTTTACAAAACACACCATACAAACTTCACTACACAAAAAACAGTTTGTGTAGGGGTGGAGGTTGCCATCTTACATTATTTTTTCGGTAGATGGAAAAGGCACCTACTTATAATATGAAAATATAGCAGGGAATTATCCTTAATTGTAATAGTACAATCCTAATCCTTATAAATTCAAATGTAGCCCTGCTGAGTTCAACAGGTAAGTGGGAATAACTGTGCAAGACCCACTATGGAGTACTCTATTAACCCAATTTTCTGGGTTAGTGGAGTACAAACAGGCTGTATTTACAGGACAAACTGAACCATCAATTAACCATGCGGGATGGGTATGCACAATATGCTTGGCCGACTGGTAAATTGAGGCTATGTGATATCCCAAGAAAATAGAACTTCCCCCAGGGGAAATTAATGAGATTTATAGGATTTATCCCAAGCATATTTCAAAAGTAAGTTTCATAAAATTCAATGGGATCAATTCACAAAGAAGGTGTAGTTGAGCCCAGTTTAATTTCCCTAGTACAATGGTGTTTTTCTTCTGCCCCCCACATACGTGAAAGTTCTCCTAGTCTTTTTTGTGTACCAGATTGTGAATATAAAAGAAAAGAATTTAAAGTTTAAGAAACAGCCACAGCACTTAAATCCAAGGATCATCTTGTTCTCATCCTCTTATAAAAAAAATTTCTTTTGTCCCTTTGAGTCAATTTTGACTCTTCTGGCTATCTGAAGAAGTCCTTGCAGATTTCTTGGCAAGATTTTTGCCTGTTGCCTGCTTCCTAGGGTTAAGTGAGAGTGACTGGTCAAGGTTACCCAGCTGGCTTTGTGCCTAAGGTGGGACTAGAACTCAGGGTCTCCTGGTTTCTTGCATGCCAACTTAGCCACTACATCAAACTCAGGGTCTCCCTTTTACAAAATGCCTATATTCTCCCCTTGTCTGTCCAACTTTAGACAGCCTTTCTTGTTTGATCTGTATGAAACTGGGGTTCAGAGATAGAATTTATCCAGAAGGCCACTTTCTCCTCACTTCCTCTGGATTTAAAGAGTAGTGCAGGCTCAGATGCTTTTTGAGCCAATTATGCCACCCTTACCAGATCTGTAACTACTATGTTATTTTTCCTTGGCCCAAACCGGTTTGAGCTCAATCAGACTCAACTAACCTTCACCCTTAGTCAATCAGGCCTGAGGGGCTGAAGTGCCGGTGCCCCACTGCTCTTGGCCAGTCTCCACTAACTCATGTGCTCTTTTCCCAGAAGGTTCTCCGTGCAGCGCTGTGCCCGCTGCCACCTGGGCATCTCTGCTTCGGAGATGGTGATGCGGGCCCGGGACTCGGTCTACCACCTCAGCTGCTTTACCTGCACCACGTGCAACAAGACGTTGACGACAGGCGACCATTTTGGCATGAAGGACAACGTGGTCTATTGCCGGGCACATTTTGAGAGCCTGCTCCAGGGCACCGACCCAGCCTCCTACCCACCGGCGTCACTCAGCTACACCGAGCTGGCAGCTAAGGGTGGCGGCCTGGCCCTGCCTTACTTCAATGGCACCGGTACAGTCCAGAAAGGGCGGCCTAGGAAAAGGAAGAGCCCAGCTCTGGGTGTTGATCTGGTCAGCTACAGTTCAGGTGGGTTGTAGGATAATCCTCTTTGAGAGAACCTCTCAAGGGCTGTTCACCAGGGATCTTAAACATATACTGGGAGTCATCCTTGCTTTTTTCCTGAAGGATGCTGGACACCAGTTGTTGTTTTTTCCTTGCAGCCCAGTTTGTGAACTGCAGAGCAGGATTTTTGTTAGATAATTTCAGAGTTTCTCAGCTCTCACCCAAATAATCTTTTTACTTTAACATTTAACAAATATCTTGGCAGAAATTACTGTGTCGGCAAGAGGCTATTGAATTAAAGGAAGAAAAAGAACATATTGCCTGTAAAATTGGCCAGAAACGAAACATGCTTTTTGAAGAATGGGAGCATATATTGCACAGAAGAAAGTTCCGTTAAGGTTAAGGGAAACATAGGTTATGTACAGGGGAGGGAGGGAGGGAGGGAGGGAGGGAGGGAGGGAGGGAGGGAGGGAGAGAGAGAGAGAGAGAGAGAGAGAGAGAGAGAGAGAGAGAGAGAGAGAGAGAGAGAGAGAGAGAGGTTTTCTCAATCAATGAAATTTCCTTCATTCAGGAACACATGGAAATACAAAATGAGTACAGGGCCAATCTCACACTGTTTATTAGGTCAAAATGTGATTGGTTTGTTTTGCCAATCCAGTTTTTGCAATTTAGGGGATTATGTGACTCCATCCAGTATTGCAACCTGCCACTGAATTCAAACTATATTTTAGATAAATATTGCCTGTTACAGCTGCTTGTCTCAGTTTTATATTTGAAAGAGTTCTTTAGGAGATTTGGAAATGCAAAAGAAATGTATTTCCTTTCCTTGCTTTCCTTAGCAACACCTTCCTACCTTGCATATAGAGTTTGGTTTATTTTACAATAAACATATTTCCAGGCAAGCAGAATGAAGGCAGGAAATATGCTTTTGATATTTTACTTTTAAATATACAAAGTACATCTCTTTATGCCTGTAAAGTGAAAAGTTAAAACAAGTTAAAGTATGCCTGTAAAGTTAAAACAACTTTGCAAGGTAGGACAGTTTGATTTGCCTTCTCGACTAATGACAAGTTGCTGAAAAAAATAAGGTGTTTCTTTAGACTTTAGTGTTTGTTGATAGCATGGTGTTGGATCTGGAGACTTCTTAGACCAGATTTTTTTTGCATACAATTTGCTTAAAATGCCAATCTAACAATGGCTACTTTGAATCCCATTGTTCGATCGAGATTGCTAGTATGGCACTCAAAACAAAAAAGTTGAAATGCTAATTGTGATGAGAATTGTTGACCTCACTATATTTAAGCAGAGTTGAAATTCGTTCAAATTAGAAACCACCAGCACAATCTGGTACCGAGGTACTCTGCGGTTAGCCCCAATGAATTTCTTGGCGCTTATGCCCAGGAAAACGTGAGCGGGCTGCTTCCCCGCTATTGTTGCGAAAGCACCTTTTTTGAGAACCGACGTTTCTGGTTCTGAGAGGTTCCCGAAGATTGCGGGGAACCGAACGGGACCTCCCCCTTCGTGAAGCGTCGAAGTCTTTTGTCCGAAGGGGGCTCCTCCGTTCGGTTCTCTTAACCCACGGGGCAACTCGGCCTTGCTCCAAAAGGATACAACTGTTGCATCTATGCTCCGCGCGGATTTGAACTTCTGAAAAAGGCGGGAAGGGAGCCCCGGGGCGAGAAAGTCAGAACTGGTTGGTTTTGGATCGGAGCCTCGGTGCAGGAAAAATACCAGAAGCGAGGTTCCTTTTCGAAAACGGGGAAATCCGAGGCTCTGGACTATTTCCTCCTTTCTCTCCGGCGCATCGTTTTAGTGCCGGGTTAGGCAGGTCCGAGCTGCGCCTTAGAACAGCGTTCGACCGTCTGGATAAAACAAGCTAACTGGAGTCGGCGTTTTTCAACCTTGGCAGTTGGAAGATGTGTGGACTTCAACTCCCAGAATTCCCCAGCCAGCGTTGCTGGCTGGGGAATTCTGGGAGTTGAAGTCCACACATCTTCCAACTGCCAAGGTTGAGAAACACTGCTTGACTCTAAGGCCTGGCGGCTGTCTTCCCAGCTGCAACCCGCGAGGCTCGAAGCGGTTGGATTTTTGGGGCCTGCGCAAACCCGCTCTTTGCCCCCTTTTAAAGCCGGAGGTCCTGCACCAACCCAGAAAATGGGTTAATCCCGTAACCAGTTGAAGGCTTTTGTCTGAAGAACCCCCCTCTGTGCTGCGGGACAAAGTGCTCTCAGGCGGGGGGAGGGGGCAGGGGAGAAGGAAGCCGAGCTGTTTTTAATTGTTCCCTGTTAATTGGAGCTGGCATCGGCACCTCTGGCAGCGGAGCCGCTTTGAGGCTAGGCGAACGGCCAAGGGAGCGCTGGGGCGCCTCTTCCCGCCGAGGCAGGCTGGGCCGCATCCAGCGGGGAGGGGCCGCTTCAGGGCGTGTCGTCCCTGGAGGCGGGGGGGGGGGGAGGAAAGCTTGCGCCTGGGGCTAGCCTTGCTTTGAAGCGGCCTGCAGCAGCCCCACTTTCTTCTCCGTTAGGAATGCGGTTGGGGGAAGGGGGCTGCAAGTTTGAGCCCCCTTCTCTAGGAGGGGGTCTAAGGCGGCGGGGTCGGTTTGCTCTGGAGGGGAAGCGGCCTTTCCTCGCCCCACCGCCCCAGCCTTATTTCAGAGCGAAAGAAAGGGCTCCGAAGTCAACCAGCTGCTTCTGAACAGCCTCACCTTTTCCCAGGTTTACTCAAAAGAAAGTCACTTTCACCTTCGCAAAGTGGCCCTTCCCGGGGCAATTGGATTGGTTTGCACTGTTTTCTGCAAAAAAAAAAAACACCCCAAAAGTTTATAAAGAGTAAAAGTGTAAGGAAAATTCGGGAGATATTTCTGAGTAAGTTGATTTCACTGGGCTTCAGGCTTGAGTTGCTTACATTTCAGGGCACATATATTTTAATTATATTTAACGACCGGCTTGGTACCTTCGATTTTGTTGCAGTTCTTTCATTTCTGCCTCGGAGCGACTCAGTTTTAGGAACCTTCTCCTCTCGAGAAGAAGGCATTAATACTGTCCTTTCCGAGAAGAGGAAAGCAAAAGTGAGTGCAAGGTAATTTAGAAGAAAGGGCGGGGACGCCCCAAACTGGAGAAAAAGTTACGCCTCGCGGCTCATAACTTTCTCCGAATTACGTCATAAATCCGCTCCGATTTATTTCTGGGGTGGGGGATTGTGCAGGAGGATTTCCAGGTCGACCACCCCCAGAATCTATTCAAGAGGAGCAGTTTGATAGCTGCATGTGTGAAGTCTGACTGGAATCGTTCATTCGTTTATAATCGTACTGAAAAATAAAGACAAAACCAAACCGGCTACTTTTCCCTGCTAGAAAGCTTTAATCACGACGGCTGAACGAATGCTGTATTGCTGAGAGCAAAAGAATGTGACAGTAAATGATGGAACGAAATAGTTCCATGCAGATAAATGTATTTTAATAAGATGGTGCTAAATAAATTTTAGAGAATTAAATGCTAATCATATAATGATTTCCCCCCAATTTAACATAGCCTAAAGTCAATGAGTTTAGGGCCAGTAAAGGCACCAAGCTAGAAAACGGGAGACCATGCATTTTAGTCCCACTTTAGCCATGAAAGCCAGCTGGGAGACTTTGGGCCAGCTGAATCTACTTCAAAGGGTTGTTATTGTGGGGAAAATAGGAGGCGGAAGGTGTGTTGGATATGTTCACTGCCTTGAATGATATAATAAAGGTGGGACATACATACATACATACATACATACATACATACATACATACATACATACATAGTTCCATTATTCAATTCCTATGATTTTCTATGGGGGAGTTAAATACCTCTTTAAATCTTTCCTAGTTTCCTAGAACGTGGTGTAAATAATTCTGAGACTGGCTGAGTTGTGCCTCAAATTAGTCTGGCCCATTTCATTATTTGTGGTTGTAGAAGTAGGCAGATTTTATAATCATCACAAAGAAATGATCAGGCCAATCAGATTATCTACATATGGCTATTTTCTATTCTGTTTCTGATCAAAGTTACTATGGTAGGACCAGGACAATAGTTGTGATACAAGAAAGATTGGTACCCAAAGACATAGTATTATTTTCCTGCTTTATTATTGGAACTCTAAATGTTAAGGAAAATGAATGTTTCTGTCTATCTATCTATCTATCTATCTATCTATCTATCTATCTATCTATCTATCTATCTATCTATCTATCTATCTATCTATCTATCTCTCATCATATATCTATATAATTTGCTTTCTGTCATCCAAATTTCTAAGAGGTGCTTGTCATGATTTGATGTTGAAGGAAAACTGCCTTTTTTATTTCCCCTCATCCCAATATACATGAAGCAATTTTTTGGGGTAATATTTCTGATAAGCAACAACTTTAACCTGGAATCCTATTGATGCTTGAATAAAGTAGGACTTATTTCTGGGCTATAGATCAGACATACATAGTTATCTTCTCATGTCACCGTATGTAATGACATATTTCAGAGAACTGGAGTTTTTCCCCCAAATGAAGGTCTCCGTTCCACAAACAAAATTAGATAAAGAATTTCCAGATGGAAAAAGAATTGCTATATCTTAGATTAGGGCATACTTGAATATAATGCATCTGATATCTTGTATGTATCATGATGTTTACACACATATATCCCAGTAGCTGCATCCGCAGTTACCTTGACTAGGATATATTTCTGATTTGAAGCTGGCTTTTATTTGATTTTTCCTCTGCATTTGTAGTGTAGACAGTATGGGAAATTGGGTGGGTGGGGGAAGCTTAGCAAATCACTTCCATAATCAAGAAAACTATATGATTAAGTCCATGAAATAACCAAGAATTAAGCTTGGCTTGAGGGAGAAATGACCATTACTCTGTATGGTAAACAAAAAATAGTTTTAATTTGTGATAAAACAAATTAAATCTGACAATCATATAGAAATATAACTTTTCAGGGCTATGCAATCTGATTTTACTCTGAAAGAAACTTGTCAGTTTCCGGAGAATTTAGTCTTTCAGATGGCCCCAATAGAACCTAATTATTCTTGCATACTACTTGCATACTACTTTCTCCACCTCCCACTCCCAATTCCAAGTCAGTAGTTTAATATCTGAAAGACCAAACATAGTATGTATAACTATTGTTAATGTATTAACTTTAATAGTTAAAATACTTTAATAGTTACGAAGGTATCAGTACCTTTTTATGTCCACATTCTGCAGATCTTTGGGGATAAGTCAGTCCATTCCTTTCTCAATAGAACATATGTGGCGTTTCAGAAATGCAACAGTTAATTCAGATATACCTTACAAAATCCTTTCATTTGTCAAAGTGGCTTAAAACATCTTTTTTCCCCATGATAGATACTTTGTGCAAGAAAGACAAAGTTTTGGGTATGACGAATTAGAGTGTTTAAGGGAGGATAGAAAATCAGATACATCACAGTAGAACAGAGATTGCAATTGAGAATGGAAATGGATTGTGTTTTCTTCTTTTATAAAGCTGGCTGAATAGAATTTATGTGGCACTTGACTGCCCCCCACCTCTTTGCCCCACTTCCATTTGAGTTCTGCAGCTAACGTAAGAGGCTTCACATTATCCACCAGTGAAAAAACAATAATAAAATGTTAGCTCTCAACATCTTTGAACTACCAAACAAATGTAGCAGTGACCTCTGGTGGCTTTTGAATGGAGAAGGCCTGCTCATGGAGTTGGGGAGGAGAGTTTTTGTGTACTGTTTAATTTGGGAAGTGCTCCTGGCTATTGTGTTAGCCTTAAAATGTGACTTAAATTGAGAGAAAAATAAATTTGACATATTTTAGTAGGATTACTTCTCACTTGCCAAGTTTTCTCCTATTTAGATTAAAAGCAGAAGTAAATTGAAACTTATTTTCTTTCTCCCACTTCAGGAATCTTTAAGATTAATAAATAACTTCTATCTATTATTGACAAGACTGACTGAAGATGGTGGTAAATTGTACTTTGGGAAATCTATTGCTCTATCGGCTGGGAAGGCTGCTTATTGGACCTGAATCCTGACAATCTAGAGTCTAGATTAGAAAGAAAGATTTAGCATATGTGTCCTGTTTCATATGTTGTAGTAGTAAAGCAAAGTGATTTTTCTAACTCATTTAAGACCTTATCCTTTGTTGTATGTAAGGCATTCTTCGTTTTCCAGCCAATTGAAGCTTGGTTTAGATCTGGTTTCAATATGCATGTTTATAAAGATCTGATGAGGAACTGGCCTGCCAGTGGAAGGTCTGCCAATGGAAAACTCAAGGGGTGGACAGCATATGGCAACAGTGCTAGGATATATAAAATATACAATTATGTTTCTGTGTGACTCTCATTAAAAATCAGTTAATTATCAGCTATCAGTTAAAAATCAGAGGCAGAAATAGGTATTTGGCTTCTTTGTGATGGAGTATATTATCCTGGGCTTGGGGAAAATATATGTTGCTTCTGACAACATGTCCAATACATTATGTTAAATTACCAGTCATAGATACCAGTTAATCAGGTTTTTTATGAATAGGGAATTTGTCTTGCCAAGGTTGCGTGAGGGTGATTTTTATATCTTCTCTGGCATTTGGGGGTTATTTTCACATAGGATGTTATGTCTATCAAGTGCCTTGCCTAGGTTTTGCTTTTATCAGAAATGTGGTCTGCAGGAAACAGAAGCTTTCCACGATATGGAGATAAATATTGCCAGGTAGCTGCCATAGATGAAACCTCTTTCTGAAGGAACATCTAAGTGATAGGGTAGCCTAATTCAAACACTGGCAAACCTGCTTAATTCTCATAGAAATTTACTTTGCTTTTACTAATATGTGCACAAACCCACATTACAGTAGCTTTAATGTTCATTTAGATTTTACAAATGATTTTCTTTTGTTTTTGCTTTTTTAACAGGCATATATTTATAATATATTTACACACATTATTACCTAATTCATTCATAAGACTCTGGGTGGCTATTATCTATGAAAGGAAATCATGGGTGCTTTCATAAATGAAAGTGTCATGCCTATGAATAAACCCTTTAATTGCGCTGTCCTATCCATCTCTACTCAGAAACAGAACTCACTGTATTGATTGTGACTTTCTTCCAAACGAGTAAGTTTAGGAACTCACTGCCTGTTTGTTAGCAGTAGTTCATGAAAAGTTCATAAATTTCCTGTTACAAAAGGCAAGGGGCAAAGAAGCAGTTCCATTGATTCTTTTATAACAAGTAAGCTGACTACAGTCACCTTATAGGGGAGATGGACGGCATAAAAATAATAAGTTGATAAATGCTGACTCAAGGTACTGACTGAAGATATGGTTCCTAAAGATCCTACTTATCTATCTATCTATCTATCTATCTATCTATCTATCTATCTATCTATCTATCTATCTATCTATCTATCTATCTATCTATCTATCTATCTATCATCTATTTATTTGTGAGATTTATATACCGCCTCACAGTGCAAGCACTCTCTAAGCGGTTTACACCAGTAAGCAATGTATATTTATATTGCCCCCAACAATCTGGGTCCTCATTTTACCTACCTCGGAAGCCTGAGTCAACCCTGAGCCAGTGAAATTTGAACCGCTGACCTGCAGATCACAGTCAGCTAAAGTGGCCTGCAGTACTGCCTCTAACTGCTGCGCCACCTCGGCTCATACTTCCCTTTCCATTTTGAAAGATGATGCTGGGGATATCACTGGGAAAATACTGTTTTGCAATAAGCCAGCAGTTTCGGAAGCAGCAGTTCTCCATGCTCTATTGCAGCTCCATCAAAGAAAAAACAAATGTTTTCTCAATGTTCATTTGTGTGGGGATAGTAGAAGACCAAACAACAACATGGGTGGCTGCATGCCAACAATAGGTGTCTGCTTTAAGCTGTAGCCTTTGGCTTACTTGCTTAAGACCTATATAGCCCAAGGGATGAAAAAATGATCCTCATTCTTGGTACATAAAATTGTATTTTTGGTTTTTCTTAAAGCAACAAGAACAACTAGAGTGGGGGGTGGGTGGGAAAAGGAATCCTAGATTATTATAAACCATCTCTAAGAAAACTGTTTATGTAATGGACATGCCAACAAGCAAAATGTGAGCAGCAATGTTGATAACTGATAGATGGTCTTCTATGTCTGACTATGCTTTTATCTGATGGCAGAAATTGAGTAAAACAGGTGTCCTTTTACATGGAGTCCACCCAAGGATTACCAGTATGGAAAAGTTGTACTCTAATTAATCTCAAAACTGAAACAAAAAGCAATTAGGGGCAACATTCTCTTTCTGAAACCAAAGGAATTTGGATGATATTCGCAGTAAGTGAATGCACTCATATGCATTACAGAAAAGAATTAATGAGGCTGAATGCCCCAAAACAGCATGATCATCCTTAGCAAGTATAGTGTGTTAACTGTTTGGAAGGAAGCAAAATAATATAGTAAAAGAGGAATAGCTGGGTGTTGGAATCTGGTATCCCAAAGAAGAGCATTCAGCACTGTTCATTTTGTTGTAGACACATCATGTGGAACTTAATTCCAAGTATATTTTGTTGTGTAGGTGGAAAATGATTAATACAAGTCTAGTTTGTTCTGATTCGTTTTTTAAAATCAACCTATCTTCTAGTGATGGAAAAAATAATTGTCTGCTCTATTTGATTATCAACTTGTAACTAAGGAAATACGAAAAGATTTGCATGACCTAGTTCCAGATAAATGTAAACCATGTATTTTTTTAGATTTCAGTACAATTAAGCCAGTTAGTACTAAAAAAAAAAGTATATGGTTTACGTTAATGATAGTAGGCAGGAAAAGTGTTGAGCACAAAAATCTAGTGACCATGTGGGATTTTTAAAAAAAGAAATTGGTATTTGTGCAATGATGGAAAATATCCAGGATTAAATAAAGAGATATATAATATGTGAATTCAGTGGAGAAAGCAGGTAGAATGAAAGAGATGGCAAGACTATATAGCCTCAGAACATTTTGAACCCAAACACCTTCCCCAAGAGAAAATTTCATTGATTTTTTGAGTGAATATAATAAGATTGCAGCAGCAGGTTATAGCATACTGTGTTTTAGAGTAAGAGCTGAAACAAATGAAAAAGGGATTAAATAAGTGATTTTGTGTGGCTTTCTCTAGTAACATACCAGCTTTTTCTGATCTGCCGGTAATCTAGTTGCAGGTGGAAATATACAAAAGCATGAAGAAAATTCAGTTTGCACACAAAATCAATTAGCTTAGTTATGACTGTTCTTGGATTGTTGTCCACTTCTGTAATTACAGAGTTCATTTTTATGGTCAGTGCTAATGTTTGATAGAGTAAGGAGAGAGGTATAGGAGGATGGAGTAATATATTTATATATAACCCTGTAGCAGATATTCTGTGTACTATGACTCGGGCACGCTTCAGAAATGATTCAGAAGAAGCTCTTCAGAATACACATGAGCCCAGCTCCTTTCTGGTGTTTGTTAAAGCAGCTCCTTTATTTCAGGTTTGCGTGAAACCCCAAAAAAATGACAGGCTGCTTCAGTGAATAGAGAAGTGCTGTGCTCATGTGAGGGCCAAAGTGCTTCTTCTGAATCATTTTTGAAGCATACACAGCCCTACTGTGCACTATATGTAGTATTTACTTTCAAATTATTACTGACAAGTAATTGCCAAGGGCTGAGAAACATCACAAAGACAAATATATGTAAGGATTGCTCCTAAGTCCATGCCAGTTCTTTTACTGTGAATTTGTTACATTAGAATTACTTTGGAAGTCTATTTTGAACTATACATAAAATAATTCAGTAGCTTAAAACTGAGAAGAAAATGAAATTATTAAAATAATACATAACGCAGAAATGCTGTAAAATAATTTGGGGGAAGAGAATTCTAACCATCTGGGATAGCAGGTATTAAAGATTGTGGGCTCTTGGTTCCAAGCTATCTGAGATATTTTCAGGAGAAGATGGAGAAAAAAAATCTTTTGCTAAGGATAGACATCATGGAGGTCAATGAGTCAAGAGCCTGAAGTCTCAGCTGTTAATAGGCAAATTTGTCAACGTATTGTGAACATTTTGTTTTTAAAATTTGGTTAGTCGTCATTTTTACCAGAAAGGGTGGTAAAAATCAAATCAATGATTAAATAAGCAAGATAGCAAAATATGGCAATGCATTGTGAAAAATACTTCCTTTAAAAGCTTATAGAAATTATCTTTCCTTTGGTTGCCTTCAGGGAGCACTGAGGTCATTTCCTATTCTGTAAGCCCTGACAAGTCCTGTGAAATTGTTGTCCGTGATCAATGGACTGTCAGCTGTTTGAGGATTTCAAATAAGCAAAGCACAGTCCTGGGTCATTGAACAGGAATTATATGAGTTAAGCTGTTATTGTTATGTTTTATAGATGGCCAAATGGGGCTGAGAGTCTATTACTTGCTTACCTATTCTCTAGAGAGATGTGAAGTATTTTGCCCAGGCAGTTAGATGGTTGGGGGTTACTGGTGGGTTACCATATATAGACAGCATTCCTATTTGTGAGACATGACATTTGCACACCAGTACTGAACATGGTTGGACTGGATTTAGGCAAATCCAGAGAATATTTCTCTTTCTAATGTGGTAGAAGTCAAAGTATCTGCACCTTATTTTGTTTGTTCTGTACGTTAAGCTGATGTGAATGTTCAAGGCCAAAGGCTCCCACATAAAAAGAAGGGAGGTAACCGGGGATTAAAGATGAAATGTGCAGTTGATTTCTCACCCATTTGGAAAATTGAAGGATATTCAAACTTTCTTCCATTTTGAAATCCTAATTCTTATACTAAATAATTTTTCCCCATTGGGCTGATACAATTACAATAGCGCATTGCTAGGGGATGTTGTTCAAGGCCAATCTCATCATTTGGTAGATTGAGAGAACCATCTCAGAAAACAGATGCCAGATGCCAGGATCCAAGGTCATGAGCTGTATCATCTGCTATAGGCCTTACACTAGCCTGCCATCCTTAGATAGAGTGAAGAGTGGTGTTCCGTTGCCACAGGTAAAGTAGGGCAGAAGGTGCCATCTTGTTATTGTGTTCAGGCTGATATGTCTAATAATTATGGCAAATGACTGAAAATATCTAGTGTTCTTGTTCTGTTAGATTTTCTCTAAGTGGCTTTGGAGGCACAGGCGGTCCTCGTTTATTGACTGTCTTATAGAGCGACCTTTCACAGTTATGTGGTGATGAAAAGGTAATTTTGTGACCGATCCTTGCATTTATAACCTTTGCAGATCTGTAAAGCAAAGGAAAGCTGAAGTAAGATCATACGTACAGTCATGGTTTCACTTACTAAAGTGACCATTTCACTTAAAGACTGAGTGGCCGGTCCCAATTGTGGTGGCTAAATGAGGATTACCTGTACAATGGAGATGATTTAGAATAAGAACAAAGGCTTTATTTTTTTCCTTGTTCATCTGCTGCTAATGGAAATATAACCAGCTATTTCTCATTCTCTTGATATGAGTGGCATAACTGGCATTGGTATTACAGCAGCTGTTGATCCTCTTGTGAGGAAAAAGGCAATCTCACCCTAACTAGCATATTTGCAAGCCATTGCTGTTATAAAAATATGGCCTGTCCATTCCTTCCTCTTTGCAAACAACTATATCACTGATGTTTCTTCTCTGGAGAAATAAAATGATTTGTGTACTCCTGACTGTATCTTAAAAGTGAAGCTGTAAGGTTTTCTTCCCTTAGCCTTTGCAGTGGATTATGCTACCGTTTCAAAACAAAACAAGAGCACAATTGGCATCAATGTATTTGCCAGTAAACCTCCATCAAATTATTGTCATATGAAATGCATCTGATCAGGGTACAAGTCAGCTAGACAGCTGAGCAGTCTCCTTTGATATGCTATTCAATTTTCCCTTCCACCTACCGTATTTTTCGGAGTATAAGACGCACCTTAGTTTTGGGGGACGAAAACAAGGAAAAAAGGCCTCTGCCTCCAAGTAATTTGCCAAACAGCAAACAGCACAGATGATATACACCCGTGGTGGCGAACCTATGGCACACGTGCCACAGGTGGCACGCGGAGCCATAGCGGCCGGCACGCAAGGGTTCCCACCGGCAAACCGGAAGTGTGGGAAAACGCACTTCCGGTTTGCCGGTGTGCTGTTTTTTGCACTCCGGAGGGTTCAGGGAAGCTCCCTGAAGCTCCGGAATGCAAAAAACTACAAAACGGACAAACCGGAAGTGCACTCTTTCTCCCTGTTCCGGTTTGTCCGTTTTGTAGTTTTTTGCATTCCGGAGCTTCAGGGAGCTTCCCTGAACCCTCAGGAGTGCAAAAAACAGCACACCGGCAAACCGGAAGTGCGTTTTTTTTTCGCACTTCCGGTTTGCCGGTTTCGTCGTCCCAGGCTCCGGTAAGCCTTTGCGCGCGGGTGTGTGTGTGTGCGCATGCGCAGGGGGCAGCATGGGGGGGTGTTGTGCGCATGCGTGGGGGGGAGGGAATGGGTGTGGGCACGCGAGCGCGCCCCCCCCTTTTTGGCACGCGAGCCTAAAAAGGTTCGCCACCACTGATATACACTGTTTGCTGTGTATTTCTTTGCATGTGTGCTTGACCCATAGAAATAGCAAAGAATTGGAGAAATGTACATTATGCCAGAAAGTTTTCTTAAATGTAGTCACACTAACTGCTCCCAATTATTTAAATAGATCTGCTCCAAGGTAACTAAACTCTTATACTAAACAGGACACTGTTACATTTCAGACTATACTTGTACATAGCTGTTAAAATTAATTAAAATTTCTGGAAGTATACATTATTGTCTATTATTTAAAATAAGATACAATAGCAGCACTGGGTCTCTTCAGAGCAAGCATTTATTTTTAAAAGCTTCTATATTTTGTCAAGTTGTCTAGATTTACAGGGAACTCCAACCTTGGCAACTTTAAGACTTGTGGACTTCAACTCCCAGAATTCCACAGCCAGCAAAGCTAACAAAGCTGGCTGTGGAATTCTGGGAGTTGAAGTCCACAAGTCTTAAAATTGCCCCTGGCTCTAGAACAATAATAAAGCAGTATTTAAAAAATAAGTCTAATAATTTAAACATTCTACAGACATTTATAATTATCCACTTACCCCGTTCCATCCAGTTCAACAAAAAATAAAAATCTGCGTGTCTCTCCCAGCTATTTGCCTTTGCAGTTTCAGTTTCACTTTCATTTTCCCAGTGGCAAATCAGCTGTAGATCGGGAAGTGCTAGTGACTTGCTTGGCTTTATAAGCTCTTCCCTCTTTGCTGCAAACAGGTAAATTGCTGGAAGACAGAGGCCAAAGGGTGGGGATGGGTGGGTGGGTGGGGCTACATTCGGTGCATAAGACGCACCCAAGTTTTCACCCTCTTTTGGGGGGTAAAAAGGTGCGTCTTATACTCTGAAAAATACGGTATTTTCCCCATTTTATTTTCCATATGTCAATATTCTTTGGACAATCAAGTTTCATTAGCCTGTTCTGAGACTTATTGCTTTATATTTGCCCTTCTCTGAAGAGATGTTTTATTCTATAAACCAGTTTGCAAATATACCCCTCCCCCAAAATAGAAGGTAATTGAGGAATATAGAACTTTTCAACAGCAGCAGCAAAAGTGATGCACAACTTAATGATAGGTCAGTAGGATACTATATAGATGATCGGTTTGGAATCACTAAATGAAGAAGTTGCTACAGGTAGTCCTTGATTTACAACAGTTCATTTAGTGACCATTCAAAGTTACAACGGTACTGAAAGTGACTTATGACCATTTTTCACACTTTATAGAATCCCCATGACCATGTGATCAAAATTCAGATGCTTGGCAACTGACTCATAGCTATGATGTTTGCTGTGTCCCAAGGTTATGTGATCACCTTTTGCAACCTTCTGACAAGCAAAGTCAGTGGGGATGCCAGATTCACTTAACAACCATGTAACTAACTTATCAACTGCAGTGATTCATGTAACAACTGTGGCAAGAAAGGTCATAAAATGGGGCCAAACTCACTCAATGTCACAGAACAACAGAAATGTTGGTCTCAATTGTGGTCATAAGTCGAGGACTACCTGTACATATTTTTCTGATTGACCTTCATTGGTAATTCTTCCTCATGTAATTAGAAACATCACAACACAACACAATGCACATTATGTAAAAGAGAACTTGGGCAGTTTGGTCTAAGTTAAGGTACTGAACTGAGAGTTGGGAAATCTGGATTCTGGTCCTGCCTTAACCATGGAAATGTCTTTAGGCTAGTAACCTCTTCCTAGCCTTGGGAAAAGCAATGGCAAGATTTCCAAGAACACTGCATGGATTTCTCCATATACTTGCCAGAAGTCAAGAATGATTTGAAGACCACAAATGCTACCTGTGAACAGATGTTCTGTACAGAGTATACTATAGAACAGTGATGGCGAACCTTTTTTGGTTTGCGTGACAAAAAGGGGGGGGGGGGTGCGCGCGCACGCATGCCCACACCCATTCCCTCCCCCCCACGCATGTGCACAATACCCCCCCATGCTGCCCCCTGCGCATGTGCACACACACACACACACACGCAAAGGCCTTACCGGAGCCTGGAACGGTAAAAAACGACGAAACGGGCAAACCGGAAGTTCAGAAAAATGCACTTTCGGTTTGTCCATTTCGTTGTTTTTTGCATTCCTGGGCTTCAGGAAGCTTCCCTGAACCCTCTGGAGTGCAAAAAACAGCTCACCGGCAAACCGGAAGTGTGTTTTTCCGCACTTCCGGTTTGCCGGTGGGCAACGCTTGCGTGCCCTCCGCTATGGCTCCGCGTGCCACCTGTGGCACGCGTGCCATAGGTTCGCCATCACGGCTATAGAAGAACCACATTTAATTCAGGTTCAGAACGAATTGATGCCTAAACCATGGGCATCTTCCAAAAATTAATGAACTAAAACAACTTTTTTCACCTTGCACCTTCTTAAATGTAATTGGTATTACAATGTCATTAATTCCCAGCAGGCATGAAATTAATGAGCTGCTAGAAATACTAGGAACTGTAGAGTTGTAATCCAAATATATTTGGTGGTTATGACTATTTTTATATTTAGTTTTCTCTTTGAGGACCATGCTTTTGGCCTTCAGATGAGAAAATATGTCAAATACTAAAAAACCCTCTGCCACTTAATAGAATTATTTTCTTTTAAAAATCATTCTCATGTGTCTTTAAATATCTCTTTCTGCTGCTGAAAAAAAGGCTGCCTTATAGAAAAACATCTATCATCTCTGGCTCCTTAGTATTTTTCCAGATTATTTTTATTATATTCACCGAAAATACTTGTTAGGTGGGAGTGGTGAAATAAGTTTAGAAAACCATTAAACCAGCATTTGTTGGATATTCTTTTACAAACTAGTTGAGAAAACAACATTTCAGTTCTCTTTTTTCCTTTTAATAGAAGGCAAATGCAGTCATAAAATGTGCTGTCTTCTCCCTCCCTTCCTCCCCCCCCCTCTCTCACACACACACCAATCTATCTCCATGGACCAATGTAATGTGTATAATATATTCTACATTTTCCATCAATGGGAATAGCTATACTTTGTGAAATAATTCCAGCCACCTGTTGGGAAGTTTATTCTGTTCCTGCATGATGGTAGTTTTGTTAAATCATTCCTGAAAAGTGATATAATATTTCATGCTTAATAGTTAAAACAAATTCACTTGTATTCTGGTATAGAATATATTGATAGTTCTGAGTCCTATTGATCTCCACAGGGATTCTTTCCACATAATAGAATCAGTATTTTAGAAAGCTTCTTATTTTTTTTAGGTAACTGGCTCATTTTAGTTGTGCAACTACAGCTGCAGTGTTAGTGACAGCTAAAAAGCCAAGAGTCAATGGTCTACAATTTACACTTTTCTCAATGATCTAATCCTGCTGAGGATTCATGGCAATGGTACAGCTAACAGTAGAACATAAATCTATATAAAAACGAGTTTACACAGAGCTATGTCATATAACATCTATACTTACTGAAGCATGAAACAAAAAGAAACCACCATTTGCTGCTAAAGATGGCTCCTAATATGTGATTTTTTGATTCATACATTGTTCCGTCTTTTTTTCCAGCAGGAACTACATATGTATACCTGTGGTTTCATCATATATTTGCTTGTTCTCAACAGTTATAATTTATCACTTTAGCACCAAGGCCCAGGCTTGAGTCAGAAGGCAGAAAGCATACCTTCTGCATGAGAAAACAAAATCCTAGTGCTCTCTCCAACATGGAGCTGCTGTTCATTATAAACACTTGGGGATTGGTGATAATCCTGGATCAGGTCATGCTTTTCCTGAAGGAGGGCTGTGAATGCAATGGTCTTTCTTCCTGGACTTGTGGCTATTGCTCAAGCAGCAAATAGAAGTCGTGACTAGGGGGATTTCATCCAGGTTCATCTGGTATGCCAGTCATGGTCCATAACTGTTGGTTATGGTCCAGATAATCATGATTCAGGAATGTTCTGGCAATGTTAATTTATGTCTGCCTAGAGACTGGTTTACAGGAATGTGGTCTCTGTGGGTTGCTTTTGGAGATGACCCAGAAGCTGTAGCTAGAACAAAATGCTGTAGTTAGACTACTGATGGGACAGCCAGTGTGAATTTACACCTAATTTAATGGTTTCTTGTAGTTTCCATACTCAATTCGAAGTGCTAGTCGTAACCTCTAGAGTTCTGTTCAGAGAAGCTCTGACACATATCAGGCTCCTTGCCCAAGTCAAATCTTCATGCCAAGTCTTTATTGAGAAGAGCTCTGGTTATTGAGAAGAGCTCTGTTGAATACCCCACCTCCTGGTGTGGTAGATGCAGCATGGAAAAATAACATGCAATTCCCACTCGATGGAACTCTCTGAGGTGGATCTTCCTCCTTGATTTTTGGAAGCAAATTAAGATGATACATACCATTGTGCCTTTGGTCCAAACTGATTAAAGATGTAGTCTAAATATCTAATAAGAACGTGCTTTATTGCTTTATTCTGGATGGGCATGGGCTGGTCCAGATTTGATTTTTCTTCATGTGTGTAGGTGAAAAGAAAGTGTTAGCACTATCCAGCAATGCATAATTGTGGGTCTAGGAAGTATCCTTTCTATGGAGAAATTAGATTGATGAAAATTACAAAAGAAAAGTGATAAAGAAAAAAATAGAAGTTGATTCCTTTTCTTGCAAGCTTTTCTGTGCTGCACAGCATCCACTGCTATTAATTTGGGTAAAGGAAGCAGCTAATAGGCAGTAGTTTTAATAATCTCCTCAGAGTTGGCTGAGCCAAGTGTCACAACTACAATAAATAAAATTTGAAAGGCTTCCTTATCGTCCTGGTGAAACGTGTCTTAAAAATAAAGTAAAAGGAGTAAAAGTTGGCAGGCACCCTTAGCAGATGGTGCATTAATGTATATTTTAAGGAAACAGCCATGTGGCTGCTTTTGCATTTTTACTGAATCATCACTCATCCCATTATTTGGTTTATCATTTAAAGCTAATGCTGAATGAAGCAGTATATTTCCGGACCATACCACTTCCAATTCAGCATTGTGCTGGTGAAGAATATTTATCCATACCAACTTTAATGCTTCTGCATGTCAGAAAATATTCTATGCTAAAGAAATGCATCAGGGCAAAGTATATATTATTATTTTTTTCTGATGGCCACCAGTAAGAGGTCAATGGAATTTTAGTCCAAAAGATCTGGAGGGTGCTAGATGGCCTTCTCTTGTATTAATTCAATTCAGAAAGAGATGCTGTGGATTGATGGCTCCTGTGTCTGGAATTGGGTAAGTATCATCTTTGGATGGACTTCTGTTCTTCCTGGATGAGCAGAAGTGTAAATAGTTTTTATATTCTCCTAGATTTGTTTCCATTACTCAAAGATCCAAGTGGCCTTAATGGACCATAATATATTTGGCCGGTTGCCTCTGAACACTGACACTTTTCTTTAGTAGGGATGGCCTTGTACCTCTATTGGTAATCTTTGCTTAAGGACAGTCATTGGGATTGGCAATTCTGTTGCTAAATGATGCAGTTGTAAAGCGCACTGTCAGGTGCCAACTTATGGCAGTTCTGTTGTTAGGCAAATCCATGCGGTTGCAGTGTCCTGTGGCCTTGTGATTGCTATTTGTGACGACCTGCTGGTTTCCCATTTGGCTTTGTTTGTTGGAAGCTGGTAGAGAGGACTACAAATAGTGATCACATGACCACAGGATGCTGTGACCATTGTCATTGCAAGCTAATTGTCAAGGACCCAAATGATGACCACGTGACTGTGGGGACACAGCCACAGCCACAAAGAATAGTCATAAATCCCTTTGTTCAGCACTGTCATGACTTTGAATGGTTGCTGAATGAGTACTTAATTGCTGAATAAGGACTGCCTGTAATTCATTTTCTGGTAATTTTCTGGTTAGGTGACTGCAGTGTAGGTTTGCCCTTGAACTATTTGAAAGCTTCAGCTAATACTGAGTAGAGTGGCCAGACTGCTAAGGCAACTCAAGTAGCTGCCTGGACTTCTAAAATGAAATTTAATAATGACATTCGAAGTATGAAGCCCTGATACTTGGGCACTGGAGTGTCTCTCCCAGTGTGTACTTGCCTAACCATGTTTTGTCATAAGAGCTTTACATGGGGACCTGGGGAAGACCTTCTCCGTCATGGCACCTCAGCTCTGAAAACCCTTTTTCTGAGAATCTAGGAAGAAATCAGTTTTGTTTGCTTTACAGTGCCATGTTTAATGGAGAAAATAAATCTAACATACAAAATTGAAACTTCACCCCTTTCTTCACAATACAAAGGGAAAGCCCATATGAGGAAATTGCAACTTAGAGAACCCCCAACATTCCATCCCCTATCAGTTGATGATCTCAACATTCCGTCTCCTTCACAAAGGGCTTCCCAAACTCTACTGCCTACCACTAGATCTCATTCATTCATTCAGTTTTTTCCCAAACGCCATCACTCTGCTAAACAAATCATTCCCTCAACACTGTCAAAACTATTTACTATGTCTGCACTACTATTAATCTTCTCATCGTTCCCATCACCCATCTCCTCCCACTAATGATTGTATGACTGTAACTTTGTTGCTTGTATCCTTACAATTTACATTGACTGGTTCCTAATATGATTTGATTGCTTATTTGTACCCGGACTATCATTAAGCATTGTACCTTATGATTCTTGATGAACGTATCTTTTTTCTTTTCTTACACTGAGAGCATATGCACCAAGACAAATTCCTTGTGTGTCCAATCACACTTGGCCAATAAAAAAATTCTATTCTATTCTATTCTATTCTATTCTATTCTATTCTATTCTATTCTATTCTATTCTATTCTATTCTATTCTATTCTATTCTATTCTATTCCAGATACACTGATCAGGTCCTGCCTAGTTTCCCCAAACTGGCTAGTAAATCAGATCCTTAGGATTTTCCACCTTGTAACTCTCAATTTCTATAAAATCTTTGCTTTCTCATGTTTGGGATCTCTCTTTCTGGTAAAACATGCACCAAAATAAAATGTGGTTCTCCTCCTCCATGTTGTGCCCCTTCTTCAGACTGTTTCGATGACACATGTAAAGGTCTGCTTTTTATTCTTGCATTTGGGTCACAACAAGTGACTCAGGGTTACTATTATTTTAAAAATCCTATACTTTTCTCTTAATGTGTTATGTTCATTTTTATTTTTTAATTATACTTTATTATTTTATACTAGGATATCTTATAGATTATATTCTATTTTCACATTTTTAGAAATAAATAGGTAGCAGGAATCAACTTAAAACTGGAAGGACATGAAAACATCCAGTCCTTCCACTTGTCTGGAATATGTCTAGGACTGTACCAACTCATTTTCTTCATATTATGCATATAGTACATTACGTGATATTAATGTAATCATACAATGGAAGGTAATATGTTAATATTATATCTTGGGAGTTTTTTTGTCCATGTACACAGAGGTAGAACACATTGCTTATTTTCAGCTTTCCAATTTTGTTGTTGTTGTTTGTTGTTTTCCCAAACAGGTTGTAATGAAAATGAGGCAGACCATCTGGACAGAGACCAGCAGCCTTATCCCCCATCTCAGAAGACTAAGCGCATGCGCACTTCTTTTAAACATCACCAGCTCCGTACCATGAAATCCTACTTTGCCATTAATCATAATCCAGATGCTAAGGACCTCAAGCAGTTAGCCCAGAAGACTGGACTAACTAAGAGAGTTCTGCAGGTAAGAAGCCTCTGCTATAAATGTCTTCCCTCCATTCCTTTCTATTTAAAAATGGCATTTCCCTTACATTTCCCTTCTGCTATCTTAAATTAGCTGACTCCTCCAATAGATAGATAGGTATTCATTTCCATATTCAGATCTTATCCTCCAAGGGTACTGAAGGTATATTTAAGTGGGCAATTATGCTTCCCTCCAGAGCTACTGCTCTCAGGACTGAAGGAGAATCAATTTTGTTTGCTCTGATTGGGATGGGAAATATGTAAAATATACTGGTATCCTTTGTAATTAAAACAGTAATTGGATATTGAATTTAAGGCAAATAATTTATTTTACTGCATTTCTCCATTTTTATTAGCCAGAAGTAACCTCAAGAGTCCTCTGTGTCAACCTGAACTGAGTTTTAGTATATACAGTCAACAATCCTATGGGAGTATTTGTTGCTATACTGCATTATATTAGAATACTAAGATGATATGAAGGAAAACATTTTGGCCTAATAGTGTCACTACCAAGCTGATTTAACACTATACATTGAAGATTTTCTGGAGGACTGTATAGAGAACATTCATAGATTTAATTCTCACCACTGAATTCTGAAGCAGTGCAGTGCAGCAATTAATACATCACATGGGATTTGTGTTGTATGTAAAAGTGCTTTAATCTGTTATCTTTGGATTGCTCTGTAAGATGTGATGCTCTCAAATCTGACTCTTTCATAACATAGTTGAAAATCCCCCAATAATTTTGGAAGAAATTATAATATTTTTAACAGATACAGGGTTCTGGCCATAATATATCATACCTATAAATGATTTAGATCATTACTTGTGGGCCAATTCCATAGAAGCCAACAAAAATGAGTGGAAGGAATTTAAGTGCAACTCTGTATATGGGAGACCAGTGATCTTAACATAACTAGCTCAGCTTTGACACACAGAAACCACATAAGAAAAGTGGTGCATGAATTCTTTCATCCTGCATTTAATACTCTCCATGCTTTTAAATGATCATAAGAGTTTTTAGTGGAATATTTATTTTACTAAGATGTTACAGCACAAGTAAAAAACAAAAACAACCATAAGTGCCCATTAAAAGGATTATTTGATAGTCTTAGTGAATTATCATCGAAAAGGTCCCCAGATAATATAGTAGCAAGTGTGATCAGTGCATGTGGGGGAAGGAGGAGAAAGGTAAAACAAGAAGCCCACCATCCTTAAAAATGCAAACAGAAATAGGAAGAAGGAAAAAAGACAGGGGGAAAAAAGATAGTCAAAAACAAAAGATAACGTTGGTAAAGAAATCAATTGGGATTGGTTTGCAGGTTTGGTTCCAAAACGCAAGAGCCAAATTCAGAAGGAATCTTTTGCGACAGGAGAATGGGGGTGTTGATAAAGCTGATGGCACGTCACTTCCGGCACCGCCCTCAGCAGACAGCGGCGCTCTCACTCCACCCGGCACTGCGACCACTTTAACAGACCTGACCAATCCCACTATCACTGTAGTATCATCAGTGACCTCTAACATGGACAGCCACGATTCCGCGAGCCCCTCACAAACTACCTTAACAAACATTTTCTAACATTTGATTTCAAAATAATTCTTATTCGTTACTTCTGCTTCCTCTTCTTCTTTCTCCATTATATGATTATAATTACTATTAATATTATTTGCAACATTTTTTTAAAAAATAAAACAACACCACAATATATTTGGGAAAAACAACTTGGTGTGTAGCACCCACAACCACTTGGCAAATGAGTTTGCAGTAATAGAATTCTATTATAATGCAACATGAACTTGTCTATAAATTGTTGTTGGATTTTCTTTTAATCATTGCCTAATTAAAGGGAAGGTTTAAGTGCCTCTTAAAATTGTATGTTCCTTATTTCCAGAATTTACTGGGGGCAAAATGGTTGATATATTAATCAGAAAACTGTATTTCCAAATAAATAGATCAGTATTTGTTTTCTTCAAATGATTGGCATCTGAATCATAAAAAACATACAGTTGTAAGGAAATCCCGCTGAGCAAGGCTGACCAAGCTCTTTTGGTATCGGATGCGGAAAATCTAAAAATATTTAACACCATAAAATCTGCCACTTGAGGTAACTGAGTTCCTTTTCCATATCACATTACTCTACCCTTAAGTTCAGTGGACTATATTTCTAAATCAAGCTTGACTTATAACTTTAAAAGCAGGTTTTGGCCGGTTGCCAAATTTGGATCAGTAAGGACGTTTGTTCTAAGTCAGGTGATCTGTGTGACTTGCTTTCTTTATTCTATGGTGGTTCCCTGCAATTTGGAAGCTGTCTTTATGATATGTTTGCCATGTACAAAACCTACTCAATTTGCATTCTACCGTGTCATGATGTGACTTGGGTTGGCATGCCAAGCTAGTGGTAGTTGCTTTTGGCATCAAATTATATGACTGACCTGCCACTTACAAGGAACCAGCATAGCCTGAAGAAAAAAGTTGTAAAGAACACAAAATTCAAATAATATACACATTGAGATATATAGAAGAAACCACTGAGTAGGAAGAGCCTAAAGAATCAAACTATCATGCTCTGAGGTCAGTTCTTATAATGTTATTGCACATCAGTTACAGATGTGTGCTAAGACAGTTGTTTGTATTCATCCTGAGACATGGCATACTACATGTCCTGTAGAGGAGTCTCACTCATATGCAGGTCACCTAATTAAATCATACATGGGTTGAGTATTAACATAATTATGTCAGAGATATTTGTGGTCTGCCTAGCCCAGCTGTCTGTGACTGTTTCCTCAGTTAATTTTTAGATGCCAACATGTTCTGACCATCATGACCATCATGCCATTTAATCAATGCCAGTATTTCAGACTGAAAGGCTGCCCAGGAATGATTTGCATTTCAGATTTTTAATCCTCAGTTTGCATTCAGATACTTACATTTTGTACTTTCTTTCATTTTCTATGCATACAAGTTGTAAAAGTTTTGTTTTGGGACTAAGGTTTGCACAGTTTTTATTAGGCTTAATATGGGTGGGGAAAAACAAGAGAGGGAATAGTGTGCCCTGGAAATAATAGGCTTCAGCTCCAGAATCATGTGAATTCTTCATTTATCAACTGGCTTCTGTATGATGCTTTATGCTATGTTTAGAAGCCTTTTCAGATATATAAAAACTGATAGCCTAAATATGAAATTCTATTTTCTTTCTAGGCCATCAACAGCCTCTAAAACAAAAGGCAATTTATTTCTGAAAATGTATTATATACAGGTAGTCATCGACTTATGACCACAATTGAGCCCAACATTTCTGTTGTTAAGTGAGATATTTGTTAAGTGAGTTTTGCCCCACTTTATGACATTTCTTGCCACAGTTGTTAAGTGAATCACTGCAGTTGATAAGTTAGTAACCCGGTGGTAAGCGAATCTGGCTTCCTCATTGACTACTTGTCAGAGGTCGCCAAATATGATCACATGACCCTGGAACACAGCAAAAGTCATAAATATGAACCTGCTGTCAAGCATCTGAATTTTGATCACATGATCATGGGGATGCTATAAAGGTCGTAACTGTGAAAAATGGTCACAAGTCACTTTTTTCAATGCCATTGTAACTTTGAACGATCACTAAATGAACTGTTGTAAGTCAAGGACTACCTGTATAAGAGCTTGAGTGAGCCAGGAATTAACAGGTTTCATGTATCATGCTAAACATTGTTTAGTGCAGGGGTGTCAAACTCAAGGCCCACGGGCCGAATCCGGCCCGCAGGGCCACCCTGGAAAGAGTAAAGGACCGGCCCGTGGTGCCTCTGCCAGCGAAAACAGGCTCCTGAGCTCCATTTTGGCTGTGACGGCCTCCTGCAACCCTCTGCCAGTGAAAACGGAGCTCGGGAGGGCCCTCCTGAGCTCTGTTTTCATGAACTCCGTTTTCACTGGCGGAGGGTTGCAGGAGGCTGTCGCAACTGAAAACGGAGCTCAGGAGCCTGTTTTCGCTGGCAGAGTGCTTGGGCTATCGCAGGCGCCGACATGAGTGATGTTGAGCTGGCCACACCCACCCTGGCCATGCCCACCCCAGCCCCCCAAGTTCAAACACAACTGTCATACGGCCCTCAATGAAATTGAGTTTGACACCCCTGGTTTAGTGAATAAATTGTAACTTATTGGATTTAAGTTAGTTAAGTGACAACCTCTTCATTTACAAACGATCGCAGCAAACCTCACATATCACATTAAGTCCAAATTAAACAGTATGACTTAATGTGGTATAGGAACCCTATCACTTATTCCATGTTTGAGCTATTTTTCAGGATTTGTAATATCCCAGCTATGTCTAACATACATATGATGAATAACATTTAGACTACATTAACTTTTCAGCTAACTTAGGCCATTTATGAATGTCAATCGTTAACTTTCTGTCCTGCAGGCTAGTAAATTGTGCTGGAAAATAGAACAGCTTCAGACAGTATGAATGTTGGTTATGTGTATCTAACACAAACTTTTTTCTAAAACACATTGATCCTAGAAACATTTGCTTGGGGCTAACCCCTATTCAACTGAACAAACAAATATAGTTTCCAGCTCCATCTGGTTTGCAGTGGGACTGACAGCAAAACACTAACATACCCAAGATTAAATTAGATAGCAATCCTGTTGATTTAAAGGGAATAATTAAACGTCTACTCAATGTTGTCCCATGGAAATAAAACGGATTTCAAAGTCCATAATTTTTGCTAGATATTATCAGTAGTTTGAGGCTAAATTTTTTGTCCTATTAAAATGGTAATGCTTTCTGCTCTATATTAATTATATCTAAACAAGAGGGTTTATTCTGAGCCGAGTGGCTTGGGGATTGCAGCCGTTACAGTATCTGTCTTGGATATTGTTTTTTCCCTTAATAAGTGTAAAATCCAGCATGTGAATATTAAACACTTTTACATTTCAATAGGACAAGGTGGAGTACTATAAGTCTAGAAAAATAATCATAATCTTTACAAAATTACTAATCTTTGTCTTTAAAACATGAATTTCCATTATTAAAGTAACTGTTCAGATTTTCAATCATTTTCAGAAGAAGATGGAAATAGGCAAAATATAATTTCTTAAAATGTTTGAACAATTACTTAATATATATTTATTCTTGGATGTTTTGAACATACTTGCATTTTTTTCTAACATGGGTAAATGCTGGCCATTTTAATGTATTAACTTCAAAAGACAAGTTCAGCAAATATGTGAATAATACTGTGCTTCTGTCATATTGTAAGTCTGCCTGTTTTAACTCATTGGGAGCTTATTTCCAAGTAAATATATATATTGTACTGCGCTAGCTACATGGAACTTCACCTAGGGTTAATTTGTGTGTATGAATTTATAATTAATACACAAAATATCACATACAGAGGTAGACATATTGCCCTAGCAGACTCACAGCGACATTTGGTCATTCTAGCATAATTCAGTGGGGTTTAAAAATGTAGTCTTAATGTGATTGAAAATCAGCCCCATTGAACCCAATGGAATTAATTTTTGATTAGACATTATTTGGATTGAATTATACAAGTTTAATTCCATGTTGGATGGTGACCGCTCCCCCTGCCCCATTTTTTTCATTAAAAAGGCAAGCAAAAGCTCTCTTCTCTTCCAATATGAGAAAACACTTTACATTAAAAACAAAATCCTTTTGAAAATTGAAATTCTTGGAAGCTGCCAAACTCAGAAGCCTTGTGGATGTATTGCTGATTGGAAACACCTTTCCTAGTTTACATTTGCAAGTGGTTCATTTTTTTTTAATTTAAGCTAAAGTCTGAATGGTCTGGGCAGTGGTGAATGTTCATTTGTATCCTTTCTTTTGATAAAACACTAATTAAACAGGGGAGACTTTCCAAAAACTGTCAAAATCATGTTTTGGATAGATTGTTAAGAATAACTTTTGCACAATGTTTTATATTTTATCGATCTTCTCTTTGTTCTCTTCCCTTTTCCTTTCAATCATACCTCTCTCATTTTATTTAAAATCTTTTTTTTAATTGATTATTTGAAAGTGGGGGAGCTTGATCTCAAATAATGAGTGGATACATACTGACAGTTCACTGCCCATATTAAAGTGCATTATTCTAACTTTTGCTCAGGGTTTTTAGAAAATTAGCACAGAAAAGTAGCTTATTTTTTAAAGAAAAAACAATGGAAGAGATGTTAACACTATAATGGAGAAAATGTGTCTTTGTTGTTATATATTTAGCCAGTGTGGTCATGATCTTCTAGAAGGCTTAAGGCTGCTGACCTAAAGCATATTTAGAAGGAAGGAAGTTCAATTGACATGAGTGGAATTTACTTCCAAGTTGATATAGTTAGGATTGAGGTGCCAATCTTGGACTTTTCCTGTTACTATTACCTTATGGGCATTTACCACTAACCAGACCAAACAACCTTGGAAAGGCTGAGATCTTTATTAATACACTTTTACAGGTACAAAAATTGATACATATAAATTTTGTTCTTTGACAGAACAACTATATGGTACTATAGATCTACTTTATTAAGTAGACTTCTTATAACTCAGTTCTACAATGTGCCTTATGCTATAACTTGGGAGTAAGCTTGTGAAAAAAAAAATCAGGATATATATGTGTTGTTTGTTAAATTAACTGTTTTAAACCCTTTTGACACCTCACTAGTTTTGTACTGTTTTACCTCTTATTTCTGAAACTCTTTTTATGGTGTAACCTGGTAGGGGGGACAAACATGTCATAGAAAGCAGTTGTGCACTCTTTCGGATATAGTTGATAAATTCAATAATCTTATATATTGAGCTTCGTGTTTATAGTACAGTTAAGTGGTCTAGCAAAGTTGTCCATGTTTTCTTTGTTTTATTGAAAAATGCATTGTATAGAAACTATTTCCCCTAAATATTTATGGACCAAACAATTGTGATATATCCTATTAAATTTGTGTGAATAAACCATTTTGAATCAAAGGAGTTTTATTTACCATCAGTTTTCTTTTTTAAAAAATTGGAGTCTTTCCTGACTGTGGCAGTGTGTTGTGTTGCTTTACAGTATGTGTGAATTTGTGTGAAGTACTTAACACATTAATGGGAATCTTACAGCAATTTCAAACTAAGATTACTTCTAGTTTTGTTTAATAACAATATACCTGATGTAATTTAAGCTTTCTATTTTTAAAAATTGAAAATAATGCTCCACTGATTGATATTACAATCCAATCTTAGGTTGCAATGTTTAACAATATAGCTCTGATCCAATGAGCTCTAGTTGAACCCTGTTTCCCCCAAAATAAGACATCCCCTGATAATAAGCCCAATTGGGCTTTTGAGTGCATGGCAATAAGGCCAAGGGCTTATTTCAGGGTTCAAAAAAATATAAGACAGGGTCTTATTTTTGGGGAAACACGGGTACTTAAGGCCAATGAAAAGTTGGACAAGTTAATTGTAATTAATTTGAGTCCCATTGAACACAAATTCAACTAGCTTGAGGTGGCTTATTCCCTTCAAGTCATAGTGAGCACAATTTAAAAATTTAAACCAAATTAAGTCTCATTAAAAGGAATGGGACTTAAATTAATATTGATTCAGTGCAATTCGTTGCATTTAATGAGACTTAATCACAAACAACAGTTACTGGGTTGCACCTGTTTGTGTTTTAAGAACAGGTTGGCATGTTTCTTTTAAAATCATTAAAACATAAAACCAATTCCAATCCCAATCAAATAAATCTAAAACCCAAAGCCCAGAGAATATAGGAATGGAAGTAGTAATTGCATGAAAAAATAATAAATAATTATGGTGAAATGCATCACAATTTAGTTGTTAGGTTTATTGAACACAATCTAAAAGTACAGACCCCTAAAAGCCAGGTTGCTCTGTAGTTTAATAAATTGTCACTATGATTTCTTTCAGGGAGAACAAATCTTGGGGCATTACAGCCAAACATCCCGACGTTTGAAAATTCCCTAAAGTATTAAAAGAAGGGGAAAGTTTGATCGGAAATCCACTGCAGTGAAGACAAAGACAATATTAGGTTATGATAAACCATACATTTAAAATTTATTGAGCCAAAAATAATTCTTTAAAGACAGACTCAATGTCATTTCCTGAATGTTAACACGACATATGTGATTTGATGGTGTCTAATTAAACACTTGGAGGCTTTGTGTGACATCAGAGCAACCTGGCAGAACTACCCAGTCCAATTTGAGAAGATTTTTCCTTTTTTATGAATCTATTTAAACTCACATTTGTCAAGCAAAAATACCTGTAAAATAAGATCTAAAACCTGAATTCATTCATACTGCTTGCCAATGTGTATTAGTCATATATGTTCAATGGCATTTTTGGTAAATTTAGAGAAGTTTCTCATTTAAGATATTGGGGATCAACATTAGTATTATTTGTTTCTGACTTAAAATTTAAAGCAACCTGCATGCACTTTCCCATCTGTCACCTAGAGTGTACTTTTTCTGTATGATGCATTTCGCTTTGATGTTTCCTGTACAGTAGTTTCATTAATAAATATTTTACTTGATGCAAACTTAGTAAACCCAGACATAGCTGCTGAAATTATTATTATTATTATTATTTTTACAAAATCCATGCAGTAGATACATTCTGCACTTTCATAAAAGTTTTTGGAGCGTATGAAACAAAAGAGGCTGTTCAGCAACATAAAATTACTTCCTTGATATCCTTCTGATTTCCTTTTCATTTCCTCCCCTGCACAATTAATATAATTCATCTCAGTCACAAGAGCACGATCCAGCAAATTTTCAATTGGCATTTCTGTTCCTGACATCAAGTAAACTAGAATGTTTAAATTTGATTAAAATGTATTTTGATTGCTTAAATATTTAAACAAGACATTCCTGATCAACGGCTACTAGCTACCTGCACTCCTGTTAAAATATTTGATCCACTATTTGAATAAAACTTAAGCAAATCAATATGTAATACAATGAGTCATGTTAATTTTTAAAAGTTTACATATTCACTATGCAATGAAGAAAATCACTGAAGACTTTTTAAAAAATTAGTCTCGGCAACATTAACCTGTGCACCATTCAAATCATTGGTGAATTTCAGCTATCACAGTTGTTATTTCTTTATGAATAAAAGCCTTGTAATCATTAAAAGGCATAATTTCCTGTGAAATATTAAAAGAACTATATTCCTGTCAAGCTGTACATCCAACACACATGGTAATTTGTTTAATAGGATTGCCAGCATAAGAAAAATAATTCTTTTCATTTAAAACATTTTTTCATAAGTACAAATGAACCCTATGTAAACAATGTAACTTTTATGAATATGATCTGACATTAAAAAATTTCATTTATGTGTGCATGCTGAGCATTTTGAATGTTTTCTTAAACTCCTTCATTTTTATAAATAATGGGAAAAAAAACAACACATTACTAAACAAGCCAGAACATAAATTGCATCCATAACACAATGTTATATTTCTGATGGTCATAACATGCAAATTGTTTGCAAACATGTTGGCTATAAAAAAACCTCTGGGAATTTAAAACAGACTTTGAAAACAATCGTATGAATATATATATATATATATATATATATATATATATATATATATATATATATATATATATATATATATATATATATATATATATATATATACACATTATACTATTTATATTTTTTCTTAACATCATTAAAAACTTCTGTTGCATAGAATTTTTGTAAACTGTTTGGGTAGGGGCTTCATATTGTTTATAATATTTTCTAAAATCCAAAGTTAGTTTACGATACTAATGAATTTATTCCCATTGTCATATAACAGAGAGAAAAGGCTGGTCTTGCTTTCTACTTGATGGGCGCTTCAGATGCATGTTGCTATACAGGAAACAGAAATCTTGCATTTTCTGTTTTTAAAAAAACCAATGATATAATAGTGCCACTGTTTCCTCTAAATCTACTATTTTTTATCCCTTTATCTTAACATGCAGGAGTTTTCTTGTTAAGAATATAAACAAGGCTCTCTGGATTTTTTAAAAAATCTACCGGTAGTATTGGTTACATTACTAAAGTTGAACCTTTTGCTGATTTAAAGTTATTTTGTGCAATAGTGAGGTGGTAATGTATTCCAGTAATGAACTGGAAAGTAAAGTGGGTCTAGCAGCTACAGCTTTGAAGAGACACCAATAAAGTGAATTCAGGTAGTTGCTTTTTTCTGTTTCAGGTTTGTCCAATAGCCGCAATAGAATTTTGGATAGCATTGTGAAAAATTGCAGCAATTATGAATAGCCACCAATGACAATACAGTGCTATGTCAATGACATTGTGAAAAGTCAATGTGTTAGCTACATTCGACCATCCAATAGTCTCCAGGTCTGGAGTTTTTTTAAAGAGAGAGGCAGGGCAGATGAGATACTAAAAGTGAGCCTTCTTGAGATTGAAGTGTCCTCATTTTGGTAATCCAAGGATCCTAGATGTGGATAGCTTGGGAGATTGAGCAGAAGTTTTAGGCTGTGCTCTATTACATTACACAAAGTGATTCTCAATGAGATTTTGCCAGAAGATCTGAGGTAAGTGTTCCTTTGATATGGAGACATTGCAAAACATCACTCCGAAGAACTGAAGTAAAGTCACAATATAGTTTTATATTTGACACAACAGACTTTCCTATTACCTTAACTGTATCCTTGACTCATTCATATGCTACATAATGCTCCCCGAGGTGACAGTAGATGGGAAAATACTAATTTTCTAAAACATACAACACTGCCCCTTGAGGGCTGAGAAAATATGGTATCTCTGCAACATACAATCTAGTTTGGATAAAACTGCCTCAGATCATCTAAATGTCAATTATGCACAATTTTTAAATATGGAATAACAAGAATATACTGTATGAGAAATGGAGGTGATATCAATATGTTTATCATACATTACACAAAGTGATAATTTATCCCTCAATTGAATGGTACCCAAGGAGGACAGATCCTCCTAGATAAGGGGTGTCAAACTGGCGGCCCGCGGGCCAGAGGTGTCACACACAGGCCACTCCCACCCCATCTCCGCGAATGGGAAAAACAACATGAAGCATCACATGACGGCAACATGACTCAGCGAGTTTGACACCAACGTCCTAGATGGTGGTATTTAGTGTTGCGTGTTGCAGACGTCATAGGCCTTGATTTTGTTAGCTTGCACACCCCAAGGACTACTGATCATTGTTCAGACACTACTTTGGAGACTATCAACTTTTGAAGAGTGTTGGTCATTTCTGCCACTGTTGCATATCAAACCTGTAGTGAATACATATTTAACATATTACAGTCACATAGTGACTTCTTTTAAGAAACTGCCCCTTAAGTGTTTTTTTTGTTTTAAAAAAACAATAAAAAGAAAAGGTAAACTAAAAATGACATTGAGTCAAGCACTACTAGATACATGGAACAACATTTGGAATTAAATATTTTAAACAATAAATTTATTTATTTATAGATTTTTATTATATTTACTTTATATTAGTCTTCCTTAACCAGATACTTTATTTATTAATGTCTTACTCCCTGTACACATTGAAAAGAAGGAATTTAAGTTGGTAAGAATTTAGGTTTGTGTTAGACTGAACAATAGCTTAAGGATTTCTTTTGTTCTAAAACCTCATGACATGGCAATATTGTAGGTACTTCTGTAGCACTCTCAGAAAGTGGGATGATCTAGGAACATAGTGCCTTTTTACAACAGCATTACTCATCCCAAAATCTGAAGAGTGGTAACTTAGAGCCATAAGAATGTATAGAAGAATATATGAAAGATCCTATTAGATGAAACAAATACTAGTTAGCCAGATTCGTTTTCTATAGTGGTTGAGGGGATACTTCTGGGAATATTATCAGAGTATGGGAGCAATTATTCTTTCAGATTCTTTGCTTCTATGCAAATACATTCAGTGGAAAGTCAATTTATCAATCACAAAAAAACAAAAACAAAGAGTATATACTGCAATATTTTTTCTGTTACAATTTATTCATTTATGTTGCTTAATGTTAGTGTTCACTGACATTACAAATCTTTCTTTTAATTGGTAGATTAAATAAATAAGGTGCCAACTATTTTCTGGAGACCTAATTTTGATAAGTGATACTCATCACTTATTGCATTCACACATTTTGCTAATCCACAATGTATTCTACAGGCATATTTATGAATCCAGCCATTTGATTTAGAAACAGTTTATGACTTAGAGTAGTGCCTTGACAGCCAATTCTTTACCCTGCAATCCTAAATGTTTTCATCTGAGAGAAAGTTCTATGAATTCTCCGGGACTTATATTTAAATATCATAAGATCATAATGCTAACCTCTTATTTAAATAAAGTTACAATATATTAAAAAGTGGAAATCTCAGTTTTAATTTTAAAGTAAAATTATAAGTCAGAAAATTTTGCCAAATGCCCTGAAAGTATATTTCTATCTTTTCTCTGGGATGGAAGCTCAATGGAGTATACAAAGATGTCTTGTTAACTTTTTACCTACAACAGTCCACTTAAGGAAGTTGGCTAAGAGATAATGAACAGTCCAAAGACATCTGGTGGGCTTTGTGTTGACAAATGATTTGTACCTGGGTTTCTTCAATTGTAGTCCAACATTTTCAGCACTACAGTATACTCACTTTCAGGTCAAGGCAAGCTTTAAAAATCTGTTCTTAAAAAAAAGGCAAAACAATATTTTTAATAAAACATATTACATAACAATTATTTTGTCAACTTCAAGTGGGAAACTGGGTGAAAGAACAGGTTGAACATATCATAAGAATGTTGTCTTTTATTGTTATATTCTCTACTATCTAAATTTAAATTTACGTGGGTACAGGGAGATAATTGATTCAGACCCAAAATATATGATACAGTGGCTAGAAGCGTATTCAAATTTTAGCTCATGATAGAATCATGAGAAAACATCATGTTTTAAGGAATTTTACTCCTTGAAATGAAATCATTACTGTGTGTTGCCTTAAACCATTGACACTGAATCCAGAATTTCAAGCAAGGGCTTTTTCAGCCTAATTGTAAATGACAAGAATTGAATTTGAAGCTTTTGGTATGCAAAGCACAAGTTGTATAATGGAAGCATAGTTTTGTATTTTGGATTGGAACTTCTGGTAATTATGAGAAGTCTTATGAGAGCCAGACTGGTGTAGTGATTGAGCTGATTTAGAAACTAGAAGATTGCAAGTTCTCCACTTTAGAAATGAATGCCAGCTGGTTTGGGCCAGTTCCTCTCTCTCAGCCCAACCTACAGGGTTGTTGTTGTGTGGAAAATAGGAGGTGGAAGGAATATTTAGATATGTTTGCCACCTTGAGTTACTTATAAAGTGATAAAGGTAGGATAAAAATCTAATAAATTAAGTATTGTCCAACATATCTGAAGAAATATCAGGTTGAAAAAAGCTGCCACAACTGACTGTGAAATTATATGCATACTACCTCTCTCCATTCTTTCATGCTATAATCTGATGTGATTGCAATATTCTATTTTTCTACTAGCAGCAAGTCTAATTATCTATTTTCCAAATCCAGCAAGAGTCACATTACTGAATGATCATAAGATCAGTCAAGGTCAACGAATGTTTTTATAATAAAATGTATACTGAAAAATAGTGCACCGATTAATTTTCATGTATTCCCTTTCATGTTGCAGAAACAGCATGAATATGCAGAACATTTTCACATTATAGGAATTTTGGGAATGCATTGTCAAAAAGGAGATGTATCACTGGGGGAATATAAGAACAACTGCAGACAGATACTTATACACATAAAAAGTCCATGTAATAATTATTCATACAATTGAAGAAATAAATATTGTAATTTAGATATCATACATCTCACTATAGTGAGCAAGATGGTGACCAAGTGATCAGGTTCCCTTCCCATTGAAAATAAACTGGGACTGGATGATTGTTCAATCTGAGGGTGCCATTAAGTACATCAAATTTACATTGTACATCGTAGTAACTAATACTTCAAATGAGCCAAGTAGAAGCCATTGTTTTAACCTACTTCAGTTTCTGCAACCTGCTCTCATATCATCTAAAGACTTGGAAAACATTGGTTTGTTTTATTTGTTTGGAAGCTATGGAAGCCCTGATTTGGCAACATTTCCTTTTCTTGCTGAGATTGTGCCTTTTCATTTATAAACTGCATCTGAAATTTGGGCCTTCTAATTCCTTTTTTAATGCACTTTCTACTCTTATCTCCAGTTTTCTCAGTCTGTTTACTTCCTTTAACATTTCTAAATATTCAGTACTTGGCTGATTGCACATTTCTTTTCCTTTACCAACTCTGTAAAAAAGCCTCTTTTTTCAATATTTTCAACAGTAACAATCTCATATGTTCCTCACTGATTCCCTCAAACAGCATGGGCCTCACATTGTTTTCTTAAGGCAGCTTTGCTCGCTTTGCTCTGGAATTTGGCAGTAATTTCTGTTTATAGTATTGTTTTGTCTTCTTTTTTTCCCCGTTGTTAATTATCTTTTATATATTTCCTCTGTTGTTTTTAAATTTCTTTAGCCCTTTTTAAAACACTTTCCCCCTCAGATTTTCTTGTTTGCGGATTCCTGTCCCATCTTTTTTTCTTTGATTTTTTTCTGTCAGGGATATTCCTTCTTCTGAAATTCAGATTCCATCAGCTAAGTTGTGATATTTCTTTTTAGAAATTCCTATCAGAAACAGCAATGTTGAATGTTTAATAAGCAGAAGAAACAAGAAGGGAAGACAAGTATTTTTTGTTTTAAATGCCAAGTAAAACTTCAAGTAAAGCAGAATGAAAAAACATGGATAGGCTCTAAAATGAAGGAGGAAAACAGCATAGATAAAGGCCTTGTCAGCCATTTATATCAACATGGCTGGATTCACACATTCCACTAGACCACTGTTCTTTCTTTATTCTTTATTCTTTATTGGCCAAGTGTGATTGGACACACAAAGAATTTGTCTTTGGTGTATATGCTCTCAGTGTACATAAGGAGAATAAAATACATTCATCAAGAACAAAAAAGATAACACTTAGTGATAATTAAAGTTATGAATAAGCCATCAAATCGTACTAGGAAACAAATAGAAACAATATAAATTGAAAGATACAAGCAACATGGTTATAGTAATAAGTGGGAAGAGATAGATACTAGTAAGGAACAGAAGCATAATAGAATACAGTCTTAGTAAATTATTTGACAGTGTTGTGGGAATTAGTTGTTAAGCAGAGTGATGGCATTTGGGAAAAAGCCTGTGTCTAGTTGTTCTGGTGTGCAGTGCCCTATAGCGTCGTTTTGAGGGTAGAAGTTGTGTCCAGGATGTGAGGGGTCTGTAGATACTTTCACAGCCCTCTTTTTGACTCATGCAGTATACAGATCCTCAATGGAAGGCAAGTTGGTAGCAATTGTTTTTTCTGCAGTTCTAATTATCCATTGAAGTCTGTGTTTGTCTTGTTTGGTTACAGAGCCAAACCAGACAGTTATGGAGGTGCAGATGACAGACTCAATAATTCCTCTGTAGAACTGAATCAGCAGCTCTTTGGGCAGTTTGTGCTTTCTGAGTTGGCACAGAAAGAACATTCTTTGTTGTGCTTTTTTGATGACGTTTTTGATGTTAGGTGTCCATTTTAAGTCTTGAGATATGATATAACCTAGAAACTTGAAGGACTGTACTGTGGATACTGTGTTGTCTAGTATTGTAAGAGGTGATAGTATAGGAGGTTTTCTTCTCAAATCCACCACCATTTCTACGGTTTTGAGTGTATTTAGTTCAAGATTGTTCTGGTTGCACAACAAGGCTAGTTGTTCAACCTCCTGTCTGTATGTAGATTCATCATTGTCTTGAATGAGACCAATCACTGTTGTATTATCTGCAAGCTTCAGTATTTTCACAGAGGGATCTTTTGAGATGCCTCTCAAATGAGATGCTTTTTTGACTATGCCACAACTGGAAGCCAAGTCTTAAGCCATGGTTTATGAACCAAAATGTTAACAATAGTATGGCTTAGTATGGATGCATTTGAGTTGGGGCCCTGTGAAATTGGGATTTGGCATTTTGGGTGAGGGAAAAATCTCCCAAGTTCAGACTTCTACTACCACATTAAAAAAAGGTGGGATGGGAACAAACTGGCTAGGGTCTTAGCCTTTGTCCATAACCGTAATCAAGAAAATACCATAAAAGAGGATAGGTAAGCATACACCTAAGCCTAGCTCATAAAATTATCACCTAAGCATAGTTCATAAAATTATCTGTTACAACATCCTTCCTGTCAATGACTACTTCAGCTTCAACCACAACAATACACGAGCACCCAACAGATACAAACTCAAAGTGAACCGTTCCAAACTTGATTGTAGAAAATACAACTTTAGCAACAGAGTGGTTAATGCCTGAAACTCACTACCTGACTCTGTGGTTTTGTCACCAAACCCCCAAAACTTTACCCTTAGACTGTCCACTGTTGACCTCACCCGATTCCTAAGAGGTCAGTAAGGGGCGGGCATAAGTGCACCAGCGTGCCTACCGTCCCTGTCCTAATGTTCCCTCTTATCAGTACAGTATATAAACAACGTTATATCTATGTATATTACCAATACGTACTTGACAAAATAAATAAAATGAAAAATAAAATGAAAATAAAAAATAAATAAATAAAATAATTCTCCTTTCTGGCTGTTCTTGGAGTTATTTTTAGGGTTGGGTCCCACATACAGATGCATCATGGATATCTCAGAAAATGATGATTTAACTGAACCCACAGCTGGATGTTTGAACTTTGCTTGGTTGAAAAGTACTACATTAGACAATTTATGACCAATTCATCTTACTTAAATCCACAGTGGCCTGTTTGACAGGTTCATTTATCTAGCCACATCATCATTGAGAACTGCATTACTTCTTTCCAAACATATGTGTATTAGGATGAGATGCTGGGAACTGAGGTGATTTACTTTGTTAAAAAACAGAGGTGAGGCAATTGTCCTCAACAATTTTGCTTCATATAAGTCTGATCTCCTGTTGGAAATGAAGACAGATTAGGAAATCCCTTTTGTGGGGAAGAGATTACTTTGGCAAAAGAATGCAAGAACCATTAGCAAATAAAAAATTACCTATTTGCTTACAGCAATGCTGCAGCCCTGCTTTCAAGGCTTATTGTTTCCAATGAAACAAAACATCCCTGCTCTGAAAATATTTTCTGTTGTGCACTTTTCTTGCTTGTACACTTCCAATGTTGCATAGACTTGTGCAGCCATAGAATATTCGGGCATTTGCCCACACATAGCATTCTTCAGCATTTTTGTGTCTCTAATCCTGTGTAGTTTCCATTAAACAGCTAAAGTAAATCAGGGGTGGTACAAGAGGAAATGCAATGAGTGGAAAGTGCCATGTTTATCATCCCTCTCAAAGAGTCAGAAATGAAGCAGGAGCCACAGGTCAGGGGAGATAATTATTATTTTATAGCACCACCACACACCTGCTTATATGAGGCACTTGACTTTTGCCCACTGGCTGGTGGAATGGCTTCTATCTGGCTGCCCAACAGGCCCTCTGTATTGAGGGTGCTTTAGGATGGTCAGAGAGATTGTTTTCAAATTGCTCTGGGTTAGATTATTTTGGAAGAGTTGGCAAGATGGTTTGTGTCACATTGAGGATGACTGTTGTGTGACAGGTCGAATGTATTTTGTAGTCGAAATAACAATAGACCTCAATAGAACCTCTATGCTGTTTTCATATCTTTCTAAGGTTAACAATAAGGAGAACACTTTCAAATTGATTTCATTTCACTCTGCTTGATAGGCCAGAATGATGGTGGTATGGAAACGCCTTTCATTAGCAATATCTGACACCATGCTCAATTTTTTGAAAAGTTGCTGTGCCATCAGGATTAGAGTCTGAGGCAGCTGTTCAGACTGCCAATCAAAAGAATGAACAGGAGAAGTCCCAAAAGCAACCAGACCCATTTACTAAATGTTGAAATAAATTAAATAATACACATTACTATAGTTTAAATCATCCTTTCTTAATCTTTATTGCAGCAACATGAGAACAAGATATTGATGAGCACCAAATTAGGGATAGTTGATTTATGGGAAGGGGACCGTTTAAGGTGCATCACTGATAAATAGTGGTAATGCCCATTCAGAAGACAGTCTTTTTTGCATCAAATATTTTCTCTTTATTGCCAGGGCTGACTTAGGACATTTTGTTGGCCAAGATGAAAGAAGTAAAGAATAAGATTCGTCACATTCAATATATATAGAAAGCAAAACTAGCAGTAACTGAAATATTTCTTTTCCCATCACTTAAGAAAATAGCACTATAGGGTGTATTCTATGGAATGAAGAGGTCTGTCCTCAATTTCCTGACTGTGTCCAAATATCTGTCTCCAGAGACAAATTCTTTACTCTGTTAATAGTAGGGTTACCCCGATATCTTTTAATGACTATTTTTTAGTCCTGTTGCAGGAAAAAGAAGGAAGTGGAAGTGAAAAGTTGAAATGTAGAGCGACATAACAATAAGCTTTTATAGGAAAGTAGAATCTAACACTAAATGAAAGCAGCAACAACACGCAGAAAATTCATTTAGAAAGGTTATAATTTCACTGGATTATAACTTGAAAGGAGAATTGAAAAACTGGACTTCTCCTCTTTCCTGTCCAATATTGAAACTGATGGATAGTAATCTTTTGAAAAAGTATTGCTGTTACACTTTTAGTTCCTTTTTTAGAATAGCAACCATAAAGGCGATTTTACGGTTTTATTACATGAAAAGCATAATCTCCTTTTAATGTCAAGTCCACACTTGACATTAATTGTGACTGGAATTTCTGTTGCTAAGCGATGTGGTTGTAAAGTGCAATGTCACATGATCACATCATTTTGTGCTGACAATCCTGACAGTTGTCTTGCTTCTAATTAAGTGAGAATCATGGATCATTAAAGCAAGGAATTCCTCACAACTTCCTGCCAGCCTCGAATGACCAAAGTCAGTGCGGAAGCTGGCAGGAAGTTGCAAGTCCTAGATGGTTCACAAGCAGCTGGCAAGCAGATTAGTGGCTGCTGCTAGGAGGGGGAGAGTGCACAGGTGACGGCAGCAGCATGCACAGGCTTTGGGGCTTAGGAGTGGCTACTACCCATTGGCTTTGCTCGTGAGAAGCTGTCAGGAAACGTTGCAAATGGTGATCACATGACTGCAGAGTGTTACAATTGTCATAAGTGCAAACTGGTTGTCAAACACCCAGATCGCAATCTGTGGAGATGGTGCAAGGACCAGAAATTTGAGAACCAGTCAAACGTACCACTAATTCAGTACTGTTAAAACTTCGAACATTCGCTGAATGAGTAGTAGGTAAGCGAAGACTACCTATATATTATTTTGCCCTGGGACCAGTTGTTTAATATGAAGTATAGCTGATGATAAGCAAGTGTTTTAAAAGATATATATTGGAATTTGATGCCAGGCCCTGCCAAATACAGCTAGTAGTTGAACCTATGGAAATGTAATAGAAATTCCTATAGCTAAATGCAACATCAGGAAACATGTGGTTCCTTTAAGGTACTGCTAACAGCTATAGCATGCATTCTAATACCAGATCTGAAACACCTTTCCCATTTCAGATGCAAATACCGCACACCTTTAGTTATGTTCAGTGTATCAAACAGAGCTTAAGGTCATCTTCCTTAAAGCTAGTAAGGAAATTTTCCAACCATCATGCTGAAGGGGTACATCATGTACAGCCATGCTCCATTTAGGATTAGCTTTAATTCTATCTTAAAAGTTGCTTATGCTCTTCCCAGAATAATAATTTACTCCTGCTCCTTGCACCACTCAGAAAATACTTTGATGTGTTTTGTTGCTGATAGCATTCTGTGCCGTGCTAACATTTTCTTTGTTGCTTCCTCAAAGCATGTTTTCTCCCAGAGACAAATGACATGTTTTCTAAATGTCATGCCAGCCAAAAGATAGCTGAGCCTCAGAATATGTTAGAAGCATTTAAAAGAAACAGTACTGTTTGTAGTGGATAAAAGGAATAAGGTGAGGGCCAACTTTCTCCTTGATGAAATTTTGTTTAAGGGAACATCCTCAGAATTGACAGAAGTATGAGAAATCACATTATGAATAGCCAGAAGCCACACTGTGGATAGTTACAAGTCAGCTTTATATCTCCTCTATGAATCAGAAATAACATCAATATAACTATTTCTGAGACGTGGAGGCATTCATATGTGGCATTTTGTTATATTCTGAGAACAGAATATCAATCGTTTTCCATAAATCAGATCTGAAATGGAAGCACAAAGGTTGCACTTATTTGATAACACATAATCTAACATACATTTCTTAGCAGACAATGGATAACAATGGAAAACTTGCTAGTGAATACCCAAATATGTGACTAGAAGAATGTATTTCATCAGCTTCCCAAAATCTGATGTTCTCCAGATGAGAATTAAAAATCTGTTAATCCTGAAGAACATGGCACAAATCGACAGTCCCAATTCAGTTCAGGCCACAGCAGGAGGATAAAGCAAATAAGTGTCAGTATCCCACCCTGTTTCAGTTTCAGTGTTTTTAGGTCAGTTGATCTGGGTATTCCTGTCATTTTCCTTCTTTGGGGTTTGGTGTTACATGATATTAGTAAGGAGTAGAAATTGATTATTAAGTTGGGTGAGAGAGAGAGAGAGAGAGGAAAAGAAACAGTCTATTTGATCAAGATAGAAATCTTTTCACATTAATTTTAAAATTTCTTTACTTTCAAAATACCTATTGTCAGAATTGAGTTTCACTGCTCAAAGTAGTACCAACGTAGCTAGTCCAAAAGCTTATGTCAATATTTCATATGTGCCATTGAATCATGACTGAAAAAAAGGAAGTCAGTGTTAAATATTTAAACTGAGATCTATTTTTCCATGGGGCAGGTAGCTGAGTTGTACAAATTTCATAATATTTCTTAGATGAAATCACAGCTGGACAATCGGTGGCACACAGCATGTGGCCGTCATCTTAATTTCAATCCTTCTAAACAAGAGATAAATTTTAGCATCTGATTAGAATTATTTCTACTATCTCTGTAGCCTACTACTTACCGTATTTTTCGGAGTATAAGACGCACCGAAGTATAAGACGCCCCTTAGTTTTGGGGGAGGAAAACAAGGAAAAAAGGCCTCTGCCTCCAAGCAATTTGCCAAACAGCAAACAGCACATATGATATACAATGTTTGCTGTGTATTTCTGTGCATGTGTGCCTGACCCATAGAAATAGCAAAGAATTGGAGAAATGTACATTATGCCAGAAAGTTTTCTTAAATGTAGTCATACTAACTCTTCCCAATTATTTAAATAGATCTACTCCAAGGTAACTAAACTCTAATACTAAACAGGACACTGTTACATTTCAGACTACACTTGTACAGAGCTGTTAAAATTAATTAAAATTTCTGGAAGTATACATTATTCTCTATTATTTAAAAGAAGATACAATAGCATTGGGCCTCTTCAGAGCAAGCATTTATTTTAAAAAGCTTCTTTATTTTGTTAAGTTGTCTAGATCTAGGGCTCTCCAACCTTGGCAACTTTAAGACTTGTGGACTTCAACTCCCAGAATTCCACAGCCAGCAAAGCTAACAAAGCTGGTTGTTGAATTCTGGGAGTTGAAGTCCACAAGTCTTAAAGTTGCCAAGATTGGAGACCCCTGGCTCTAGAACAATAATAAAGCAGTCTTTAAAAAATAAGTCTAATAATTTGAACATTCTACAGACATTTATAGTTATTCACTTACCCCTTTGCAGCCAGTTCAGCAAAAATAAAAATCTGTCTCTCCCAGCTATTTGCCTCTTTGCAGTTAGTTTCACTTTCATTTTCCCACGTGGCAAACCTAATCAGCTGTACCTCGGGAAACTGCTACTGACTTGCTTGGCTTTACAGACTCTTCCCTCTTTCCTGCAAGCAGGTAAATTGCTGGAAGACAGAGGCCAAAGGGTGGGGATGGGTGGGTGGGTGGGGCTACATTCGGTGTATAATACGAACCCAAGTTTTCACCCTCTTTTGGGGGGTAAAAAGGTGTGTCTTATACTCCGAAAAATACGGTAAATCATAACAATGCTAGAAAGTCAAAAAGTGGAGTTAGAGATAGCATAGGTGAGATGAAACAATAGGTAGTTCATGCTTAGTGATGATTCAAAGTTACAACAGGTGTTTCCAGAGTTACTTATAATCTGTTTTCAAAGTTCTGACAACCGGATCCCTCTTGCAGACCTGTGATTACATTTTGGGCTCTTGGCAACTAGGTCGCATTTTCATCCTGCAGTCATGTGACCGTGGTTTTTGGAAATGTTTTTTTGCTGGTTTCCAATGTTTACTTCTGGTTTCCAGCAAAAAATGCCCATTGGTGAAAACAGGTTCACTTAACAATTGACTCATTCATTTAATGACTACTGCGTTTGCTTAACAACCATGGCATTTGCTTAACGGCTGCTGCAAAAAAGATTGTAAATTTGGGCATGGACCATGGTGACTAGCTTAATGACTGCCATGACTTACAACTGTAATTTGGGCTCAATAATGGTTGTAAGACAAGGGCTACCTGTATACTAATTTTGGCATCTGTTGATCTAACTCCCTTCTGTGCACCCTCCAAGCAACTCTCTCTGAAGTTACTACCCAGAATAAGAAGAAAAAACAATGTTTATTTAGAGAAATAGCATGACATTATCTTCAACCAAGGAATGAAGATTATTTTTATTGAATCATTTTTGTTTTTTTAACTTGCTAGAATGTAAATTATCTATTGCATAGTAATTCTCAATTCAAGTAAAACATGGCTAGAGGATATTTCTATTTGTATAACTGCAATGGCAGTAACTGCATGGCTGCTTTCTTGTTTGACCTCAGTCCTGATATATGGCAGAGGAATTATTCTTGTTTAATCTCAGGCAAATTGAAGTATAACTCCCAGAAAGCAGTTAAAAAAAGCAAAGCAAATCTTGTAATAACTTTATTCCTACCGCCCTTATCTTTTTCCACTTGATCAAACCATATGGCTATCTCCTGACCTTGCTGAGCAAGTGCTTATTGTCTGCTGTCTAAGCCACTGTTCCTGAAAAAGCTCTTCCAGGAGATTCTTTTTCCAAACCACAAATGCAGAGCTGTGATTCACAAAGTAAAAGCCTGGGAAGTGACATTGCATATACAAGTCTTCTAATTACAGGACATGCTGGAGGAAGCTGTTGGAGACAATGCACCTCTCTGAGATGAATACTACTACTGTGACATGATGCACTTTGTTGAAGCAAATGAAGGGCTTTGCACAGTCCTAATAGTGAGTATTCTAAATTGGACACAGAAAGCAACAAACAATCAGTATAGATATTCAGCATGGGGTTGGTAGGTACCTCCAACCACTTGCTACTTACTCTGGCACAGTTTGGGCCTACATACCAGTCTTCTTCTTCTTGTGCCATATCCGTCATCAGACGTTGGCGATCCTATTTTTATCAACAGCCATACCAGTAGCTTGCTGAAATGCAAGTCTATGCTTGTTTGAAAACATAAAATATCCAAGGAGTGCTTCAGGGTAATGAATTGTGGCCTCCGCAGTCCATATTTCATTTCTCACCCTGTGACTGATTAAGGTGACACTCAGTGCAAGCCAAACTCACAACTTCTGGTCACATTATTTTCAATTGTTAGGCGATGTTAAAACTTAAGTAGTAAACTCTACATTCTGCTTGTCTTCGGTCCAGAGGAATTGTTACAGATGGTGCAATTCCTAGGCTAAGAATATAAGGTATATTGTTAGTTAACTATAGCTATGTTTTGTTCAGACTAGAGAACATATATGGTTATTTTATGCATAGATTTTACCAGGGACAATGACAGAGTATAAGAAAAAGGTTTTTTTTTTAAAAAAAAATGCTCTTATGTTGCGAGTCAATAAAATCAAGTCATAACCAGAATTAGCAAAACTGTCAAAATTAAGATAGGCAGCCAGCATCCTGCCTCTGTTCTGTATTGCCCAAATGCTTCACAAAATTGTACCACCAACATTTAGTGGCAAACCGTTGAATAACAGCAATGTAATTTGCAGCCGATTTTTTTAAATTTGGAAATAGAGTAGGAGTGTTATGTTAAATTAAAGATTCTATAAAAACATTATTCTAAAAAAACTGGAAAAAAGGTGAAAATCCTGTCTCTTCTGATGAGGTTACATCATCATCACCATTATTTATTGTAGACCTTGGCAGACAAAATGATAATTTTTAAAAATAAAGACTGGCTTAAAAAAGGTTACCAATTCTATCCTAAAGGAATGCGTTTTAAGGTTAACATTTTTTATTTCTTTCTGTGATGTTCATTTTGCAAAGTTTTTTTCAGCACCTACCTAAGCAGATGCAGTGTGATACAAATTCCTATGGTTTGCAGCATTCTCTACCCATTTTAGACACAACAATCCACAAAGTGACAAACTATATAAAACTTCAGGTGAAGAGGACTGCTTTGGAGAAGTAACAATGGCACACATAAAATGAACATAAAAGCAACATCAAGATTATCAAAGAATTCTACCCATTTGCAAGATTATATACTTTGTATCATAAAATTTATATTGTTATGGCACAATGAAAAATAAAACTACCTGACTGTGAAATAAAATGCATAAACTGTATTATGCTGGACTTTTCGGGGAAGGGTTATGCATGGAAGAACAGAAACTGATTTCGAAAGACTTGGCTTGAACCCAGGGTGGATAAAAATTGATGATTTTAATTTTTTTTAAATGTATTTTTTTATTTAAACCAGATTTTTAAAATTTTTATCAAATTTATTTTAAAATGCTTTTGGAGTAAAAATCTATCTAGTTTTTTATTTAAGATACATTAATAATTTAGTTTATTCAGCATGAAATGGAGCTTAGTTATGTAACATGAGGCTGTATATTCTGCAATATTGGGACTGTAGGTGAGTCAAAGGAGGAGCTGCTGCGGGACAGAGATGACAGTTGTTCTTTAAAAATTATGATTTAAATTGAGTTGATTTAAATCAAGCCTTTTTACTAATCATGATTTAAATGATGAATTAAATCAACTTGATTTAAATCATATCCACCCTGCTTGAACCTTTCCTATCATCTCCTCAAAACTGGAGAACCCACCTGTATTTTTTCTAGGGTGTTCAGCTAGTTCAGAATGATGGTTTAATAAACCTGAAGATGTAATTTAATGTTTTATTTTTTTCCAGTTAACCTCTAGTGCAATGGTTCCCAACAGGGAGGCAATTTGATTTTTAATGGAGGTAATTGGAACCTTGTTTAAACCAAGTTAATGGCCTTTTAGGCTTCCTCCGCATGAGTAGGAGTTCACTTTTTGAATAGTAAGAATTATATGTCATCGGGGGGGGGGGCATCAGGATTTTAGAGATGCTTAGGTGGGGCATGGCCAAAAAAAGATTGGGAACCACTGCTCTAGTGTGTTGTCTTAGCATTCTTCCCTTCAGTCATCAGGTCAAGAGTTATGTAGATTGTAATATTAAAATATTTGCTTTAATCATATTCAACAACTGCAGATTTAGAATATAGCATTGCAGTGTTCAACCTGCAATCCCTCCCAACTGGTCCAAGATCATTTGAGATAAACTGCTGCCTGGAACTGTTTTCTATCATTTTGGTAACTCCAAGTTGTGAAATACTATTGAATTTTCATATGAAATGATTCTAGAGATATGCAAAATGTCAATCCCAGTTTTGAGACTGTTTTGAGGATAGTTCAATAATGGAAGTAAATTCTCCCAACCAGGAGTAAGTCACATGTTATAGATAACAATGCTAGATTTGGCATAAACAAGCTGCAGTTTAGGGCCTCCCATTACACAGATTCTGACTGAACTTTTGTTTTACATAATTGGTTTGAAAAAACAAAAGAAGAAGAAAACAACATTTTTTTCCCGCAACTGTTGAGACACAGTATTAATAATTAATTACTGATTTGAAATAATTTTATAAGGGTTTTTAGAAATTAAGAGAACCATGAAAGTGGATATCAGAAGAAAAAAAAAGAAACGGCAGATTGAAGGCAACTGAAAACATTATTAAGAATTGTCAGTGATTTCATTACAACTCTGGATACACAGAATAATCAGTCAAGGTTATAGCAGCCACATACTGTATACAAGACTTACTTCTCCTTATAGTACAGATTACACAAATATGATTATGTCATGGGAGTGAAATTCCTTTAACAGCATACGTGCATTGCAGTAAGTCTCAATCTTCACATACCAGCTGAATGAATGTGTAAAATTTATGATAAAAAACATTCTAAAACATTATGTTAATTTTGTTGGGAAAATAAAGTGCTTCCCTGTTTACATCAAGCACAATTATTGAAATAAAGTACATTGATTCCACCAGAATCTGCATCAAGTTATTAACAAGGACAAAATTCAATGTATAAACGAAGAAGCCATATTTCAAGCTGTTTTTGAGTCTGATAGCAACATGCTCAGAAGAAAAAGGTCATTTTCATAGCTCAAACTGATCAAGAAAAAACTGCAAGCAATTCTAAAAAGAAAGGAAAAGGCTTTCTGCAACAGGCATTATGGGATGTAGAAAGTCATTTTTGCAAAGTACCGTAACTGTTTCTGTAACAGCTCCTGGAATGGCATGGTCTGGAAAAGGGTTCTGTACAGTCTAAAGATAAATGGAAGGGTGCCAGTTATCTGGAAGGCTAGATGCATGGATTTTGTACTGTTCTAAATTTCTGCCTGCGGACAATCAGCAAGGTAGGTAAATAAGTTTTTTCCCTCTCAATGGAGTACATTTCTTGCATTCTAGATGAATCAACATCTCACTGTAAAAAGAGCATTGATCCTGCAACCTACTCTTACATGGGTTTACTTTGTGTTTGGCTTGTCTTCCTAATACATTACCTTGTTGGCAGATCTTCCTAATTTGGTTTCTCTCTGAAGTCACGGACCTGTAACTTTTCCCATGACTGCTGGCTTTAATCAATAATTAAGGGATCTATGTTCCTCCTGGTTGGAACAGCCACTCCCTCTATCCTCTCTCAATAAGATTTTCCTCATTTAGCAACTGCCTCATACAGCAATTGTTTGCAGTTAGACAATGATGAAAAGGGGATTTTATAACGAATTCTTGCATTTATGACCTTTGCAAATCTGTAAAGCAGAAGAAAGTTGAAGAAGATCATAAGCACAATCATTGCTTCACTCACTGACCACTTCATTTAATGACTTAAGTTGCCAATTCCCATTGTGGTCACTAAATGAAGACTACCTGTATTTTTCTGGGTTCCTAGATTCTTTCCCTCCAAAGTACCGAAGTCTCTCATTGGCTGACACACATTCTCACTGCATTCTGGATAAATAAAGGCTGCTGGAAATTGTAGTTCAGGTACAGTATAAAGCACATCTGGAGATAGAACTGTATTAAATGTTAGATTAAACTGAGAAGATATATAATAGTTAAAGCAGCATTTTGCATATAATTACAGTATAGCTACATATGTTTAAACTGATATGTAATATATAATTAAAGAATACTTGGTGGTTTTTAGTTTGTTTTTAATGTTGCACTTTTAAAGCATTTTAAAATTAGGCATGTGAGATGATGGTGAAAAGGGGATTATGTAAACTTTTAATGATAACACAATCAATAATGCCATTAGAACCATAAATCAGCTACCGGTAACTCTTGGATTATATTTGAAAGGCATGTATGACCCAGCCATTCCCTATCATGGTAAGTTACATAATTTCTCTGTGCTGGCAACCCACAATTTCAGATGATTCATTTGGCACCATAGGTATAGTTCTCACAGCTACCAAAAAGAAGGGTTGGAGGCCATCACTTCATTTTTCACTTCTAGTTTATTTAATTTTCCTCCTCTTCGGGATGATTGATCTGCTCCCTATTTTCTTTCCTTCCACTTTTCACAACAATATGGACTTTACAAGAGAGCTAGATCTTTGCATAATACAATATGTCTAAACTATGATAATTTGAGCCTGAGCCTCAAGTGAAAACTCTGGGTTGATTTGTATGATGATTCATTTGTTTGTTTCCTTGGTTATCTGTGGTATCCTCAGGAGTCTTCTCCAGAGGTGGGATCCTACCTCTGATTGCCGGTGCGGTTAATCGCTGAGTGCGCCGCAGAGCTGAAGACGCTGCTCGAGCCTGCTCCCGTTCGCGGAGCGGGAGCTTTCCCCGGGCGCTTTCCCCGCCCGCATGGATGCCGCCAATTGCGTTCTTTTGCCCTCTGTGCATGCCCCCATGCGCAGAGGGCAAAAGAATGCAGCGTCTTCGGCTCTGCGGCGCACTCAGCAATTAACCGCACCGGCAATCAGAGGTAGGATCCCACCTCTGGTCTTCTCCAATACTAAGATTCAAAAGCATTAAACCTTTTTTTATCATCTTCTTCAAAGTCTGCTAGAGAAAACCATTGCTTATTCAGTGGTCCTCAACCCCTGGTCCGTGGACCGGCACCGGGCCGCGGCATGCCAGAAACCGGTCCGTGCAAACAGGTGAAGCCCCATCCAAGGAATGCAGGCAGCATGCAAAACCACGCCCCCTCCGGTCCATTGAAAAGCCTCCCTCCAGAGAACCCGGTCCCTGGTGCCAAAAAGGTTGGGGGCTGCTGGCTTATATGATTCTGATATTTTGTAAGTATAAGCACATAAATACAGCATCTGAATGTATTTTCCAAGGCCTTCATTGCTACTCTGCCAAGTACTAGTCTATGGCATATTTCTTGACTGCTGGTTCTTTTACTGTATTATTGATAGTCCTAAAAAGTAGAAGCTATCCTTCTATTTTAATATCTTCCTTGTCAGTTGAAAGGCTGGTTGCTGAACCTGTTGTCATTATTGTGGACTTCTTTATATTTAAACTTAGTTCATTTTTTCCCCATTCTGCTACTTAACTTTCATTATTAGTGCTTGCAGATAATTTGCATTTTCAGCTGTCAGACTAGTGTCATCAGCATAGCACAAGTTGTTGATATTTCTTGTTCCAATTTTAAAACAACGCTCATTTTCTTCCAGTCCAATTTACCTCAATATATATTCCTCATGTAGGTTGAATAAATGATCTCTCATTTCTTTGCCAATCTGAAGCCAGTGTGTATTGCCGTGCTCCATCTGAACTATGACTTCCAAACCTGTGTATAGGTTATACATTAGGATAATGAGATGTTCTGGCATACCCATTTTTCTAAGCACATTTCTCAGCATGACATAATCCAAACAATAAAGCCTTTTTATAATCAATGAAACACATATTGGCTTCTTTTTGGTATTCTTTGTCTTTCTCAATTGTCCAACATGAATCAGAAAGAATGTGTCTTTTCTAAAACTATCTTCAATGTCTGGTATCTCCATTTCTCAATTTTTGTAGGCTCTCTTTAAGACTATTGATCACAGGTATCAGAAGGGGGGGGATGAACCCCCTGAATAGTGTGTATCAGGGGTGGGTTCCTACTGGTGCGGTCCGGTGCGTAGCTCCGGTAGGGACCCACCAATTACGCAATTTGCGTGTGACTGCTCCGGTGCCGTCTTCACTGGACAGTCATGAGTGTCGCCATCTTTTTAAAAGAATTTTTCGGCTTTTTTGCTTCTGCACATGCACGGAAGCAAAATCTCGCCAAAATCACGTGCACGCGCACGTCCCCTCATGAGATTTTGGTGAGATTTTGCTTCTGCACATGCGCAGAAGCAAAATCTCACCAAAATCCCGCAAGGGGGCGCGCGCGAAACATGGAGATGCATGCGCAGTGCACCAGTATCGGTAAGTAAGCAACCCGCCCCAGTGTGTATGTTGTGAGGGAATTTAGTTAAGAATTATAAATATAGTTAAGAAGAGTTGTTTTAGTTTCAGATAAGAGTAGGTCTAAATCTACGGTACCTCCCTTTAGGTTAATTGTCTGGGTCAGTTAATTCGCTTTTGGAGTATGTTTTACATGCCTACCCTTTGTGACCCAGTTTAGCACATTTTATAAAAAGGGGCAGAAAAAAAGCAAAAGGAGCTGTATCTAAATGATGCTTCCAGGCAGTGTCATTTATTATTTAACTTTAGAAGGGATCCTCCCTGGTATCTTGGCATATAGAAAGGATGGGCGGGAGGGAAGTACTTTCAGACTTGTAATACTCAGTTAATGTAACCTTACAATAAAGAAGAATTAGCTCCTCTGGCCATGCTTCCTGTCTGGTCTACCTAGTAGGCTGACAATTTTAAAATGTTACCTTATTTCACTACTTCCTGTCTGATTCTTCCCAAATCAGTCTTCAGGGCACATCACATTGTAATGCTAGATTCCCATAAGTTACTTCCATGAATAGTTCTGTTTCCTTTCCTTTCATTTATGTCATTGTTAGCTTTATGTCCTGCCTTTCATTCATGAGCAGAAGGGAGCTTACATAACACCCCTTTCTCCTATTTCCCTCACAATAACCACCTTGTGGTATGTTGGGCTGAATGGAGCCTGCTGAAAGTCATCTAATTTAGCTTACATGGCTGAAGGTGGACCAGAATTCAAATTTCCTTAAGTCTAATATTTTAATGACTATACCATACTGGGTCTCCTAAACAAGCCCAGACATATATATAACATTTATTTTATGTGCCATCTGATATAACTTTAGGCAAGTGATACTGACAACAAGGCAACTAATAATATTAGGTGCTGGGTTTATCTATATTCTTCAATAGTCAAATATATAATTTCAATTGTGCAACACACAACGAGTAGTACTTTTTCCTTCTCTTGCTTCCCATATTCTACAGAACTAACACTTCAGAGCAAAACAAAGAAAATCTTTGTGGCTATTAGATCGGTGGGTCAGGGCTGACAGGAACAGAGGCAGACTCGTAGGTGAACAGCAAACCTCTATTTCAGCACCACAGTAACAGAACAGAGAACAAGCGGCTTGACAGCTCCTTTTATACTCGAGCTGTCAAACTCTGAACCAATAGCGGGGCTCCATTTCCCTGCTAGCTGGCTGCTCGCTTCATAGCCAATCAGGCTCGACTTGCAGCCGGCATGGTCATAACTATGAGGACTTAACATCCTTCACCCCCGAATGGCGCATGCGTAGTTGGAAAGGTACGCGCACAGTCATCGATTCCGCCCAGAGCGCCTTAGTTGCGGGTTGGCTGCCGAAGGAGCTGAAGAGCTGCTCAGTGGAACCACTGGAGACTGGCCTGCTGCCATGTTAGGAGGTCAGTGCAGTGCTGGAGAGGCCCTGTCTTCAGGTAAGGCAGGCGGCGGTAGCTTGTCGCTGGAAGCCGGGTGGATGGTCTCTGGCCGGGTGGGATATCCCCCAGAGCGAGTGGGACAGGCTGAGATGGGGCAGGGTTCGGCCGGACGGGGCGCATCATCGTAGGGAACTCGATGTTGGAGTTGGTTTATGTGCCATCGCCAAAGTCATCCATCATCCAGGAGCACCCTATAAGAGCATGGGCCTGTTAGTTGCTCTACATGCCCTGGAAGCCATTTTAAACCTGTCCCAAAATTCAGGGCAAAGATGGGCTGAACTCTCTACTGTGGCTCTTGGTGCAGAGTTATTATCCCGTGGCATAGCCGGGGTGTAGACGGTCGAGCTGGGTTCTGAGGCAGTGACCCATGAGCAATTCAGCCAGGCTTAGGCCAGTGGCCTGACACAGGGTTGTGTGTTGTGCCAGTATTTATTTATTTATTTATTTGGTCATTTTTATAAGCTGTCCCGCTCCCGTAGGACTCAGGGCAGTGAGGTGCAAATAGGTGCAAATACTCATCTGCCAATTTAAATGCCCCAGGCGGCCCAAAGCCTCTTTAGCTGACCAAACAGCTCGTTCAGCCAAGCCATTGGCAGCTGGATGGGCTGGCACTGTGGTGGCATGGCGAACCCCTAGCTTAGCTAAAAAGACCTGAAAGGTAGCAGAAGTGAACTGTGGGCCATTGTCTGTCATTAGGGTGTCTGGCAGGCCATGAGTGGCAAACAGATTTTCCAGGACCATGATTATGGCATCGGATGAAGTGGTGGGCATTCGTGCCAGCTCTATCCACTTCAAATAGGCGTCCATGAGCACCAGAAACATCTGGCTATGGAAAGGGCCAGCCAAATTGAGGTGGATCCTTGACCAGGGAGATTTGGGGGCCTCCCAATCAAGTATGGGGACCACTGGTGGGGCTGGCCTGGACTGCTGGCAAATCTGACATTTTGCTACCCAGGCCTCAATCTCTTGGTCCATTTTGGGCCACCAGGCATAGCTGCACCCTAGGGACTTCATGTGCACTATGCCGGAGTGGGGCTATGTAAACAGTCGAGTATGGAGTCCCTGAGCCCAGGGGGCACCACAACCCTATGACCCCACAGGAGGCACCCCTTCATGACTGTTAACTCGTGTTGTCGGTTAAAATAGGGCTGAAACTCTGGGGCCGGGGGCGCAGAGCCACCCCCTGCACACGCAGTCTAAGACCTGAGAGAGGAGGGGGTCAGTGCCAGATTGAGAAGCAATTTGGGCAGCATTAATGGGGCCCTGGAGTTCATCCACAAGTAAGACAGCAGAGGCCAGAGCAGGGTCCACTAGGGGAAGGGGCAATGGACAGCGGCTAAGGGCATCTACATGGCCCAGCTGCTTGCCAGGGCGATAGCGCAGCTGGTAAGAGTATGAGGCAAGGAACTCAATCCACCAGGACATGCGGGGCAAGAGTATGTGAGGTCTCTGCCTGTCACTAGCCATTATCCCCAGGAGAAGTAGGTGGTCAGTAATCAAATGAAAGAACCTACCATAAAGATAGTCATGGAATTTACGGATGCCAGTGACACAAGCCAGAGCCTTCCTATCCAACTGGCTATAATTACATTCAGCCAGAGAGAGAGTGTGGGAGTAGTTAGCCACAGGGGCCTCAGCGCCATTGGGCAACACATGACTCAGGACAGCACCCACCCCATAGGGGGAAGCATCACAGGCTAACAGTAAGGGAAGGCTGTCGCTGTATTGAACTAAGTCAGCCTTGGATGTAAGCAAGTCCTTAACAGCCTGGGAAGCCCTAGCCCCAGTAGGCCCCCACAGTACCACAGTAACAGAATAGAGAACAAGAGGCTTGACAGCTCCTTTTATACTGGAGCTGTCAAACTCTGAACCAATAGTGGGGCTCCATTTTCCCGCTAGCCGGCTGCTCGCATAATAGCCAATCAGGCTCGACTTGCAGCCGGCGCGGTTGCAACTATGAGCACTTAACAGTGGCCATGTGCAACATTGTATGTGCAGTGAAATCCTAGCACCATGGTGGCGAACCTATGGCACGAGTGCCAGAGGTGGCATGCGGAGCCATAGAAGCCGGCACGCGAGGGTTCCCACTGGCAAACCGGAAGTGCGAAAAAACGCACTTCCGGTTTGCCGGTGTGCTATTTTTTGCACTCCGGAGGGTTCAGGGAAGCTCCCTGAAGCTCCGGAATGCAAAAAACTACAAAACGGACAAACCGGAAGTGCACTTTTCCGCACTTCCAGTTTGTCCGTTTTGTAGTTTTTTGCATTCCGAAGCTTCAGGGAGCTTCCCTGAACCCTCCGAAGTGCAAAAAACAGCATACCGGCAAACCGGAAGTGCATTTTTTCGCACTTCCGGTTTGCCGGTTTCGTCGTTCCAGGCTCCGGTAAGCCTTTTTGCGGGGGTGGGGGTGTGTGTGCACATGCGCAGGGGGCAGCATGGGGGGGGTGTTGTGCGCATGCGTGGGGGGGAGGGAATGGGTGTGGGCATGCGAGCGCGCGCAAGTGCACCCCCCCATTTTTGTCACGCGAGCCGAAAAAGGTTCGCCACCACTGTCCTAGCATAATCATGTCATCTGATGTTAAAATGAAGCAAATAGAAGAAGGCAAAAATAAAGACATGAGAATTGGTAATCAGTCAGCCATCTTGACTTTACAAAAAAGGAAAAGTCTAACTGACAAGAAGTCTTATTCCTGGTGGGCCCTGATCAGGGGTGGGTTCTACTTACCTTCCCTACCGGTTCGCATCATATCGGAAGTGCGGGTTTTGCCTGCGTCACAATGTGGAAATGACCCTCTGCGCATGCGCAGAAACTTCTGCGCATGCACAGAGGGTTCTTTGCCAGCTGCTTTCAAGGAGCGGTGACCAGAGAACAGGTTTGGGGGTGTGGCCAGCCGGCCATCACTACCAGTTTGGCGAGCGGTGGTAAATTTCCACCACCGGTACAGGCGAACCGGTCCAAACCAGCAGCAACCACTGGCCCTGATATATTTTATATTGGACCATAATCTGATGTGCCCATCACTGTAGTAGTATTTTCTAATGTCCTGTGGGGAGCCTGGAGATAGATGGCCTTCAGTTCCATAGGTCAATTTTGCACACATCATAGATCACCCAAAGTGGCATCTATGTGACAAGCTAAAACATTTAGAATGGCATATGATCTGCATGTTTACCATCTTGCAGAGAATTTGACTGTCAAGAAATACAAATCTTGGATACCACTTGTAGGCCAAGTGCAAAATTATAATGTGTTGGCATTTCTTTTGTTAAGAACATGAACAATAATTGTCTTGGATGAAAACCAAAGCCAATCTGCCCAGTATTGTGTTCCCACAACAGACAACCTGCTGCCACAAAACTCACAAATAAGGCATGAATGTAATTTTCTCTCTTTTCTGATGCTGTATAACAATTGATTTTTGAGATGATAATAAGTCCGACACTGGAAGTAATCTTTAGGCATTCTGATTACAGTAGTAACTACTGTAGCGTTACTGAATTTACTTAGTCCTTTTTGAAAGCTGTCCAATCTGGCAACCACTATATGTTGTGAAAGCTGCAGTGTTTCTGCCATCTGGTGGTCAAAAGGCAAAATGTTGCATTAGGAAGGTTGGAACCGAGCATGCTCCATCCTTCAGCTTTCTGATGGGATTCCAAAATGGATGCAAATCTATAAGAAGGAGTAGGAGTCTTACTAGTAATGAATGTGAATGGAGCTCGTTTTTTGCTCAGAGAGACAGAATCATAATGCTAAGTTTCCTTTATTTTGTATTTTATGGTATGGAAAACAAATTAAAAGTATATAAATTAGGAAGTACCCATTTTCCCTTTACAGCAACTAAAAAGACAGAAATATAACATTGCTTTAATTTTGTAAGGGTTTTTTTAAAGAAAGCAATAAATTACTACTTGAAAAGGTGGGTCTTGGGGTTTACCCCACAACCTGCCAAATTGTAAATAGCCCCCCTCTATACTTAGGGTAATTTGCTTCTTGGGGAAAAGACAAAGCCAGCATCATGGGTCAAGGGATAAATTAGGAGTGCCAACTTGTTCTGGTAGTGCTATGATAAGTGATGGACAAAATTCAGTACACCCAGTGATCAGAGGTGGGTTCCTGCCGGAGCTGCCCAGTACACAGCTCCAGTAGGGAGTGACAGATTTCGCAACTGCTCTGGAGCCCTCTCTGCCAGTCCACCCGGCGTGTTGCCATTTTTTTTCGGTGATTTTTGGTGATTTTTGGGCGATTTTGCTTCTGCGCATGCGCAGAAGCAAAATCGCACCGAAATCTCTCTCGCGCGTCCCCTTGCGAGATTTTGGCGTGATTTTGCTTCTGCACATGCGCAGAAGCAAAATCGTGCGAGGGAGCGCGTGTGCGTAGTGAGCACGCCCCCCGAAACGTGGAGATGCACGCGCATGGCTCCCGCAGCGAGGTAAGTGAGCAACCCGCCCCTACCAGTAATACTTCCTTTTGTCTGTCCTAAAGGTAATATTGTTACGATTCCTGAATCTTTGAAGTGTTCTTTTCATTAGTTTAAGGCTTTCAAAGTGGGAACTGGAGAGAAAACAGAGCATTCATACAGGTGCAAAATTGCAGTGTTTTTTTCAAATTGCTGGCAACTGAATTTCTGAACCGAGATCAGAGAAATAATTTATACACTTCCAAAGGTTTATTTTTAGATTGAACCAGATAAAGAACTATCAGTGACTGCATGAATACTGAATACATTTCTTCTTTAAAAAATTTCTTCTTTTTTTAACTCTACATTGGGAACAGTAGACAAGTGATGAAACAGATTGAATGACTTTGCACTTTGATGGGATGGAACTGAAGCCAATCAATAATCTGGTCTAATGATGTATCTATTTAAAAGTTCATATGTGGTTTTCTGACAAGGCACTCTTTGGGAATTCCTGCTTTATAAAATGAGCTGCTGTTGTAATCCACTTTTTTGACATTGTTCAAATGGTTTCAGATAGCTATGCTATACAGCTGAAATCAGCTCATGGTTGGGCTTATTATCACCATAATAAGGCGCCTAATGGAATCCGAAGGATTCCAGAGGGAACTTGGGAAAATACCTGAATCCCTGGTACACAATTCATCTGAGTCTCTGGTGGCTGCCTGGAACCGGGCGCCAGCAGGGGCTTTAGATCGAATTGCGCCTTTGCGGCCTCTCCGTGGCAGCGGATCCAGGAGGGCTCCTTGGTTTACTGAGGAGCTCCGGGAGATGAAACGTCATAAGAGACGCCTAGAGCGACGATGGAGAGCCAGTAAAGCTGAATCCGACCGGACACTATTAAGAACTTTTATTAAGTCTTACTTAGTGGCGATACGGGCAGCAAAATGTTCACATTTTTCCGCCCATATTGCATCTGGTGATTCTCGCCCAGGTGCCCTGGAAAGCATACCCCTGTTATGCCCAACTTTTATCATACCCTATGAGCAATTTATATTTTTCTTTAGTTCTTGGACTGATGTACTATTAGCCCATCCAATCCTCTCTCTGAAGGAATAATTATTCCGCTCTGAATGCAAGTCACCAACCTTCAGTATCTTGATTGGATCAGCATTCATGCTCCTTATGTAAGCAAGACAGAAATCTATTGAGCACATTTGGAAAAAACCCAGCACCTACTTCAGAACACATCATTGCTACAATAATAATGACAATAATACAATATATTATTGTATACAATATTAATATTAATAATATTACAATATATTATTATATATTATATACAACAATAATAATATTTGGATAATCTATCTAAAACAGTAGAGGGCATCAATGTCATTTGATTGGAAATGGTTAAATGTAACAAATAATTTGCATAACTATAATTGAGCTTTAATAATGAAGCCATCTTCATGGAAACTGACACAAATACCGTATTTTTCGGAGTATAAGACGCACCTTAGTTTTGGGGGTGGAAAACAAGGAAAAAAGACCTCTGCCTCCAAGCAATTTGCCAAACAGCAAACAGCACAGATGATATACACTGTTTGCTGTGTATTTCTGTGCATGTGTGCCTGACCCATAGAAATAGCAAAGAATTGGAGAAATGTATATTATGCCAGAAAGTTTTCTTAAATGTAGTCACACTAACTGCTCCCAATTATTTAAATAGATCTACTCCAAGGTAACTAAACTCTAATACTAAACAGGACACTGTTACATTTCAGACTATACTTGTACAGAGCTGTTAAAATTAATTAAAATTTCTGGAAGTATACATTATTCTCTATTATTTAAAAGAAGATACAATAGCACTGGGCCTCTTCAGAGCAAGCATTTATTTTAAAAAGCTTCTTTATTTTGTTAAGTTGTCTAGATTTACAGGGATCTCCAACCTTGGCAACTTTAAGACTTGTGGACTTCAACTCCCAGAATTCCACAGCCAGCAAAGCTAACAAAGCTGGCTGTTGAATTCTGGGAGTTGAAGTCCACAAGTCTTAAAATTGTCCCTGGCTGTAGAACAATAATAAAGCAGTCTTTAAAAAATAAGTCTAATAATTTGAACATTCTACAGACATTTATAGTTATTCACTTACCTCCTTCCATCCAGTTCAGCAAAAAATAAAAATCTGCTGTCTCTGCCAGCTATTTGCCTTTGCAGTTTCAGTTTCACTTTCATTTTCCCACGTGGCAAATCAGCTGTAGATCAGGAAGTGCTAGTGACTAGCTTGGCTTTATAGGCTTTTCCCTCTGCTGCAAACAGGTAAATTGCTGGAAGACAGAGGCCAAAGGGTGGGGCTGCATTTGGTGTATAAGACACACCCAAGTTTTCACCCTCTTTTTGGGGGTAAAAAGGTGCATCTTATACTTCGAAAAATACGGTAATCTCTTTATTCTCTAATCCTGACTACTGCAATGCACTCTACATGGGACTGCCTTTGAAAAATATTTGGAAGCTCAAAATGTTATGGCCAAATGGTTTTGTGCAAATCTATATTTGCACATGTGTCACCTTTCTTGCAAGAGCTGCATTGACTGCCAGTTTGCTACTGGATCCAATTCAAGGTACTGGTTATCACCTTTATAGTCCTACATGGCCTGGGGACAGGCTATTTGAAGGATTGGCTTTTCCCAGTTATATCTATCCAACCCACCAGAGAGGGGAGGTCCATCTGGTGGGATCCAAAAGCACCATCTGGGATGGTGCTCTCTCTGTGGAACATCATTCCTGTGCATATAAGAGTGGCCCCCACTTTGATATTCTTTAGAAAAGCCCTGATTTTGTCACTGGGCCTAGAAATCCCATGGTGATATGGAGCCCATCAAGTTGCTGATTTGATTGTTGTTGCCAGGGATGTAGGGTTTATTGGGTTTTGTATTGGGGTTTTATTTCTGTAAGCTTCCCAGAGTCAAAGTGAGTGATTTCGACAGCTATATGCATTTTTCAAAATAAATAAATATGAATTTGATATGCAGCCAAGGTCCAGATTTCATAAAACAGCACATGTGAAGCCATGTAGGAAGCATCAGTAGTCACAGCCAAGCAGTGTTTGGGCAGGCTTTGGGTACTATGGTACACAATTTGCATGCCATCTGGAGTCTCCTGCAGATGTCAGGATTTGGGTACAGTGCAGTCTTGCCATATCCTTGCATTGGCATTACAGTATCTGGAAACTGAAGTGGATTAAAATCCTGCATTAGGTATACAGTAGCTCGGCTAAGGTTGTGATAAGACACATAGAAGCCCTTTCTCAACTTTTTCTTTCTGGGTTGGACTATGACTTTCCTTTAAGTGCTCTTTGGCTTTTGTGAATGCTTATCCCCTCTGCTGGATTGAAAATTGATGACATGTCCCCTGCAGCTGTTTGTTTTAATGTGTAGATTACACAAACACTTACCTTTATGGCAGTCCATGTATTGGGGAAATTGTTCAGTTCCATGCTTTGTGACAAGCTGCCACATGCATTTGTACCTATCTAGGTGCTGTCACACTCTATCTAGAGTGTTAATGGCAAACATTTACCTGCTGCTCTGTAGTGGAACTACTGTAGCTTTGACAAGACTATCACCTGGGTCACTGTTACTCATGGTCATCTACCTTGCTGATATTTTCAGCAGAATACAAACCTGCTTTGACTTCTAGAGCAACACCGCATGGTTTACCTGTTATTGACACTGTGCTGATGGAGTTCAGGGTTGTATAATTTTAATACCCTACTTTGGCATTTGTATTATACAGCTTCACTGCACAGTTCACCTCACTGGAAGATCTGCTTCAGAAAAGCCATGGCCACGAAGCAAGCAAATTTCTGAATTGTTCATGACAGATTGAAATTGGCACATTATCCTTTGAGCTCATTACGTTGGTTAGTTTATACCATGGGTGTCAAACTCGATCGTGTCACGAGATGTCATGTGACGTATCGTGATGTTTATTGCCTTTGCGGAGCCAGGGTGGGCGTGGCCTGCGTGTGATGCATCCGGGCCGTGGGCCGCCAGGTTGATACCCCTGGTTTATACATTTGAAAAGATTCCCCAAGGCAGACATAATAAATGGCCCACAGTGCAAAGTTGGTTGGAAAAAATTTGCAGTACTTCTGCAGGAGGCAGAAGTTGGAAATTTCCAAAGACAATACCCTAGTGCGCATTATTTTAATATATGTCTTGGAGATACCTATTGGTGTTGTTGAAGTTCTGTGACCTTGATAAACAGCACCTGTGTTTTCATTAGCTATTGACTACCAGGACACAGGACCCATCTGCAAGCAGGTCTGTTATTTTGGAAGAAGTCCAGTTGATAGGAAGGGCAAAGGCTGAATGCAAGGTCAAGCCCTCTGTGTTGTTTATTGCTTTCTTTGTTGTGGCACAAAGCAAGATCTTTCTATCCCGGAGGTCTCATCCCTGATCCCTGTTGTGGTGACAGAAGAGGCTGTGGACAGCCTTTATTAATCGTATTTTGTGTCCCAGCAGGACCACTAATAAAACGCTTGAAGAGACCAGATACTTATTGTACCAGGGACATTATGTATTCTCACTGCATTGTGTTCAGGTTCACAAAAGGTTTTCATAAGTCTGCTGCTCCATTTGGCAGATGATGATGATAATGATGAAGTCTTTAGTTGTGTGTTTTTGCCCCACCCCTGAGAGGATGTTATCTTGTATTTTCTCTGTTATGACCAATGGAGGAGGATATAGGCAACCTAATGAAAGGTGCATGTTTATGTACTTCCTTTCCAGGGACTAATCAGGGTATGCAGGGTATAGTTCTTGCTTTTTTTGAGTATTATATGTGAGGGTCTAATTAGCATGGTGCATAACTTCCATCTGAAATAAGTTACTCTCTTGTCCTGAGACCAGCAGTCCTACCAACTGGAAGCATTTGTAAATTCTCTGGATGAATCTTCAAGCCATTAATTGCTACAAATCCCAGTTCAGAAGTTCAACTAACTATCCCTGGAATCTATTAGTATAGAAAATGGAATTGTATGTTGTATGTGAATATGAGTGACAGTCTTCCCTGAGACTATCCTTGTCCCTTGACTATACTGACTAGGGCAATGAGAGTTAGAGGATAGCAGTAGTGGGTTGCTACCGGTTTGCACTGGTTCAGCAAATCGGTGGTGGCGGCGGGAGGCTTCGCTCACCCGCCCAGACATCATAAAAACGCTCTGTGCATCCACAGAAGTGTTGCGCGCCCGCGCGCTCCCGTTCTCGAACCGGTAGCAAAGGTAAGTGAAACCCACTACTGGAGGACAGTCACATCTTTAGGGCCACAGTTTCCCACCTTCGTCTTAAAGTGACAGTCAAGATTATCAGTCAGGGTTTTCCAAATCCACATTCTGAAATTTCAGAGGAGCATTTCCTTGCTTAGAATTGGTAGGTACTACAGTAAGGACTGAATCAAACCTCCTATGACACTCAGCGATGGGTTGCTCCCGGTTCGGCCCAGTTCTGTGAACCGATAGTGGCGGTGGCGGGAGGCTCCGCCTACCCACCCAGGAAGCTTCTGTGCATATGCAGAAGCATTGCATGCGTGTGCATGCTCACAAGCTAACCTGTAGCGATGGGATTTAGAACCCACTACTGATGACACTAAAGATAAAGGTTTCCCCTGTCCAGTCATGCCTGACTCTAGGAGGCTGTATTCATCTCTGTTTCTTAGCAGAGGAAGCCAGCGTTGTCCAAAGACACTTCTATGGTCATGTGGCCAGCATGACTATATGCCGAGGTGTGCAGAATGCTGTTACCTTCCCATCAAAATGGTACCTATTTATCTACTCACATTTGCATGCTTTCAAACTGCTAGGTTTGCAGGAGCTGGGGCAAGAAATGGGAGCTTACCCCACTGTTTGGCACTTGGGTCTTGAATCTGGGCTGTCAGCTTTCCAGCTGACAAGTTCAGCATCTTTAACTGTTGAGCCATCTTGCCCCCTCCTATGATACTACCGTAATCAGGAATTTGGAAGTTGTCTGTAAGCATGACAGACACTCTGTTGTTTAATTGAAATATGTCAATTGGTTTCAATTGCTAGGGTGGCCGTATCTTTTAGCAATGCTTGCTGATTCAGTGGAGTGGTACGGAAAGACAGTAGCGATGGAAGTAGCGAAAGACAGAATATTTCATGCTGCTTTAAAATCGAGAGATGATGGGGCAATTTTTCAAAGCATTAATGAAAGCACTGCACAGAAAAGGAAAGGCACAAATACCTGGTCAAGGCTCTTCAGTTTTTATGTCTGTCATTTGATTGCACTGCAGGCCAAGGGACATACAGTAACCCAAACCTCTGCAACAAAAATGGAAGGCTAACTTGCCTTGTCTAATCAAGGCACCAATGCTTGCATGTATATTTAATGACAAAACAATCCCACTGAAGCAAAGGTGGATGATTTCTACAGAAATATTCTTGCTGATGGGCAGCACTGAATTGTGTTATCCTTAGCTGCCTCGGGCATCAGCATCTCTGATCTCTCCAGATACCTTGAGAGAGAAAACTGAATAATAATTACCAAAACCTTTACTAACACAGCAGTTCCCTGTGAAATCTTGGTGTGGGGTTTCAAGGATTGTCGTGCAGCATCTTTTTCAGCAACCAAACAAGAAGGGAAGACCAACTGTTTGAAGACTACAACACTGCATGCATCTGAGCAACTGATTGGCTGAACAACTTTTGATTTAGCTCTTGTGCTAAGCAAAAGACCTCATCTGTGTTGTTACCCTGGTGTGCACCTGTTAAAAAACCAATGCACTTTCTTCATTTTTGTGTTTTCAATGGACACACAGTACTTGTCCTATAAATTTAATATAACTCAGTCACATATAGAGTATGATTAAAGATATTTAATCAAATTTTTTATTTGAGAGCCAGTTTGATGTAGTTAAAATACCAGGCTTGAAACCTGAAGACAATGAGATTCATTCATTCATTCATTCATTCATTCATTCATTCATTCATTCATTCATTCATTCATTCATTCATTCACACTCATTCATTCATTCATTCATTCATTCATTCATTCATTCAGCCACCCATCTCACAAACATTAGAGGAATTCTAGTCCCACCAGAAGTACAAAGCCAGTTGGGTGACTTTAGGATAGTCATTCTCAATCAGCTCCAGGAAGAAGGCAATGACAAACCACTTACGGATAAGGGCAGTACCTATCACCCCTTTGTGTTAGGCCAGGCCAGGAACCAGCCAATACTAGAACTCAATTGATACAGGCTATAACAGTTGACAGTGTTTTCTTTTCTCTCCCCTCTTATTCCAAAAAGACTCAAGGTGGAGCAACTTCAGTTTCTTTCTGATACTGTCTTGTGTTCTCAGACTGAGCTCATGTTTTGCTACCAGCCTCTTCTCTCACTCTTGAGGGTAAATATACTATAAGAATACTGGGTTTGGTGAAAGGTTCTGGCTATGTGAAGAAAGTACATAAGAAACAATGGCCTATGTTATTTTATGCTGCCTGGTTCATAGGATATTTGCAGAACCATCATAGCACCCAGATAAAAGAAAATCCCAGGTCAAAATGTGGACAACTTTTATAGAAACTGTTTGCAGACGGAAACTCAAAATTAGTGTCAAATACCAACATTGTCATCGTGCCAGATAAGGCATTGCTTCAAGGAGGAATATCAAGTACAAGAAGGTGGAAGTGAGTTTCTTTCTTTTATTGGATTTTATATTGATCTCATTAAATTTTAAATCTTCAATATTTGTCGGTGATTGCAACAAAGTTGAGAAATTGATTGAGAAACAGTGTAGCATCGTAGAATGTTAATATTTCACTAGTTTATTATTTTAGTAGTTTAGTATTTTATTCAATTAATAATTAACTTAGCAATTTCGCCTCTAAGTATTTTGGATTCCTTTTAGTATTTGCACCAATACTTTATTCTGTTTATTTTAATTTGTAGCTTAGTAATATTTATTTTACTTATTTTTGTGCCTTATAATTATTGTCATGAAACCATACAACATTCTGGCAAGTTACTGTAATAAAAGATATTTATTAATTTATCGAATTAAGATAATATATACAATAATGAATTTTATATATTTATTAAATAGTAATAACAATACTATTATATAAACTACTTAAACCCTTAATATGCTTTTCCTAGTCAAATTCTCATTCTCCAGGTGGCTTCAGTATATAAGATATGGATTCATCCATCTTCTATCTTCTGGCTGGATTATATTTCATTACAAGTACTTCCACACACTTCTGCTATTTTTCCTCTCCGAACCCTCAGGGGCACTTTGAAGCTGATCTGTGATCTGAAATGCTGAAATTGAGGAGGAAAAAAAATAAAACTCTGCCTTGCCTGAAGCAGTTGCAAATCCTATAGCAACAAAAAAAAACCACCTCACCTTCATTGCACATACAACATACAAAGGAAAGACAGACAGAAAACAAGGAAGCAAGGAAGGAAGGAAGGAAGGAAGGAAGGAAGGAAGGAAGGAAGGAAGGAAGGAAGGAAGGAAGGAAGGAAGGAAGGAAGGAAGGAGCAATACACTGGAACTTTGCAAACATTTATTACCTACTGAAGAGAAGGGAAAACGCTAGTTGATATCATTCCTACTCTTTTGTTTGGACTATGGATAGTTGTTGTAAAGTTGTAAAGTTCTCAACCTACCCTTGTGGCCACAAGACTTTAAACTGAGAAACTGGGAGGAAATGTGAAGCAATAGTTTGTGGGTAAAAATGGCCGCAATACAAGCATGTCAAAACCAAAGCAAGCAAACAAATAAAACCTATTTTTGCAATGATTCTGGATCTACCTTAGCTAAGCTGGGAATACATTAGCTCCTTTTTTTAACAGAGAATAGAATAGAATAGAATAGAATAGAATAGAATTTTGTATTTGCCAAGTGTGATTGAACACACAAGGAATTTGTCTTGGTACATATGCTCTCAGTGTACATAAAAGAAAAGATAAGTTCGTCAAGAATCATAAGGTACAACACTTAATGATAGTCCGGGTACAAATAAGCAATCAAACCGTATTAGGAACCAGTCAATATAAATTATAAGGATACAGCAACAAAGTTACAGTCATACAATCATTAGTGGGAGGAGATAGGTGATGGGAACGATGAGAAGATTAAGAGTAGTGCAGATTTAGTAAACAGTTTGACAGTGTTGAGAGAATTATTTGTTTAGCAGAGTGATGGCATTAGGGAAAAAACTGTTCTTGTTTTCTAGTAGTTCTGGTGTGCAGTGCTCTATAGCGTCGTTTTGAGGGTAGGAGTTGAAACAGTTTGTGTCTGGTGGAGGTATGGGCAGGTTTCTCCTAAAGTCTACCACCATTTCTACAGTTTTGAGTGTATTCAGTTCCAGATTGTTCCGGTCGCACCACAAGGTTAGTTGTTCAACCTCCCGTCTGTATGCGGATTCATCATTGTCTCGAATGAGACCGATCACTGTTGTGTAATCTGCAAACTTCAGTAGTTTAACAGATGGATCGTTAGAGATGCAGTCATTGGTATAGAGAGAGAAGTGGAGAGAGCACACAGCCTTGGGGGGCCCTGTGCTAATTGTATAGGTATCTGATGTGATTCTGCTTAGCTTCACCTGCTGCTTCCTGTTTGTTAGGAAGCTTATGATCCACTTACAAGTGTATTCAGGTACCGCTAGCTAGTTCAGTTTAGTTAGAAGAGTGTCTGGAATTATGGTATTGAATGCTGAACTAAAGTCTAAAAAGAGGACCCTTGTGTAGGTCTTTGGAGATTCAAGATGTAGGATGTAGTGCAGAGCCATATTAACAGCATTATCTGTTGATCTGTTTGCTTGGTATGCAAATTGCAGGGGGTCTAACAGTGGATCCGTGATGGTTTTCAAGTGGGACATCACTAGCCTTTCAAAGGTTTTCATAACTACAGGTGTTAGAGCAACTGATCTGTAGTCGTTCAGTTCCTTGATGGTGGGCTTCTTTGGCACTGGGATGATAGTAGACTGTTTGAAGCAAGAAGGAACATATAACATCTCTAGAGATTTATTGAAGATTTGGGTGAAGATGGAGGCCAATTGGTCAGCACAGACTTTTAAGCAAGAAGGAGTTATCTTCTCTGGGCCTGGAGCTTTTCCTGGCTTTTGTCTGTGAAATAGGTCTTGCACTTCCTTTTCTGTGATCACTAGGGGTTGTGAACCCAATGGTATGGGGTCAGTTGTAGGAGGCTTGGCTGTTGTTGGTGTGTCTGAGATGGGGGTTGTGGAGATAGGTGGCTGTAGTTTCCTTTCAAACCTGCAGTAAAACACGTTCAGGTTATCTGCCATTTGTTGATTTCCTTCAGCCTTGGAAGGTGGTTTGCCTTAACCAGTGATATTTTTAAGAGTTCTCCACATGTTTGCTGGTTCATTTGTTGAGAACTGATTCTTTAGCTTTTCACAGTAGCTTCTTTTTGCTGCTCTGATCTCCCTTGTTAATACATTTCTGGCCTGATCGTACAGCATTTTATCACCTTTTCTATAGGCTTCCTCTTTGGAACGACGTAGCTGCTTAAGTTTAGCTGTGAACTAAGGTTTGTTGTTGCTGTATATTCGCAAGTTCCTGGTCGGTACACATAGGTCTTCACAGAAGCTGACATATGATGTATCTGAGTTCATCCAGGTCTGCAGAGGTATCTTCAAAAATATTCCAGTCCGTGCAGTCAAAGCAAGCCTGTAGCTTTAACTTTGCCTCTTCAGTCCAAGTCCTCACTGATTTAATTGTTGGTTTTGTGGCTTTAAATCTTTGTCTATAAGCAGGTACAAGGTGAATCATGCAATGATCAGAGTATCCCACAGCTGCTTGTGGTAAAGACCAATAAGCATCTTTTAGTGTTGTGTAGCAATGGTCTGAAGTATTCTTGCCTCTAGTGGGACAATTGACATGCTGAAAGTATTTTGGTAGCTCTTTCCTTAAGTTTGCCTTGCTTAAATCTCCCAAAATAATGGCCAGTGAATATTTGGCTTCAGCCTCCATAATTTGGTCAGCTAGAGTTCTTAATGCCTTGTTTACACAGGCTTGTGGCGGGACATACACAGCAATTAGTAGAAATGATGAAAACTCATGTGGAGAGTAAAATGGTTTACAGTTGATAAGTAAAGACTCTAAGTTTTAATTTATTTATTTATTTATTTATTTATTTATTTGGTATTCTTATATGCCGCCCAACTCCCGAAGGACTCAGGGCGGCGTACAACAGAAAAAATACAGAATAACCAATTTATAAATAATACTTAAAAGCAATATAAAAGTTAAAAAAGACACAATATTTAAAATCACCAACAACCATTCAACAACCATACATACTTGGGGGTGAGCTCGAGTGGATTAAGCTCTATCCCCAGCCTGCAGGAAAAGCCATGTCTTAACGGCTTTCCGGAAGGCCAGCAGAGTAGGGATAGTTCGGGTCTCTGGGGGAAGTTGGTTCCAGAGCACGGGGCCAGCCACAGAGAAGGCTCTCCCCCTAGGGCCCGCCAGCCGGCAGTGTTTGGCCGACGGGACCTGGAGGAGGCCAACTCTGTGGGCCCTAACCGGTCGAAGGGAAGTGTGAGGCAGAATGCGGTCCCGGAGGTAGCCTGGTCCTAAGCCATGAAGGGCTTTAAAGATGGTGATCAACACCTTGAATTGGACCCGGAGACCGATGGGCAACCAGTGCAGCTGGCGGAGTATAGGTGTCACGTGGGTGTACCTAGGCACACCCACCACAGCACGCGCAGCCGCATTTTGCACCAACTGAACTCTCCGGATACTCTTCAAGGGTAGCCCCATGTAGAGCGCATTGCAGTAGTCCAAGCGAGAGGTGACAAGGCCATGAGTGACCATGAGTAGAGCCTCCTTCTCCAAGTATGGCTGCAACTGGTGCACCAGGCGAACCTGTGCAAAGGCCCCCCTAGCCACAGCAGACAGATGATGCTCCAATTTTAGCTGTGGGTCTAGGAGGCCCCCCAAGTTGTGGACCTGATCCGAGGGGGTCAATTTCACTCCCTCGAAAACCAAGGAGGGACAGTTGCCGTAGTCCTTAGGGGGCAATACCCAAAGCCACTCAGTCTTGTCGGGATTAAGTCTGAGTCTGTTCCTCCCCATCCAGATCCTAATGTCGTCCAGGCACCGGCACATTACAGCAGCTGCCTCACTGAAGTCAGACGGGGTGGTGATGTACAGCTGGGTGTCATCAGCGTACTGATGGAAACACACCCCATGTCTGCGGATGATCTCCCCCATTTCATGTAAATGTTAAACAGGATGGGCGAGAGAACCGACCCCTGAGGCACCCCACATACTAGGGGCCTAGGGGACGATCTCTGCCCTCCTGCCAACACCGACTGCATCCTATCGGCGAGATAGGAGGAGAACCACCGCAAAACGGTGCCTCCCATTCCCAACTCGCCGAGACGATGCAGAAGGATACCATGGTCAATGGTATCGAAGGCCACTGAGAGGTCAAGTAGCACCAGGACGGAGGAATTTCCCCTGTCTCGGGCCCGCCAGAGATCATCCATCAGAGCGACCAAGGCAGTTTCAGTATCACAGAATTTATATATTATAGTTATATCCTGAGACCAGCTGTTGTTGATATATAAGCATAAGCCTCCTCCCTTCTTTTTACCACATGTTCCTGCAATTCTGTCTGATCATTGAATCTGAAACCCTGGGATATGCAGGCTGCTATCATCAAATGATTCATGTAACCAGGTTTCAGAGAAGCATAGTATTGCTGAATTGTAAAAATCAGAATTGTATCTGTTTAAAAGGAGTATTTCATCCATCTTATTTGCAAGTGAACATATGTTGGTTAGGAAGATTGATTGCAAGGGGGGTTATTTCTCCTATTCCTTAACCTGTTTAAAATTCCCGCCCTTTTACCTCTTCATCTTTGTTTCCCCTGTTTGTTTGTTTTTGCTGATGTAGTGTTGTATCTAGTCCCCAGTCCACCCAAAACACTTTGAAGCTGGATGTGCAATCATCTTCACTTATGCCCTCTCAGACTTCAAGGAGCAGGGAAGAATCAGCGTTGACTAAATCCAAGCAACAGAAAACTGCAAATCATAATAGCTGCATCTATGACATTCTCTGTCTTTCTCCTTTGCTTGAGCCAGAGCCTGGAAAATGGAGCAAAGCAAGGTTTGGTGAAAGGAAAAATAGTCTTGTTTCAAGAGTGTTGAAACGGTATCTGTTAAATCTACAAGAGAGCTCTGTGTTCAGATAGTGGGAGGTGAAGTAAAGCAAAGTTCCTGGAAATAGGAAAATGATCCATCCCAAGCCAGCAGAACTTATTTATTTATTTATTTATTTGTGAGATTTATATACCGCCTCACAGTGCAAGCACTCTCTAAGCGGTTTACACCAGTAAGCAATGTATATTTATATTTACATTGCCCCCAACAATCTGGGTCCTCATTTTATCTACCTCGGAAGGATGGAAGGCTGAGTCAACCTTGAGCCGGTGAGATTTGAATCCTGACCTGCGGATCACAGTCAGCTAAAGTGGCCTGCAGTACTGCCTCTAACCACTGCGCCACCTCGGCTCATATTCCAGCTTTACAAAAGATAGAATAAAAAATGGGCTTGACTGCTGAAAGAGTAATATTATTATGAGCACATAGTGGCATGTAGCCAAAGCAGTCTGAAGCATAGGCTGCATGGAGGTTCCCGCCATGGAAACCCAGAGGTCCAAAGTTCTTTCATATTGGCAAATGAATCTTCATGTGGAAATGCTTTTACTGTGCTGCAGTATCTGTACTGAAGTTAAAAATTAGACCAACATCTTACAGCTGTGGCTAGGGGGGCCTTTGCACAGGTTCGCCTGGTGCACCAATTGCGACCATACTTGGAGAAGGAGGCTCTGCTCACGGTCACTCATGCCCTTGTCACCTCCCGATTGGACTACTGTAATGCGCTCTACATGGGGCTACCCTTGAAGAGTATTCGGAGACTGCAACTGCGGCTGCGCATGCTGTGGTGCAAAATGCGGCTGCGCGTGCTGTGGTGGGTGTGTCAAGATTCACCCACGTAACACCTATACTCCGCCAGTTGCATTGGCTGCCCATTGGTCTCTGGGTGCAATTCAAGGTGTTGATCATCATCTTTAAAGCCCTACATGGCTTAGGACCAGGTTACCTCCGGGACCGCATCCTACCTCATACTTCAGAGTGGGTCTCCTCCGGGTCCTGTCGGCCAAACAATACCGACTGGTGGGGCCTAGGGGGAAGGCCTTCTCTGTAGGGGCCCCTGCTCTCTGGAACCAACTTCCCTCAGAGATCCGAATCATCCCCACCTTGCTGGCCTTCCGAAAAGCCATTAAGACATGGCTCTTCCTGCAGGCGGGGTGATGTTGAGACAACTTTACATCTGAGATCCCCCCTATGTATGCATGGTGTTGTATGTTTCTTTTAACTTTTTTAAACTGCTTTTAATGATTTTATTGTTTGGTGTTCTTAAAATGCTGTACGCTGCCCTGAGTCCTTAGGGAGTAGGGTGGCATAGAAGAATTCCCAAATAATAAATAATAAATAATACGAAGAAGCTGGGGATACCTATAGTTCTTGCTTAATGACCACAATTGGTACTGGAATATTGGGCATTAAGTGATATTTCTTTCACATGAGCACTTCACTCAATGACCATGGTTCTATGCGCACCTGGTTGTAGTCATTGAGAGGCTAAGCAATTGGCCCAGGTAATGAGTGTGTGGTTGCAAGCATGGAGAGGCAGGGAGGGGAGGATTTTAGCTGTGTTTTATGCTTGGATTTCATCAGCCATGTTGCTAAAATCTTTTCTCCCTGCAGCTCTGTGCCTGCAGAGCAGCTTCAGGGAGGGAAGCAGAGAGAAAAGGATAAATTCAAGTAGGCATGGAGCTAAAATCCTTTTTTCTCTGCAGCCTTGCACCTGTGCAGCAGTTCCAGGGAGGGGAGCAAGGAGAAAAGGATTTTAGGTCTGTGTCTGCTTGTATAAATTCAAGCAAACGTGGAGCTAAAATCCTTTTCAGCTTGGATAGTAGGCATAGAGCTACAATCCTTTTTTCTCTGCAGCTTCGTGCCTGCAGCTGCCAAAATCCAAGCAGGAATGAAGCTGAATCCTCCAGCAGGAAGCTCTTTTAGCCAGCCTCCAGAGTTGACAGGGAATCCTCTTGGCAGGAGGCGGTAGCTTGCAACCTTTCTTGTCAGCTTCCGCACTGACTTTCTGGGGAAGCTGGTACAAAAAAATTGCAAATGGTGATCACATGATTGCAGGATGCTTGCAACTGGTCACACAGGTGTGCCAAGGTTACCAAGCATCCAGATAATGATCACATGACTGTGTTCTGTGTGTGTGCCATTTTGTGATGTAGGAAGTTGTTTTACAGGCGGTAAAGCACACCCTTTTTGAAGCCATCATTAATTTGAACCATCATTAAATGTATGGTGGTTAATGTGAGGGCTACCTGTACTGCTGCTACCAGTTACGGTAGAACATAGAAACTCCCTTATTGTATTCTATTAGGTGCCAACACCTAATAATGTTGGCATGGACAGTTTACCAATGTTCCAGGCAACAGTTTACCAATTTTCTAGTCAGATTAAGATGTCAGGGATTGAACGTGATATTTTCAGTATGCAGAGCCTACGTTCTCTCTGATTTATAAGTTTTTTACTAATAGAATCAGTCATATTATACTTCTATTCATGTCTTGCCCCTTACTATGTCACTCTAGCATGTAAAGTGAAATTTCTTTCAATTGGGTTCAATTCCCAAGTGGTTACACGGGCATATCTGGGTAATTTTCTTGACAACAACACAGAAATTGTTTTCTATTGGCTTTTGGAATACTTTTTGGCTTCTTCCTCTTGCCTAAAGTCCCGACCGATATTACTCTCCCATGCAAATACTAACCACAGTGAACGAATTATGAATCACTCGTTTTTGTTTTCTTCCAGGCTGGAAGTTCTGAAAATAGTATGTAATAATCTAACACTTTCCTATCCCAAGAGATGCCCTGACCTGTTCCTCTGCTATTCCTGCTGTAATCCTGGACACAGTAAGTTCCACAAAAGAATATAAAGATGGAAATTATTATTATGTTTATATGACACGTTGTGCTAAGACAAAATACAGTATAAGTTTGTTTATGGCTGTTGTAATAATAGCTAGCAGACCATATTTTATACTTTCTGTGTCTTGCATATTCAGGCAACTTACTACCCTATCACTATCACTTATTATTCTTTTTAAAAAAATAATTTTTATTAAGTATAAAGATTAAAAAGGACAAAAGGACAAACAAACATTGAACAAAACACTATATGTACATGTGTGTACAGATATACATACAAACCTCTTGGGTATTTCTACGGTAAGCGTCTTCACGTTATTCTTTTACTTATATATATCTGTACAACTATATATAACTATCTGTATCAAATTTTTCTTATAATTTTTATCTAGATATAAATTAATAGATAGATACATACATTTATAATAATTAAACTTATCTATTTCTCTATAGATTCATAATTTGTATATCAGTCTAAACATTTCTATTTTTTTTCTTTTCTCCTTTCCAGCCAATTATAAAAAGAATTCCAAATTTCAAAAAATTCTGAATTTTCTTTCTGTTTTAATTCCATTGTTAATTTGTCTAATTCTGCACATTCTAAAAATTTTCTGATGATTATGTTTTCAGTCGGTACATCACCCTGTTTCCAGTATTGTGCTAAACATATTCTCGCCGCTGTCAATATATGTTTATGGCTGTTGTAATAATAGCTAGCAGACCATATTTTATACTTTCTGTGTCTTGCATATTCAGGCAACTTACTGCCCTATCACTATCACTTATTATTCTATCCTGCAATACTTGACCGTATTGTTTGGGAGACCTGCAGGGCCAGTTGGGGCAGTTCATAGTGGAGATCTATTTGATCATTAACAGTTGACACCAATTTGATAAAAAGTAACTTACCAATAATCTTTTCTCTCAGCTTCAGCTTATGGCAATTTTTGAACTGACTTTATACAGCACCAAGGGGACAAGCCAGCTTTCCAAATCTTACTAAAGATTTGTAGTATATCTGTTGTCATCTCTAGCACTATAGAAAGAGGTGCTGGAAATATGAAAGCAGTCATACATCTTATTTTGCTATATTTTGTTTGTTTGCTATAAAATTTTAGATGTTTTGTTCCTGAATGATAGAATAGTTAGATTATATGCGTGGTTTTTTTTCATGTAATCATGTACTCATTTTTCCTGTACTCGTTAAGCGAGTGCATAATCTGACCTCCTACAATAAACAAAGACTCAAAATTATAACTCCACATTGGAGATAGAAAAATAAATGAAGTGCCCTTTCTGCATTAGGTTTAAAGGAGATAAGCTTCTTACTGTTCTATTTGCTTCATTAGAAGAGATTGTTAGATATGAAATGTGCAATCCTCTTTTAACTACTGGAAGAGCTTTGCCTACCAACAGCTAGCAGCTAAATGAGCAACTAGGAGGAAAGGAACAATGGCTTAAAAAAACATTGAAAGTGGCCACAATGGAGTTTGAAAAGAGATTACAGGTAGTCCTCAATTTATGACCAGAATGATCGGGACCAGAATTTCCATTGCTGAACAAAGCACCTGCTAAGTGAGTTGCATAGAAGATAAGTGAATCTGGCTTCCCCCATGAACTTTGCTTGTCAGAAGGTTTCAAATGACAATTACATCAGAGATGGTATTCAGCCGGTTTGCACTGGTTCGGGCGAACCGGTAGCGACAATTTGGCCTGGGTCACCGAACCGGTAACAACTTCTGGATGGCCATGCCCTCCGCCTGGTCACCTGGTCGCCGCTCACCCCACCCACCCGCTTGATGCTCGCTCATCCCGCCCACCCACTTGACGCTCACTCACCCTGCCCGCCCTTTTGACATTCGCCCCGCTTACCCCCGCCCTATATATGTTGCTTTCGCCATGCAGCCCAGCTAATCACTTCGCCAGTCGCCTCAATGACGCCTGCTCAGCTCACCAAAGGTAAGCAATGCATGCTGCCTGCTCGCCCTTCGCCTTGGGTCAGGGCCCGGGGCCCCAGGGACGCACAATTCCATGAGGCCCCGGAGCCGCTGGCACCTTGGCCGGGTCAGGGAATGCATGATTCTCTGGCTCTGGCCTTGTCCCAGAGCTGCCGCCCGCTCACCCTCACTCTCCTTTAAGTGCAACGCATCGCCCTGTTTCCACTCCTTCAGAGGCCCCAGCCCTTAATCTCCCTGCTTCCTCCCCCACGACTGCCTCTTTTGTTGTCCCATGGCCGCAACCTTACCTTCGTCCCGCAGCTGGCTGCCAGAGAAGGCAAGCCAGGGCTGAGCCATTGTCGCTGCTGGGCTCCCCGCCAACCTGCATCTCACCCCCCCCTTGTCGCGAGATGCCTGCAGCCACCACGTGTTTTTTTCGGTGCGGCGGCTGGAGTCCAGCCACACAGAAAAAAAGATGGGGCGGCTGCAGGCTTCATGCAGCAAAAATTACCTCTGCTCCGCTTCTCCAATGTGCTGCCGCCCGGGCAAGTCCGAGCAGAGTGGCGCACCAGGCAATGGGGTGTGCCTGTGTGGCTGGTGCATAGAACAGGTCGGCGGCAGTGGCAGCAGGTTAGAGAAGCAGAGCAGAGGTAATTTTCACTGCAAGAAGCCTGCAGCCGCTGCATCTTTTTTTTTGGGTTTGAGAAGCCTCCCAGCTGCTGCATCTTTGCCAGTGAGAATTGAGCCAGCAGTGGTGGCTGACTGGAGGCTTCTTGTTCCAAAAACTACCAGAGGTCTCAAATGCACCAAAAATGCTGCTGCAGTGCTGTCTGCAGTGGCTTTTTCAGCGCGTTCGAGACTTCCGGTAGTTTTCGGTGACCTCCGGCCAGCTGCTGCAGACACAAAGCTTCTCAAGTCACACCAAAAAAGAAAGCTTGCCTTCCCCTCTGCCACCAGTTGCCGCAGGAGGAAGGTAAGCCCAAAGAAAGAGGCGGTTGTGGGAGAGGAAGCGAAGGTAGGGCCGGGGCCTGTGAAGAAGGGGAAACAGGGTGACACGTGCCACTGGCGAAGGGAGAGTGGGCGTCATTTAGGAGGAGGCCTTTGACAGATTAGGCCAGTCCTGGGCAGAAAATAGGTAGAAAGAATAGCTGTAAATTCAATTTTTTTCCTACCGGGTTCTGTGGGCATGGCTTGGTGGGAGGTCATGTGACTGAGTGGGCATGGCCGTGAGTGACATCAAGTTGGTCACACCCACTCAGTCACATGACCCCCACCAGGCCACAGCCACCAAGCCACGCCCACAGAACTGGAAGTGGAAAAATTTTGAATCCCACCACTGAATCACATGACTTTGGGACATCACAACCATCATATTTATATGTCATAAGTCACTTTCTTTTGTGTTATTGTAATTTTGAACAATACTATATAAAAATTGCCACTGGAACATTAAATTTTAGATGCAACAGAAGATAAATGAAATTAAATCTAGTTTTTTATTCTGGGTCCCACCCAACGTTTTGATCTTAAGCTTTCCTTACAAGATTAGCTTGTATTTTTTATTTCTTTGTTTATTTTTACCAAGTACATATTATAGTTTTTAAAGCACAAAGGGCAAAAGCACAAATACAAGTTTAAAAGAATATAAAAAATAGAGGTTACAGGTAATAAAACTCAATGTAGACAGTGCAGATTGATTGCCAAGAAATCTAAAATATCACATGACTAATATATTTCAATGCATCATTTATGCTTAAAATATTCTAGATGTTTCATATCTAATTTCTAGTCAAAATATGTCTCTGTTAAACTTTTAACATACTTATCTAACACAACTGGAGCAAACAGGCGAAAAATGAGAAATCCCTCATTTAACTGGTAAGACTACAAGTAAGACTTTATTATGCCCATTTTTTCATTGCTCAAGATATATCAGGGTTATTTATTTATTTTGTGAGATTTATATACCGCCTCACAGTGCAAGCACTCTCTAAGCGGTTTACACCAGTAAGCAATGTATATTTATATTGCCCCCAACAATCTGGGTCCTCATTTTACCTACCTCGGAAGGACGGAAGGCTGAGTCAACCTTGAGCCGGTGAGAGTTGAACTGCTGACCTGTGGATCAGTGTCAGCTAAAGTGGCCTGCAGTACCTGCCTCTAACCGCTGCGCCACCTCGGCTCATCTTGGTATATTTATTTCAAATGGTATGTCATGCCACAACACTAAGTCACGCAGACATTTAACGTAATAGATGTTTCTGCTGATCCCATTTTTCCTGTGCTTTGGTTTCCCCACAAATAGCTCCTATCAAAGCATTAGTCTCCATAATGGCAATACGACATCATCTATCTTCCCAATTTGTTGTTTGCTATACTTTGTCACTCCTCTCAACTGTTTCATTGTGGGGTACTAGCTTCAGAGCCAGATGGAATGTTTTCAGATATTGCTTCAAAAATTTGCCATTACTGAGAAAAACGCATAGATCCTCTGAATAATATTTTTTAAAAAACCTCATCAGCCTCACTAGAAGCTAATGCAATATAACCCATCACCAGATTCAGTGAATGAGAACTCCATGGGATAAAAGTGCTTGAGGGTTTAACTCTCTGATCTGAGTCTGTACTTCTTTGTTTCTTTTCATGTTGGCATCATTAGTGTAACCCTCATCTCTCAGGTCAGTGATTGCAATTCCCAAATCTTTTAACTTTTTAAGAAGTACAATTTTTATACCAGTTCCTGTTGTATCAGCAATTTTAATAAATTCTAGATAATGCAGGAACTTTCTTTTACTACGGTAGTTTCTGTTGTTAAAAATTGACTCTGAAGAAAGGAGGTGATCCAGCATGACACATTGCAGAATACAAAAATTATTTGTTCCATATGGCTAATAATAGTCCAGAATCATTAATTAATTAACATCTTGTTAATTAATAATTAATTAATTAACATCTTGTTGATTTTAGGTTTGTCACAAACTTGACTTTAAATTTTGCTGCCAGTTAACAATATGATCATATTTTGAATTGTTATTGAAAAGTAACGGAGTGTGATTCTTGAGTAGTGAGTCCTCTGAGAAACTTCCAGAGTACAGCTCAAACTTAGCCATTGGTTCTACAAATTCAACTACATTTGTATTATTTCCCACCAGCAGTTGATCTGACGTGTCATGCAGTGTCAGATTTGGGTAACAAGCATTACAGAAGAACTGGGTACATTCAGTACATTTTGCCAGTAAAGGGACTGATGCTATTGTGTCTTTATTTTATTTTATTTTATTTATAAACGCTCTTATAGGCCGCCCAATCCCGTAGGACTCAGGGCGGCGTACAACAACATAGATATTGTTAATCTATGATGGTTTTCTTCCATTTACAGCTCTTTGCTGCCTCCTCATGGCAGCCCAGATAATACAGCTAGATTTTTCCTGTTCATTTCTACAGAATACTATAATATGGTATAAGGACTATAACCTTAGACTGGAAGTGTGTGCAATAGAACTGATATTCATCTGAGATGTTGAGTACATAATTAACAGTCTCTCCACTTTGTCACTGTTGGGGATTTCAGATCAATAATCTGGTCTGGATAAATATGTTTAATTGTTGAGGGGGAACAAAACCTTTTTCACTTGCTATGGCACAGGCAATACAAAGAAGTCCCTTGGGCTATTATTTAAACCTACCCATAGTGTGGGATCACTGGAGTCAAGGAACTAAAGTTAATAGAAGCTATTCCGTATGCCTTTACCCCATTCTTTCTTTCTTGAGAGACACTTTCCTCTGGGAACATTGTAGAAATATTCCCTTGAGAGGGAGATACGGACACTGCAGGTGCTGCTAAGGTATCTGCTCTCTGACTAATGGGAAGATCACATATCTTTTTACCACTTGAATTCTTAGTGGAATCAGATTTCTGAATTTTTTGAAAATTGCAGCGGACCCTGAAAGAGAGAAGAGACCATCTTAATTGCCTAAAAAGCTATTGCTTCTTCTAGCTCTCACTCCCTTTTCTCCTCAGGAAAGGGAGCAGGAAACTAGAAACAGCCCAAGAGGCAGATGTTAAATGAATTGAGGCTTCTGGGCATGCTAGAAAGGTACATTAGAGGGTCTTTCTTTGCTTTAATCACTAGAGATCTTACTCCTTTTTCACCTTGTCTCCTAACTTCCTGCTATGTCTCTTGTTTTCAGAGTCTACCACCATTCTCTCACAGAGAGCAGAGAAAGCATATGCACCAAGCAGTTTTCCCCATTCTTAGACCTAGTATAAATTTGTGTTAGTTGTTTCAATTTTCTTCATAGGTATAATAAAACAGTACAGGACCTGTAAGATAGACCAGGTTTTTTTTTTAAAAAATTGGGGGCTGGGGAAACTATTACAGAAAAATCCTGGAAACTAATCTGCAAAATGGAGGGCACTGAGAGGGAACATCCCCAACTATTTCCTTTGTATTGTTGTAAGGAATATCCTTCTGGGTTCAGTTCCAAATGGGGAAAAAGACACTGAATTCATGAAAGTTGCTTGGAAAGAAGGTTTAATGGTGGACAGGAGCACATGGCAGGAGCCCCTGTACAGAAAAGGTAGATTACATGCTTCCAGGTGTGGGTGAAGAGAAAAAAGGGAAGAGAGATGCTGAGTCCCTTGGTTTTATAATCTCTGTTGGGCCCCACCTCTTAGTTTCCTGTTCCTGTGTATATAATGCACTGATTGGTGGTCAGGCTCCCAGGAGGCCATGCAGTGGCAACTCTATAGACTTTTGTCTGTCCCAGGCTTGGCTGAATGAAAGGGCCTTGGGCAAATCCTAATATGGCTATGACCTTTGTTATGCAGAAGACTGCTTCAGGCTAGGTGGGAGGAATGTGGCAAGGGTGGGGGCAGGGAGCTGCAGGAAGCTGCTTTGTATTTAAAACATGTTTCTCTTTTCCTCATTCAGGGAAACATATTCTTTCCTTTTTCAATATTTCCTAGGATATTTCATTTTTCTAGGAGGGGGTGGGTACTAACTTCCTACAATATCTTAGAAACAGTACTCTGGATCCCCTCACTTCATTTAAGTGAGATTTTCTCCCCTTAGTCTCTCATGGAACTCTGTTAAATTTTCACACACAAAAACTAGAGTTCTGTGGAATACAGTTTGAAAAACCCTGAGATAGACTAGTGGGCAGACCTGAGGTAAATATGGGTATAAAGCTTGTAGAAAGAAGTTGAATTCTTCAGCTGTGTTGCACAGGGAATGTGGGAGGAAAATGTAATATATAAGCCATTGCCTCAGGGTCAGTCTTAGAAACAATACATTGCCAGAGTCACTTGGAATCAACATAATTGGGAAAACAACAATAAATATTGAGCAATAAAAAAGTTAGGAACGTTTCAGGCAAGGCTAAATCCTATAAATGTGTAGCTACTTTTGCCTGTCCAGGCACCTTTACTTACCTGAACTGTTAGAATATTCATGACTGGGAGAGCCATGTTAACAAGGTCAGCCAATGAATAGGCATAGCAACTAAGTCAGCAATGGGAGCTTGAACACTTCTGAGTCTGTGCAGAAAATCGAAACTGAAAACTTAAGCTTAAGGCTGGGCGTGGCTCATCCCACTCTGTTCTCTAGTCCACTCTGTACTCTCAGCCCGCTCTGTGCTTGTCTGCTCTGCTGAAATGAAACTGCTTGTAACTGTTGCTACATTGAAGAAATAATCTACCTGTGGTATTGTATATATATTATTATGTTTATAAAGAAGTTTATGAATCCAGCTGAATCAGTCATCTGTGTGTGCTTCTGGAATTGATTTTTATGCAACAAACTCTGATATGAACAGCAGCCTAAATGTCACATGAGGAAACAAATTTTAAATTTTGAGAGACTTTCAAAAGTAAGTTGTAATAGAAGCCAACTGGGTGACTTCGGGCCAATCACTTTCTCTCATTCCTAAGAAGGAGAAAACCACATCTGAAAAATCTTGCCAAGAAAACTGCAGGGACTTGTCCAGGCGGACTCTGAGAATCAGACACAACTGAAAAGAAAAAAAGCAGAATATACCCACCCTCCCAAATATGACTTTAAAATTCCTAGGGAAATGTCTAAATCAGTGTTTCCCAACCTTGGCAACTTGAAGATGTCTGGACTTCAACTCGCAGAATTCCCCAGCCAGCATTCGCTGGCTGGGGAATTCTGGGAGTTGAAGTCCAGGCATCTTCAAGTTGCCAAGGTTGGGAAACACTGGTCTAAATCCTTGGATATATAATAGATGTATGATATGATTTCCTCAAAATCCTTAAGTTTATAGTGTAAATCTTGTCAGACTACTGTATGTAGGAATATGCCAAAAGGAAAATAGATGCATAGGCAATGGCAGAAAAGACTCCAAAATCCATAGAGGCAATTTACAAAATACTTGTCAGCTTCTGAATTTTCAGGAAGACTTTTTTCAGGCAAAATGGTTTGAAGCCAGAAAAAATAGGTGGGAGGGAAGAATGTATCTGATCATTGAGCCACATTTGCAATCAGTTATTTCTTTGTAGGAGAGCATCTCCAGATGAACTTCTATCTACAGAAGTTTGCACTACAGATTCTTAAAACCTGCTAGGGAGAAGAAATAAACAGGTTTTATAGTATTGTTTCTGTATATGGATTCCATCTCCTGAGAATTATTCAGATCCCTTCTCAACAGAAATCAGGCAGACCCTCAACAAAATTGGAGATTATTTAAGGTAACATTTTATTTATTTATTTATTTATTTTATTTGTCAAGCATGTATAATATAACAGATATAAGTATAAACATGATTATGAATACAGGAAATAGATACGAATAAATGGGGACAGTAGGACAGGGACAGTAGGCACGTTGGTGCGCTTATGCATGCCCCTTACAGACTTCTTAGGAATGGGGTGAGGTCAACAGTAGACAGTCTAAGGTTAAAGTTATGGGGGTTGGGGAAGAAACCACAGAGTCAAGTAGTGCATTCCAGGCATTGACCACTCTGTTGCTGAAGTCGTATTTTCTGCAATCGAATTTAGAGCGGTTTACTTTAAGTTTGTATCTATTGTGCTCGTGTATTATTGCAGTTGAAGCTGAAGTAGTCATTGACAGGTAGGACATTGTAGCAGATAATTTTGTGTACTATGCTTAGGTCAGACCGAAGGCATCGTAGTTCTAAGTTGTCTAAGCCCAAAATTTCAAGTCTGGTGGCATAAGGTATTCTGCTGTGAGCAGAGGAGTGGAGGACTCTTCTCGTGACTCGCTCAATTGTATTAATGTCTGATATGCAGTGCGTGTTCCAGACAGATGAGCTGTATCGAGAATTGGTCTAGCAAAGGTTTTATATGCCCTAGTTTGCAATACAATATTACTAGAGAAGAAGCTTTGCAAGATTAGGTTAACAACTCTTAATGCCTTTTTGGCAATACTGTTACAGTGAGCTCTGGCGCTTAGATCATTAGAGATGAGTACTCCAAGGTCCTTGACAGAGTGAAGGTTGTCAACATAATAAAGCCAATCTTGTAAAACTGGATGTTTAAGTTAACATGTTAAATCAAAGACAATTCTATAACACTGGATATTTAAGTTAACATAATCAAAGCCAATTCTAGTGATCTTAGGGAATGTCCCCTCAATCAACAGAGTATCACAAATGTGATTTAAAGTGTTCCTCCTCTTCCCATGTATGATCTTGGTTCTCAGTACCTACATCTGTAATTTTTGAAGTTGTGTAACAACAATTCAAGTTGTGCTGCCCATGAGAAAATAAATTCCAAATCTATGGAGGCTGACTGAAATGTTTTAATCATTTGAGGTTCCACAGATTCTTCATTAGGCATGATGATTAAAGAAGATATTGAGGACTGTTTATCAGAGATAGCAAGGTTATGGCAGTTTGAAAAGAATGTAGATAATTTGCTGCCCTTTTATGACATGCAGAATCAAGTCCCTAGGTCTAATTTATGGAATAGCTATCTTTGTGAGGAAAAAAGAGAGTCACACAAAAGTTCTTGGGCTCCTTGTAAATAAATGAATGCTGATTACAGTGATGTATAAACAAAAACCCAGCTGTAAATGAAGCAACTTGGATTTATATTTTCCAGGCAGAATATAAATATAAGCAACTCTATAAAGAAAGATCTTTTGAGAGCTTTAAAGTTGTAGGGCTCATTTTCCTTCAGGCCATATAAGTGTGATTAGGCAAAAGAAATCTCTGAACTTAACCCCATACCTGTGGCAGTTACTCTTTGGGGAATACCTTACAATCAAATTATTCAAGAAATTCAAAGTTTACTTTCCAGAAGCTGTTAGAATACAGCACATACACCTAACAAACTTTAGATGAATGTCTATGGCGATTCTCAGTCATCCAGTTCATGGTTATTCCAAAGGTGCTTTTTCAAGAGGCAACTGGATGTTCTTG
>JALIGW010000003.1:82677944-82887944 GCA_023053685.1 Diadophis punctatus similis | reverse complement strand
TTCCAGTGAACTACCGGTAAATCAGATTAAGGTGATTAAGCCTTAGAGCACAGAAGCCAAATTCTCCTTCCAAGAAAGAGCACAGGTATCACACCAACCAAAGCTAGGTGTTCCTAGCCAATATTACTCTTGGGTTTCTAGGAGCATCACTAAACCTAAATCACTAAATCCAAAACCAACCACAGATCCAAGCTGTGGATCTGACTTTTAAGAAAAAGTGTCAGCTCCTAGAATAGGTTAAATTCCAAACAGCGGTTGGACACCACTGTATCCTTGACATTTGCTGGAACATAAGTTAATAAAGACTACAACCCACTGTCAACTTCACCAGGAGTAAATGATGTCATTTTTCTCCTGGGGGCATATTTATTGCAGCCTAAGCACTTATTTGTATCCATAGACTAGATTAGTTGCCCTAAATTAATCAAAGAGAGGATAATGGTTCAAACTGGAGATAGAGGATAACTTGGAGAGCCACTAGCTTCAAATGAAAATCTTATCTCAGAGCAGGCTTTAAATAAGTATGCATGACTATTTGATTATGTTCTTCTTGTCCTGGTAATCAATAAAATTTGAGAAGCATAAAGCTATATTTATGGTCTGGGAAGTTTGACAGAAAGAAAATTAATTAAAAATGTTAGAGTCATTAATATTCATTATTAACTATTGTAAAAAGAAGAAAAGCTTTTGAGGGAATGCTAATGCTTATTTATGCATATGTACATAACATATTTGATTTACGCTGACTTCTGTTCTCTCTCTCTCTCTTTGCAAGTTGTATGACTCAGATGTAGAAATAAGCTCAAATTTGTAGCAGGAAAGGTTAATTGGTTGCGCATGTAGAATAGCCTTACAGAATTTAGGGCAAATCTGCCTCACTTCAGTTAACAATGCAAGGTTTTCCATATATTAATTTGAAAGTCCTAAAACAGTTTTATCTATAGCAGGACTGTTCATTCAAATCCTTAAAGTGAAATAGAGGAAAGGCAAGGAGAGGTTGCTCCCATCAGGCAAAAATTATGAACTTATAGTTGCAATTGGAACTTTCTGCTGAGAAAGGGTATGTTGGATTGCATTATTAGACTACAACCTACATTCTGTTTATAGTGATTTGCGTATTTGTGTGTGTATTCCTTTGAGTCAGTCTTGATTCCGGATGACTGTTTGGATAAGTCCATGCAGTTTTCTTAGCAAGATTTTCAGAAGTGGTTTGCCATTGCCTCCTTCCTAAGGCTGGGAGAGAGTGACTGGCCCAGGGATACCCAGCTGGCTTTGTGTTTAAGGTGGAACTGAAACTGGTGGCCTGATGCTTTTAACCACTACACCAAACTGACTCTCTTCTAGTGAGTCACCTCTGGGGCTGCAAACTTTGCCTTGTACTCATGGTTATATGAGAAGTGTTTCTACAAATTGGACTAATATATAGACAATGATGAATCCGCATACAGACGGGAGGTTGAACAACTAGCCGCCCAGAGTCCTTTGGGAGTTGGGTGGCATATAAATTTAATAAATTAAATTAAATTAAATTAAACTAGCCTGGTAGTGCGACCGGAACAATCTGGAACTGAACACACTCAAAACCGTAGAAATGGTGGTAGACTTTAGGAGAAACCCGCCCATACTTCCACCCTTACAATACTAGACAACACAGTATCAACAGTAGAGACCTTCAAATTTCTAGGTTCTACCACATCTCAAGATCTAAAATGGACACCTAACATCAAAAACGTCATCAAAAAGCACAACAAAGAATGTTCTTTCTGTGCCAACTCAGAAAGCTCAAACTGCCCAAGGAGTTGCTGATACAGTTCTGCAGAGGAATTATTGAGTCTGTCATCTGCATCTCTATAACTGTCTGGTTTGGTTCTGCAACCCAACAAGGCAGACACAGACTTCAGAGGATAATTAGAACTGCAGAAAAAACAATTGCTACCAACCTGCCTTTCATTGAGGACCTGTATACTGCACGAGTCAAAAAGAGGGCTGTGAAAATATTTACAGACCCCTCACATCCTGGACATAAACTGGTTCAACTCCTACCCTCAAAACGACGTTATAGAGCACTGCACATCAGAACAACTAGACACAAGAACAGTTTTTCCCTGAACGCCATCACTCTGCTAAACAAATAATTCCCTCAACACTGTCAAACTATTTACTAAGTCTGCACTACTATTAATCTCATTGTTCCCATCACCCATCACCTCCCACTAATGACTGTATGACTGTAACTTTGTTGCTTGTATCCTTACAATTTATATTGACTGGTTCCTAATATGATTTGATTGCTTATTTGTACCTGGACTATCATTAAGTGTTGTACTTTATGATTCTTGATGAACGTATCTTTTCTTTTATGTACACTGAGAGCATATGCACCAAGACAAATTCCTTGTGTGTCCAATCACACTTGGCCAATAAAATTCTATTCTATTCTATTCTATGATGTCCAGGTGGGTGGGCGGAGCCTCCCACTGCCACCGCTACCTGTTTGCCCGAACCGGGGTGAACCGGTAGCAACCCACCACTGGACCAGACCAAGAAACAAATACCACATAGGCCTAAACCTACTTTTATTAAGATTGACTGTAGGAACAGAATCTTGCAAAATCTAAATGGGTCTCCCCCTCCCACTTTTACATTCATATGGATTGGGAGGGAATCCTGTCTGAGATGTTTTCATAACCTTTCCTACTCATCTGGGCTTAGACAATGTTCATCAACTTGTTGTCTTGGTAACAGACCTTCTGTCTCTTCCCTCAAGGTCATCCTCTTTACTCTCTACACATCCTGCTACAGCAAAAAGTGGCTTGTTTGACTTTAGCTTGGTGTTATGGTTGACCTCATCCATTGTAGTTGTAGGGCTGTATGAATGATCCTTGTAAATAAATGCTTGTACCCAATAATTTCAATGAAAGGAATTATTATTCTATGATAATTTAGCTAAGGCTTTGAGTGTGTTGTTCTTAAAAGAAAATGTACCCAGCTTACATGCTGATACCAAGCAGTGAGTCATCATTCTCTAGTGGTGTTGAGAAAGACCATTTTCTTCCGCGCAAACTTAATTTTATACAAATTGCTATAGGCAATGAACCGTACACAAGCTTACCAAAGCCCAGGAGGTGAGTTGCCTTCTGGCATGCAATTATAAACTATTTTTCAGACCCATATTCCATTTTTTAAAATAATAATGACTATTGTTGATACAATTTTCAGTTGGAAATATGCCGTATTAAGCCCCTACGAAAATTGCCTTTGGGCTGGTTAAATGCAAAGTAAGTTCACTGCGGTGAATCATCCAGTGAATGTTAGTCAGGTACTATGGATAAGAGGTACTTTCAAAGAACCAGTTTTATCTTAGAAACAACAGAGGCTGAAGTTGTAAGTGCTAACTGTGACTTATAGCAGCAAACATGAACAATGGGCTTCTCTGTGAACATCCCTCACATTTTTATTCATTTACTATGAAATAACTCCAGTAGCGTACAAGCAAAATTCTTCTTTGGTCCTTTAAATCTTCTATTCCCCAATTAGGCAAAAGGGGGAGTCCCAAGCCTGTGGCTTTTTCAGGTTTAATATTGGTGTTTGCCACTTCCTTCCATGAATTCAAAGCTAGAAGTAGATGAAGAAGCAATGGAATTCTTAGGTTTGTGTTTCATCTCTGTATATTTTGGCTGATTTTATTCTCAGCAGCAAATCTCTGATAAACTGCTTATTATTCTTCAACAGTTTCTGTAAAATATTGTAACAGCTGGAGTAGTTTCAGTTTTGAGTAGGAAGTATTTAAATATCTCATTTCTAGGTTTTCTAAGTACATGATGTCTCTTGGAACATTTCAGATTTTTATGTTCAGTTCTGTAATTATTATACAAGATATCAGTGTTTCTCAGCAGTGTTAGTATCTAGACGACTGAGCATTTTGATCTCAGTCTTGCTCACTATATTTTTATTTAATTTAAATATTATTGAAATATATTCTCAATTTTAAATTTGCATCTCTCTAGTCTGTCTGCCTGCCTGCCTGCCTGCCTGCCTGCCTGCCTGCCTGCCTGCCTGCCTATCTATCATCTATCTATCTATCTATCTATCTATCTATCTATCTATCTATCTATCTATCTATCTATCTATCTATCTATCTATCTATCTATCCATCCATCCATCCATCCATCCATCCATCCATCCATCCATCCATCCATCCATCCATCCATCTATCATCTATCATCTATCATCTATCATCTATCATCATTTGTCTATTTGAAAATTACACAAGACTAAAATTAGTCTATTTTTGTTAAAACCCAGTTTGTGTGTTGTAGGTAATCCTTTTCCTGAAAAAAACATTCATGAAAAACCCAACCAAAGAGGTGGAACAATGTAATTCTGGGAGTATAGCATGGTTATCATTCTCTCCCTGGAATATTACGTCATTTTTCTTCCTTTGAAACTACAGTCATAGGTAAGGTGACCAGACGTCCCGATTTTGGCGGGACAGACCCGCTTTTTCATGATTTGTCCCGCGTCCCGCCCGTCCTCTAAAAAGTCCCGATTTTTTGAAAGAATGCACGACTAGGGCATTCTTTCAAAAAATTGGCCTGAAAGGGCGGCGTGCGAGATTGGGGGGAGGAGTTAATCAGCCTGAAAGGGCGGTGAAGAGGCGCCTGATGCAGCCCCGCCCTCTCGAAACGGCCGGCATCGCGGTGGGCGGGGCGGCCCGAGGGAAGGAATTGCATCCAAGATGGCCCTCGGGGCGGCGCTGGCTCAGCCAGCCGGGGCCGCCGCCGCAGCCTTCCTGCCACCGGGGCAGCCGGGACTGGGGGCCAGCCGCAGGGGCAGCAGCAGCAGCAGCAGGCCTCTCAGCTCGGGCCGGCCGTGGGCGGCGTTGGCAGCGGGCGGGCGTCCCGCGTTGTTGACTCCTCCGGCGGTGGCTGGAAGCTGGGGGGAGGGGGAAGGGAGGCTGCTCCTCCTCTCCTTCCCCCGCCCCATCCCTAGCCCCGCCCTCGGAGGCACCGCTGCTGTTGGGAGGGGTGAGGGACGAGGAGCCGTCACCGCTTTGAGCTTATGAGCGGCGCAAACAGCCCTTCCGCATCCCCCTCCCCTTTCTTCCCCCCGTCGCCTTGCTGCCGCCGTTGCCCTGGGGCCGGGCGGGCGACCGGGAGACCGCGGTGCTTGGATGCTTGGAGCAGGTAAGCTGCCGGCTGCCTCCTTTCCCCGTCTCCCGCCTCCCGTTCGTTGCTTGCCAGCCCGGCCGAAGGGGAGGCGGGAGGCGAGGAAAGGCCTCCCGAAAGGCTGCCGGCTCCCTTTGGGGGAGGGAGGGAGGGAGCCGGCAGTCTTTCGGGAGCCCACCTCCCCTTCGGGAGGCCTTTCCTCGCCTCCCGCCTCCCCTTCGGCCGGGCTGGCAAGCAACGAACGGGAGGCGGGAGACGGGGAAAGGAGGCAGCCGGCAGCTTACCTGCTCCAGGCATCCAAGCGCCCTCCCTCCTCCCCCCCCGCCCCACCTGGATGCTGACATTTGCTGTTTTGCCCTCTGCGCATGCGCAGCATTCTGCGCATGCGCAGAGGGCAAAACATTTTTTTAAGCGGGACGGGGGGGCAGGCGGGCCCGCCCCCCCCGTCCCGCTTAAAAAAAAATATCTGGTCACTTTAGTCATAGGACACTTTTTGGGTATACCCACCATTAATTTCATATGGTATATTCTGATCAATATATGCCACCCAGAATCACCTTACAGGGGAGCTCATTATATATATATATATATATATATATATATATATATATATATATATATATATATATATATATATATATATATATATATATATATATATATATATATATATATATATATATATATATATATATATATATATATATATATATAAAATTCTTTAAAAAAAATCTGAATCATGCAACATATACGGTAGAAAAAAATGGTTTGTTAAAATGTATGTTCTATTTTGCGCAATGTGGAATTTTAAGTGTTTAACAAGTATCCCAACTTTAAAGATCATGGAAAACACTACCTTTAAATGTAAGTCTGTTAACATCTTTTCTAGATTGAATTTAGTATGCCACCCAATTTTTCAGTTAGTTGCAAATAAACATTATTATATTTCCTGCCACACATTATTTTATGGGCTCTGAACCTTAATTTTGCTCGTAGATCTTCTTTATGGCTTGTCAGATTATACAATCATTTTCTTTCTGTCTTGACTGCTTACTTTTAACAGCTACATTATGATATCCTCATTGTTCTTTAGGGGAAATAAAGAGCTCATAATTTAACTCATGTTCTGAATTAGCTAGTTGTGCACCATAAAGAAAATAACATTTTGAATGGCTATGTAAAAAAGGGGCCACAATCTGTCTGAAATTGTTGGGCATTTTTGCCTGATTTTTTAAGGAAATTATTTTTTAATTATTAATAAGAGGCCGATTCATATCTATCTGACTCATCAAGAATCTAATACTACGGATATATTTTCTGATTACTTCATAGGACTCTTTATCATTTTATTTATTTAATGTACACATGGCCAGAATTAGAAAATCACTATTGTTCTCACCTACAAAGATGTCCTTCCTTGTTATTTTCTTTGAATAGAACTGCATAAGAGGGACCTGCAATTAGAGAATCTACTGTATAATGGGCAGAAGGAATAACCTTGAAGAATAGGAGGAAGACCTACAACCAAGAAAATGGTCAGATAAAAGAATCTGAATCTAGACCACAACTGTAATCAGAGTAAGCATCTCAAACAAGTCTCTCTGTGTTTCTCATGAAGATAAAGGGTTATTATAACTGTATAATAAAAGTAATATTAGCATATGTGACTTTGGTTTCCTACCTTGGAGGCTGACAGAATCCTAGAACTACAAAATCTGGGATTTGGAAGGGCCTTTGGAGATCATTTAGCCAAGTTCCCTGTTCTTGAAGAGTTCACTACTACAGCAATCCTGCCAGAAAGCCAGTCATTGCATTTTCAATACCTTCAACAAAGGAAAATTCATCTCTTCACAAGGCAACTGTGTTTCATTTTATTCATATTGCTATTAGGACGTTTTTCTGAAATCCAGTCAAAACCTACTTTCTTGTCATTTAAATCCATTGTTTCTTGCCTGTCTCCTAAAATATGTCTGCTACATGACAATCTATCAGATACCTGAAAACACCTATCTTGTCTTTCTGCAGTTTTCTTTTCTCTAAGATAAATATATCAAGCAATTCCAAATGTTCCTCATAAGTTTGCCATTCCTTTTTCTTCCCTCACTTCACCATCATAGCTGCTAGTCTCTGGACCCACTGTAGTTTGTCAATTTCTGTTCCAACTTACCAAGATCTTCCTAAAACTCAATACTGTCATCTAAGATGTTTGTCATCTAACCCTTTCTATTCTGTGTCATCTGTAAATTTGATGTCATTTAATAATAATTTATGTGTTTGTGTAGCCATAGAGTAATCTTGATTCTTCCTGCATGCTCATTAGATATGACAATTTAACCAGTTCTGAATCTCCTGAAAGACTGCTGAATACTTGCCAACTGTAAATTTGATAAAGTCAAGGTACACTATGCCCACTGCATTCAGTGAGTCAACTAAACTGATCACTCTCTATAAAAAAGAAAGATCCGATTTGACTATGCTTGCTTTAATTATACTTTTGACAGATACAGAGACAGACAACATCTACTCTGAGATCAAAATGTTTAAGGGTTTGTGCACAGAAAACATTTATCATTCAGTGATTCAGCATCAAGTGAAATTACCATTTCTGGGAGGTTGAGCAGAGATAGGGGGAGGATTTTATTCATTTACTATTTTACAACATTTATATATCATCCCAATCTAATTTTAGACTCTGGGCGGTGCACATAATCTTAATTACCCCAATTCTCCCATTCTTAATCATTAAAATATCCCAAAATGTAAACTAAATAGTCACCTGCATTTTTTTGCTAGAGGCCAAAAATTACCCTGAAAGAAAATGATATTGGTATCTTCCAAAACATCAAAAAACATAAACCTTACATCTTAATTTTTGAATTTATTACATTAAATGGCCCAAATGCTGGTAGAATATTCTGTACAATCAAATACTGCTTGGATGTAAGTAGATGGAGTCTATAAATAATATGAGAGCTCAGTCAACAATCCTTTCCCCAAACTATGGCAAGTGAAGATGGATGGGGGAAAGGATAGAAAGGGATCACACTGCTATTTCTTACTTATTGCTGCTTTAGCAACAGCGGGCCTGAGTTCTGTAAGGATCTTTTCTTCTTTCACTCACTCAAATTATCTGTTCCGACCTCTAGACCTAAAGGTAAATGCCCCTCCATTTTCATTCAGAAGACCTCCCTCCTCTACTGTTTTAAAATATACTTTAGCTGCCAAGAGTTGACTGTTTCTTTATGCTACCCTGTTTCCCCCCAAATAAGACATCCCCTGATAATAAGCCCAATCGGGCTTTTGAGTGCATGGCAATAAAGACCCCGTCTTATATTTTTTTGAACCCTGAAATGTGCTTGGCCTTATTGCCATGCACTCAAAAGCCCGATTGGGCTTATTATCAGGGGATGTCTTATTTGGGGGGAAACAGGGTACTAAATTGAGGATCTGTATCACATTGTTAATTCTTCTTCATTTAATTGGATAAGATTAATCACTGAATAAACATGAATAAAACTCCATTTCTAACCTTGCTATTCTGTGCCAAAGTGTGAGATATCTGGGCATTGAGACCTTGGGATGATTCTGATGTATGTCCTTCTTACAAATAACCAAGTAACCTGTTCGGAGTTTTTGCTGAGGCCAGGGCATTCTAATTTCTTGCTTTCCTTTCCATGTATATGTAAACACCCCTTTGCAGGTCAAATACTACAAATTAGATTTGCTTCTGCATTTGCTTCTGCATTTCAAAAGAATACACAGGAAACTGAGCATCAATTGAGCCATTAAATGAGGAATAATCAAAGCTTAGAAAATTAGGTGATATAGGGACATGTATAAAAGAGACCTGATAGTTTAGAGAAAAAGAAATAAAAAGAAGGAATCCAGTTTCTTGTGCTTTCTTCTATAATGTTGCTCTTCAATTTGAGACAATAAGCCAATCTTTAAGGACAAAAGAATTAGAATTTAAAAGTTAAGTTATGGCTCAAATCAGATTGCTGATTCCCATTATACTTGAATTGAACCAAGTATTGGTACTGAATTTTTTTTTAAAAAAATGCATTTATAAGTATATATTTTAGGAGTGCATTGTGGGGTTGTATGCAAGTCCAGGAAAAGGGTTATATCTCATGCAAATATGTTGTGCGTTCATTGGAAGGGTCATTCCTGAATATCAATTCTACAAAAAAAAATTTCCTTATATCCCAATTTAGATAAGTGATATCATTCATCTACATCCATCTTGAAAGTCATATAAAAGAGGATTGTACTGATTCAATCCTTTCTTCAAAGCTTGAATATTCCAAATCATCTAAAAAATTCAAAGCTTATATATCATGCGCACTGCACAAAAATTGCAAAATAAAATACTATTGTTGGACATAGGTAATACTAGTATGCAGTTTGTGTTTGGAGTATATCAAATTTGTGAAAAAATGTATCAGATGCAAAAAAAATGTATATTTACTTTAGATACCACCCTTACTCAGACCTTCTAATCAGGCAATCAGGCCCAGTAAACTCAATATTCAAATAAAGCTTTTACTTATTTTGTTCATAGTTTAGGTGCCTGCTGTTCTTCAAACTTTGCAGTTTTTAGGACACATTCCAGTAAGGTGGGGGGGTAGAGGAAGCAGAGATGATTTGTCAAAAGGGAACACATTCATATTTTAACGCAACATTAACATTTTTGGTAATTAACATGGCAGTTAATGCTTTTAGCAGATGTAACAACATTAGACTTGTAAATTTTAATTAAAGTTAATGGTTCACGATAGCTGTAGGGATCAGGCATCCTCTCTGGATTCTAAAAACATGTCTAATGTGATTAGAAATACTAATTGAAGAAAAAAGGACTGCAAGAATAAATTCTTTCTTATAATCTTGCTCCATCATTAGAAACCTTCAGTGGTTTTTAAAAAAAGCATTCATGCAAGAGGGAAACCTGGAAAGTGAAATATTCCCCTTGGAAATTTTAAAAGAGCTCAACAAAAAATCCAGAGAGGTCTTGTGCACACAAAGCCATGAAATAAAATTAATGTGTCTATAAAACCCTATTTTCTTGATTAGCCTCAGAATCCCTGGCAAAGTTGTATACCTATCTGGTTACATTTCATGCTTTTTTTGTTTTTGCTTTATTAGAAAATGAATTTCTTTCTGAGGTCCGAAATTCAAGGGATAGGAGATTCTTTTTAGGGGGCATCCACCTGTAAGATGATGTGATGGTGGAAATCATGATACTGCATGCGAAGATTTTAAGTTTCTCTATTCTACTTCACATACAATGCCAACATCTACAGAAGTGTTTTCATCCCATTATATCACCCCATCCCACCTGGTCAGGCAGAGAAGGTATGTTGCAGACCCCATGAGTTAATTTTTTTTAGCTGCCGCAGTCCAGGAAAAGTGCCCCTGCTATATAGAATATTCTTCTTCTAGAGGTGAAATAGGCACCCACTTTCTTAGCTTTCTGAAAAGGAGTTAAAGAGACGACTCTACAGCCTTGCATGTGGTGCTCAGGGGAATATGCAGCTCATTAAAAACTGGAAGTTTTTAAGAAGATGTTGGATAACCATTTGTCTGAAATGGTGTAGGGTTTCCTGCCTAAGTAGGGGGTTGGGCTAGAAGACCTCCAAGGTCCCTTCCAACTCTGTTGTTGTTGTTGTTGTTGTTGTTGTTGTTATTATTATTATTATTATTATTATTATTATTATTATTATTATTATTATTATTATTATTATTATTATTGCTCTGAATGCCCTCCCTTTGCCTTTTTGACTAATTTTAACAGATTAACAGAGTTGGAAGGGACCTTGCAGGTCATCTAGTCCAACCCCCTGCCCAAGCAGGAGACCCTTACATCTGCCTCTACCTAGGATCAAACTCACAACCTCCTGATTTAATCTCTTGCATCCTCTCAAAATTTTCAACTTTGAAATATACTGTTAACTTTTTCATCGTACACTGCCCAGAGTCTCTCTTTGAGGAAGATGGATGGTACAGAAATGTGAAAAATAAATATTTTTTTGAAAAAATATATATTAAAAAATGTACAAAAGAGTGGCTCATATCCACTTTATTGTGAATATCAACTATGGCTGCAAGAAGGGGTTCTTGAAACTATGACAAAGGTATATAAAAATTGCAGTTCTCCATTAATTCCCAGAAGTTCTACCAACATTAACAATAGTGAAGGGGACCAGGAATTATCATTTAGCAAATTTTAAATGTTTTCTATTCCTTTCTAACTAGTATGGGAAAAGAAAGCATTTCAGTACAGGAGGTATTGTTGCTATTCAGAGTATCCAATATTTTGTGCCTCATGGCAAAATATGATCTACCTTCCTTTAGATCAGGCATGTCCAACCTGCATCCCATAGGCTGCTTGCGGCCCCGGACAGCTAGTAATGTGGCTCCACAAGATCATAAACTTTTAACATTATTATATCACTTTTAGCAATATTTATATACATTTACTATATTATATATTTTATATGTGGCCCAAGACAATTCTTCTTCATTCAGTGTGGTCCAGGCAAACCAAAAGGTTGGACACCCATACTTTAGAGTCAGACAAGCAACAGCTACTCTTTGGGGACTGTACAAATCCAGATAATCACTAGATGGCAACAAATATTTGACTGCTACATTTCTATTGAGTCTAGCCAACCTTGGAGTTTGAAAGCATGCAAATGAAAATAGAATAATAGGTACCACCTCTTTGGGAAGGTAATAGCATTCTGTGTGCCTTTGGCATGTAGCCATGCTGGCCACATGACCACAAAAAATGTCTTTGGACAACACTGGCTCCCTTGGCCAAGAAACAGAGATGACCACTGCATACTAGAGTTGGATATGACCGGACAGGGAAACCTTTACCTAGTGATATTTGCATTCTAGGTATAATAGTGTTAAAACATACATCGGGCGGTGATTTAGTTACTAAAGCACTATAATTTTTATAGTTATTGTTGGAAGAAAACTGTGTTAGTCTATGGTAGCCAAAAATCAGAGTAAGTTTAGTAGTATATGTTCAGAATAACACATTTTACTAAAAGGCATAATCATTCATGACCATCTGAGGAAATGAGGTGTAGCTCCCTATTATGCCTGTTAATAAAATTTGTTAGTCCAAAAAGATGCTACCAAATACTATGGGATGTGGGTTGCTGCATTTGTACAATTCAAAACCATCAGCATTACCACCCAAAAGTTTCCTTCTACTTTAACCTAGTATGTTATAAAAACTCTGCCTGTATAAAGCTTCTTCTGTGTTCTCACAACATTCTAAAGAAGGGGTGTCAAACCCGCGGCCCATGGGCTGGATGCATCAAGCGCTGGCCACCCCCACCCCCAATTTAGCGAAGGAAAAATTGTGATACGTCACATGACGACAACGTGACCCCACGAGTTTGATATCCCTTCTTTAGAATGTTGTGAGAACACAGAAGAAGCCAATGAAATCCCTGAACTGGCCATGATCTTTAGGTCATAATACTAATGGATCTCTATGAAAAGTAATGAACAACTTGGTAGAATAAGCAACAAAAATGTACTCAGCAGCAACTCGTAAAGATGAGTCTGTATGGTACTCTTGTCCTGGGGGTGAGAAAATACCTCTTAAAGCAGATGAACAAACCTGGCTTGGTCAATGGCACAGAATGTGGAAGAGTTGAGGGCCTTACATCTTTTTGTTTCATAATTAACCATGGGTTCTATAGATCTGGTGGGGATTCATTTTCATCAACCTGCTGGAAGAGAAAGCCCTTGAACATAATGAGAACACAACACAATGGGTTAATTAAGTAATTTATTGTACACTAAAGATTATCATGAGAGAATATTTTGTATCCACATACAGTACATGCAGCCATAAACATTACACAAAGTTTTTCCCCCTGCAGAACATATAGCACAAAATTCACCAAGAAAGGCAAAACTTCTTATCATTTTGACTCAATGTAAGACACTTTTAAACAAGTAACCATAATCTTATGTTAATTTTCACATATTTGTAGGACCTTCCTTAAGAAATTGACACAGTAGAATAACCTGCTGCAGGATATTGGCAGGGGTTAAATAAAGTTCAACTATTAAGAAGCAGAAAACATTTTGCCCTTAGGAGAGAAGACAAGAAGGCTGTAGTCTTTGTAAAAAAAAAAAAGGTCAGAGTATGACGTTAGTTTATCTGGGGCTTCAGCCATTTCACCTGTTACATCTCAAGCGGCCTATGACAGAAATAAAGCAGTTAATCACTAGTAAGAGAAGAGAAAGCAAGAATGAGGTATTAGTTTAAGGGTTGATTCCCCACACACACCCACACATTTGTGTCTAACCACGGTGAAAACATTCTCTGATGATACCTTTGTTCTGCTCTATTTTGTCTTATTAAACCTGTGCCTTTACTGGTGGCACGCTTCCAATGATACTATGCCATTGATTGGATTGGCTGCCTGCTATTTATATTTCTTACGTTTTTTCTAAATCCTGTATCATATAACACTCTGTGAGCTGCAGTGGAAGTAGAAAAGGAAGAAGAGGAGGAGGAGGTGGTGGTGGTGAAATCGGATGCACATATGAATGAGTGTGAAAGGAGCGATGAGAGAGGCAGGCATTTGAGGGACAGCTGCATAAACAGATGGCAAGATAAACTCCCTCAAATCAACTTTTTTATTTATTTATTTATTTTATTTTATTTATTTACTTGTCAAACATGTACAGTATAGTAGTTGTTTGTATAAACATAACATAAGTAAAAAGTACCGATAAAAGAGGACAATAGGACAGTAGGACAGGGACGGTAGGCACAGTGGTGCGCTTATGCACACCTCTTACAGACCTCTTAGAAATGGGGAGAGGTCTGCTGTAGACAGTCTAAGGTTAAAATTTTGGGGGTTTGGGGAAGAAACCACAGAGTCAGGTAGTGCATTCCTGGTATTGATCACTGTTGCTGAAGTCGTATTTTCTGCAGGTGAGTTTGAGCGGTTTACATTAAGTTTGAATCTATTATTTGCTCGCGTATTGTTGCGGTTGAAACTGAAGTAATCATTGACAGGAATGACTTTTTGATATATGATTTTATGAACTACATTTAGATCAGATCGGAGGCAGCGTAGTTGTAAATTGACTAATCCCAATATTTCAAGTCTGGTGGAATAAGGTATTTTATTGCGAGCAGAGGAGTGGAGGACTCTTCTAGTGAAATATTTCTGGACTCTCTCGATTGTATTAATATCTGATATGCAGTGCGGGTTCCAGACAGGTTAACTGTATTCCAGAATTGGTCTAACAAATGTTTTGTATGCTCTGGTTAGCAGTGTAATATTGCCAGAGAAGAAGCTACGCAAGATTAGGTTAACATCTCTCAGAGCCTTGTCCAGAACTTGTCCAGAACTGCTTTAGATTTCAGAGGGCCACTAAGAAAAAGGAAAAGCTTCAATGAATTGTTGGCTTAAATGATCATTTGACAAACTGGAGCAGTACTGCTGCTCTGGATTACAGTTCAGGATTCAAATACTTAGGAGAAGGAATAGAAGAGGGCTGTCAAACTCGTGATCAGCGGGCCGGATGTGTCACGTGCTGGCCACACCCATGCCCGGTTTAGCAAAGGAGAAAAAAGTCACGATACGTCACGTGATGCTGGTGTGACGACGTGAGTTTGACACCCCTGGAATAGAACCTGGCAATAGTGATAACATGAGCTAGCGGCAGTAGGAGAAAAAAGAGGTTTAATTTGCAGGTAATCAGGTGGTGAGGAAAGGCCAATCCAGTTGAGTGAAAATAAGGAGATCATCAATAGCCCCATCATGATAACACACTGTTAGTGGTCATTACTAGCAATATACCTGAGGTGGACAGATAACAACAGATAAGGGAAGGAAAGTAAATAAACTAAGTGTCTAGGAAACAAAACTTGGCTGGGTGGTTTTCTTTTAACAGGAGCCTGCAGAAGAGAAGTCAAGTTCCATCCTGAAGTTCAGGGAGCCAAGTCAAATTTGTCAGCTACTCCTAGGTCAGAGTTTCATGAGCAGGATTCACAAGAATGACACACTGGAGGCAAGAGATTAGACAGTTGTTTCCAACAGACAAGCTCTGGTCAGGAGTGACTCATAAATCAGGCTACAGCCAGCTATCTTCAATTAAGATTCTTTCTTTCTTTGCCTGACTGGAATAGCATTTGGATGACAATTCTGTTTGAGAAGAAAAAGCTATTCCATTGATTAATCATTCTCATCATCGGGAAAGTTCTTATTTCAAGGTTGGCTCTCCTTCTGATAAGTTTCCACCAGTGGTGGGTTCCTACCAGTTCTGTGCGGGATGCTGCACCGGTAGGAGCCCGGTGATGACATCATTTGCAAGTGCTTTTTCCGGCTTCTCCGCATCCTGAATTGTTGGAAAAAAGCCCTCCCACCCACCCTTGTTTTAATACGGAGCTTTATTCTTCCTCCGAAGCACAGCTGAGAAGCTCCTCAGCTGTGTTTCGGCTTGTAATGCCGTCCTAAGCATGCGCGGAAGTGAAATCACCAGATGGAACGCAAGTTCACTTCTGCGCATGCTCGCGATGCACACCGGTAGCGAAAATAACCAGAACCCTCCGCTGGTTTCCACCCATTGCTTCCTGTCTTGCCCTGAGGTACAGTGGAGAATATATCAACCCCCCATCTTCTCCATGACAGCTCTTCAAGTATTGGAAGCCCTTTTTGTCCGTGTGTTTGTCAGAAACCTCTTTATGCAACCGTACTGGTTTCCTCTGGTGTCTCTTATTTTTTTCCTCTGTGATATTGTTTTTTTTGGGTCTTTATTATCTTGTTTTACAGAGTTTTCCAAGCATTCTGAACTGTTTTTCCCTCTAGAATTTCCATCCATAAATTCTTTCATATTTTATCTCTTAGTTTGTTGAAGTCAGCTCTTTTAAAATCTTGGACACTAGTCTAACGTTGTTCAGTTACCTATGCCTGTTTTATGGTGAATTCTACTATAACATGGTCACTTTCCATGAAAATTCCTACAACTTCCACTCCCTCAACTATTTCATCCCCATTAGTAAGAATTAAGTCCCATATAGCTGACCCTCTAGTTCCCTCCTCTATCTGTTGGTTGATTATCAGCTAGGCGCGTCAGGAATTTGTTTGAACTCTAATTCATCTCGGACTTTGTTTACTAGTTGATGTCAGGATAGTTAAAATCCCCCATTACTACAATGGTGTATTTCCTAACTGATTTGCAAAAGTCAAATGTCATCTGCTTGGTTGGGTGGCCTGTAGTACAACGTCATATAGCATATAGCAACGTCATTTCTTTTTCCTGTAATATTCACCCAAATACTTTCAAGAAGGCTTTCATTTTTGGTATCATGTATTTCTGTACAGCTGTAATAATTATTTACATACAATACAACTCCCATAGTATATTCCAATCATGGGTTCAATCCCACCAAAGATATTTCATTTCTTTTGTTAAGGATGTTGGATCAGTTTTAAATGTACTTCTAAATAATTTTTTAACCTTGGACTTCAATTGTCCCAGTAGAACTGATAGAGTGAATAGGAAGATGTACAATATATCCCATGCTATAGGAAAATTTATTGTAAGCTTACAGTATTAGCAAATTTAGCGTACCAGCTAACTGAAAATTAATTAAAAAGATAGAAGAAAAGACTTCATTAATATGCTATATAAATGAAAGCCTCTTTCAAGTCCCTGGATATTAACACCACCTGGGAAACCCTGGCACAAGATCGATCAACATGGTGCACGTTAATCCACCAAGGCTGCCAGACATTTGAAGACAGAAGAACAACCCCAGCACAAGAGAAGCGAGCACTCCGCAAAGCCAGAGCTGCAAATGCTGCAACAATGGTGACCACACGTCTGCCCGACATGTGGCAGAACATTCCGTGCCCATATAGGCCTTACCAGCCACCTGTGGACACACCGTGGACAGCCCACAACCCATTAGATGTCAAGGTCCTCTTTGAACACGATGGACGAACATCATCATCATATAAATGAACTCTTCACTAACCAAGAGCAAATTTTTAATCAATTTCTATCCTCTCATAAAAATGTTACTTTTGCTGAACTATAGTTGGTCAGAATGCTTAAATTTGGTTGGCATCTGATTTGACTCAATACTTTAGTTTTAGAATAACCTTCTTCTTTAATCCACATTCTATAATGTTGTTTCAAATGGACTCATATACTGTACTTTACAAAAAATGTGGCTGAGGATATGGTTCTTCATAAATTAATAAGAAACCCATCTGTGAATAAAGCAACACAAATTTATATTTGCTTCAGGAACCTTATAGTTAAAGGAATCATTTTATTTAAACCCATGGGCAGCTAGCGGCTATACTTACCACTAAAGTATCGATTCAAAAAATGCAAATCCCGTAGCAAAATATGCCCACTATTACACAGTAAGCCATGACATTTAAAACTTCCATTCCATCTTTGTTAGAAACATTTTGATATGAAAAACAACTGTTTCTGATATTATAAGGAAAAGCTTGTATGTAAAAATGGCCATTGTCAGATTAAAGGAGTTGATGGAATTAAAAAAAAAAACAAGTAACCATAGAAATGAGTTAAATGTCAGTGAAAATGGTTTTGCTCAGCTTTCTTTCAAACAAGTAATTGTTTTCATTTTGCAGATTTGACTGTCAATCATGACATGGTTAACTTGTGTTTTTTTTAGAGACAGTGGAAAACAAGGGATTTTTTAAAAGGGTAAACAAAATATATTATTAGAATTCATTTTTATATTAGTGATTTTAAATAACATTTGAGCACACCAGTCAAATTGGGGTGGAGGAGGGGAGGTTAATTGATTTTAGGATTAGCACTTAGACTTATATAAAGCACTTAGACTTATATACTGCTTTGTAGTACTTTATAGCCCTCTCTAAGAAATTTACCGAGTCAGCATATTGCCCCCAACAATTTGGGTCCTCATTTTACCGACCTTGGAAGACTTAGTCAACTTTGAGCCGGTCAGGATCGAACTGCTGGCAATCGACAGAATTAGCCTGCAATAATGCATTCTAACCACTGTGCCACTGGGGCTCTTGAGGTTCTCATCTTCCATCATTGCAGTTTACATGGCCAGTTCTCCTTAACTGTAGCAATAGGACTGCATCTCATAGCATAAAAACATAGTTGGGCAAACTTTGCCATAACCAGGCATCTTCATTTAATAAGGGTGTGTGTTTTAGAGAGAGGCCACACCACATTATTAAATTACATTTGTATATTGCTCATGATTTACTATGGCTGCTCACAACAATCAAACAAAGAAATTATACAATATAATCAATAAAAGATGAGTCCCACGGGATTGGGCGGCCTATAAGAACTCTTATAAATAAATAAATAAATAAATAAATAAATAAATAAATAAATAAATAAATAAATAAATAAATAAATAAATAAATAAATAAATAAATAAATAAATAAATAAACAAACAAACAAACAAACAAATAAATAAATAAATAAAGTGTGACAAACCAGATAGAACGAAGGGAAGGATCTTGCTCTCCCTCGCCAAAGGCCTGGGTGAACAGCCAAGTCTTCAGAAATCTTCTGAATAACAGCAGAGGGAGGGGGGCATCTGGATCTCAGGGACAACCTCATTCCAGAAGACAGGAACTGCTAGAGAGAAGGTGCACTGCCAGGGTACCTATCTACGACATTACATAATTCAAGTATCACAGAGTATGCCAACCCTGCAAGATTTAAAAGGCAAGCACTATGGGAGATAGGTGGTCTCACAAGTAACCAGGCCCTATGCACAACCAACACCTTGAATCATACTCACAATCAAAGTGGCAACTAGTACAGCATGCAAAGCAGAAGTGTTACATGGGTGTATAGAGCCATGCCCATCACTATTTGCTGTGCTGTATTCTGGACCAGTTAAATCTTCTGGGTGGTCCTTAAGGGTAGTTCCATGTACAGTACATTGCATATTGCAGCATTTAAGCCATGAGCTGACCAGATCATTAGTGACCGAAGGGGTCCGTAATCTAAGAAACGTGCACCATATGAAGTGGTGCAAAGACCTTCCTGACCAGAGTTGCACCTGCTCTTCAAGCAGGTGCGGTGAGTCAAGGAAGACCCCCAGATTCTACATCATCCAAAGTCAAAGATGGAATATCTCCAGATCTTGAGGTTCAAACATCCACAGCTACTTAGTCTTGGTAGGATTGAGTTGGAGATGGTTCCTCTCTGTCTAAACCTACAAGGACAGAATCCTGACAGCCTTTTTTGGCTAGCTCAGGGCCGAAAGCAGTAATTGGGTATCATCAGCATACTGATGATATCAAATTCCAAACTGGTAGATAATGTTCTGCCCCAGCTACGGACCACAAAGAACGCAGCACACACAAAGTCTGTACAACTCTTACTTTACCAATTAAGGACTACTAATGAGCTTTCTTAGTAGTCGTCAAACACAAATACAGTTTAAAGCACGAACACCGGTGTTTCTGAACACCGGCTGTTAATTCAGCTTCATTAACAGCCAGCATGAGTCCACGAAATAATAACTCAAGGCTGAGTCAACAGTCTTGTAGACATCAGCAAGCTTACGGTGGTTGGCAAAATGCCCAGAAGCACTTTGCAGGAAAAATGCCAAGAGAGAGAACAAGAGCTGATCAGAGTCAAAACACAAAGGAATATGAACGAACGTTGTTTCCTGCAAATTGCTTCCTTCATTGTCATCCCTTAAATAGGCTAGGGGAGTGACCAATGAGCCCCAAGCCTTACTCCTGAGAAACCATTCCTGCCTTTTGGCAGCTCTGCGTGCCCGTGCATTGAGAATAGGCTCCTCCTCTTCTTCCTTGTCACTGATGGGAGCTTCTGGAGGTTCTGAAGGCCCTGGCTAAATCTCCGCCTCTGGCACCAAGTCCTCTCCAGCCTCCTCACTGTCTGACTCAGGTGCCAGCTGCACAGGCCACTTGCGCATCACCACATCAGCCTCTACGCTGCCGGAATCAGCTACCAGCTGCACGGGCTACTGGCGGGCCACAACAGATAACTTCATATACTAGTACAAAATCCTGATTTGAAACCTTGATAATTCATTTTCTTCAGGTTCCTCTCATCACCTGCAGACTGACCACCAACAATCTTCTGAACAATCTTTCTCCCAAAAGGGAAGGTTGGAGACTGGTTGATAGTTATCATAAACTGTTGAGTCAAAGAACAGACTGCCAAGGACAGAATGCACCACTATCCCTTTCAAGACAGGGGATTCTTCCTCCTCCTCCTCCTCCTCCTCCTCCTCCTCCTCCTCCTCCTCCTCCTCCTCCTCCTCCTCCCCCCTTCTTTATCCACTCTTTTTAATATATAACTCCAGAAGACAGACATACCTAATATTCCTTCCTCCTATTTTCTCCACAACAGCAATCTTGGGCTGAGAGAGAATTACTGGCCCAAAGTCACCCAGCTGGCTGTCATATGTCATAAAATAGATACAAACTTAATGTAAACCGCTCCAGACTTGATTGCAAAAAATTCGACTTCAACAACAGAGTTGTCAACGCCTGGAATACTTTACTTGACTCAGTAGTTTCTTCCCCAAACCCCAAAAACTTCAACCTCTTATTATCTACCATTGACCTCACCCCATTCCTAAGAGGTCAGTAAGGGGCGTGCATAAGCGCACAATCGTGCCTACCGTTCCTGTCCTAATGTACCCATATATTCATACCTCTTTTACTCTTATTCATGCTTGTAATATTACATATATATTCAATCATGTTTTACTGTTTGTACTTTGCTTATAATCATATATGCTTGACAAATAAACAAATACAAATACAAATACAAATACATACAGTATCTAATTACTATTACTCAGTCTCCTAGTTTCTAAGACAACATCTTTCCCATTATACCAGACTGGCTCTTCTTCAGAGAGACCGACACTAAAGTCTTGACCCAGTTATGGCTCAGCTCCCTGGGAGCTATTCTGCCCTGGGAGGGGCCCAGATCCAGTAAACAAATGATTGAGTGTACAGTACAGAGAACCCTGTTCATTTCTTTAGGAGTCACCAGCTCAAACTCATCCCATATCATACCTCAACACTGTGCCCATATACGTAGACAGTGCTGGATTTTGGTAGGGAGGCTTTTTAACTGGACAACCATTTGTCTGAAATGGTATGGGTCTCCTGCTTGAGCAGCAGGTTAGATTAGAAAACCCCCTCTTGTTTTAATCTCTTCCCTTCTTCCAAATGATGGGAAATGTGATTTTCAGCAATCATGTTTGGAAGCTACAATAATAATAATAATAATAATAATAATAATAATAATAATAATAATAATAATAATAATAATAATAATAATAATAATAATAATAATAATAATAATAATCATCATCATCATCATCATCATCATCATCATCATCATCATCATCATCATCATCATCATCATCACACAGTCCTAGACGCTTGGGAAGTGTTCGACTTGTGATATAGTGATACGAAATCCAGCATATAAATCTCATTTGCTGTGTATTACTGTTTTTTGTGTATAAATATAAATATAATTTGCTCCTAGAAGCAGGAAGCCAAAGACACCAGCCTGATGATGACGAATGAGACTTCGTCGAAACGTCGCCAAGACACTTCCAATTTCACGCGGGAGAAAACCCGAATAACCAAAGACCTACATACAAACACCTGCGAAAACCTCAGAAAACATAAATATATAAATATAAATAATATAAATATAAATATAAATATAAATATAAATATAAATATAAATATAAATATAAATATAAATATAAATATAAATATAAATATAAATATAAATATAAATATAAATGTATTCTGCCTAACCCTGCTTTAAAGATGTTTAGAACTATTCCATAAAATGCATGTTCTTTTCAAACATAAAATGCAATTTAGTCTTATTTCCTCCAAACAGAATGCAACTTTTAGGAACACCTCAAGCTTTCCTTTTTCTTATTGTATCCTGGAAGTTATATGTTTAGCACAGTGGAGGGTATCTGTGCAAACCTCAGCATACTTGCCAGTTAATCCATAGAGCAAAACCAGTCTTAGTTCCTTGGGGATTAAAGTGTTTATATTTAAGACTTGGAATGTAATGTCGTCATAAGTTCTGCTAGCAAATGCAGAGGATGGGAAAGCAAAATAGAAGCATTGGAACATATAAGGAAAAGATCCAGCATCTTCAAAACCTTTCATAGAAGGCTATATTTATCAAAGTAGTTATTCACATAGTTTTTAGCTTTTATGATACACTAAGTTTTACATTATTTTAAAATGCAATTTGTTATAACTGATAGCATAAATATATAGAATAGATTCACTTTGATGTTGTATGGTGGTTTCACGTTCTGGAATGGAAAAATCCAACTCTCCTAAATATGATTTTTAGTATAATTATAACTTGTCTTCCAAATGCTAAATATTTACTGTTTCTTTAAAGTCAGCTATGACTCATCCAAATAAGTCCTGCACTTAATCCTTCTTGAGTTCATCAGAGTCTGAATTTCATTTCTTTTAAACTCTTCCTTAACTAGCACATGAGGCCTCTTATCCAATGGCACAGGGTCAGGTATAAATTAATGCACAGATCATACCCAGTTGTAAATCTCAGTCCTGAGACAACTGGGTGATGCTATCAAAGTTCTGCACTGATATCTGTGGGTTGATGGAGTAGTACAGGCTTAGTCTCAATTCTAGCAAGACTGCGTAGCTGTGGATTCAAAGACCCCTCCCCCCATTTCTGTGGATTTTTCCCTCTCTCGTATTTTATGGTGTTGTACTTTCTTAGGTAAAATGTCTATGGAGATTCTCAGTCATCCGGGTCATGGTTGTCCCAAAGGTGCTTTTTCAAGAGGCAACTGGTCTTTCTGGTTTTTCTTTGAAGATGTTTCACTTCTCATCCAAGAAGCTTCTTCAACTCTGGCTGGATGGTGGGGAAATGGAAGGATATATACAGCTGTCTTCCATTCCCCACCATCCAGCCAGAGCTGAAGAAGCTTCTTGGATGAGAAACGAAACTTCTTCAAATAAAAACCAGAAAGTCCAGTTGCCTCTTGAAAAGGTTCTTAGGTGAAACTGCTGTGTAACATGGGTGGGGGAGCTCCTGGACCTGATGCAGTTGTTTGAGGAGTAAATATTTTTTTTAGGGCGGGGGAGTTGTAACAGTCTATTTTAAAGGAACGGTGTGGTCCTGTAGATTTTTAATTGGCATTTAAAAGTGTTTAACATAACAAAGAAAAATCTGGCAGGATCAGGCCATAGTTCCAGCATCCTTATCACAGAGTTACCAACACCATTCAAAAAGCTCATAGAATATGTAGGGTTTCAGGGCTCCACCACCGCTTCCGTTACTGCTAGCAAGCAACCAGTATTTTAAAGTCTTTGCCTATAAAAGCAGTGAAGAATCTCCAATATTATTAGCTCTTGATAGCCTGATCTTTCATGAACCTCCCGAGTTCACCCCTTAAATCAGATCAAATTGCATGCCATTATTTCATTTTGGGGCAGTAAATTCTGCAGACTACCCATTGGTTGAAAAGTTATTTTCTTCTATTGGATTTGAACCTGTCCGCCTTTGGCTTTGTGGATGACCTGAAGGTCTGGACCTGTGGGAAGGAGAAACACTTCATTTTACCATATTTTTCTTTCCAAAGTTGACAGACCCAAGTGGTGAAATCTTTCCTTCAGGCCAGTCTAGGGTTTAACTGGTTTCGAATGGATATATTCTTGCCTGATACTGTCTTTTAACTGCATTCTATACAGCATTCTGAATGTATTCGGTTGCTATACTTTAATTCTTATTATCATTTATTTGATGTATTTTTCTATTTAAAACACAAAGGTGTTTTAAATGTTTTATGAATTCACTAGAAATAATATCCTGGATGAGAAAAGTGTTGACTCACAAGGAGAGAGAACTTTACTATCTCAGCAAAACCTTTATTGCTAGGAACTGTGTGGCCTTTAGCAGTCAATGGTGACTGTAGGATTCTAGGGACATAAGCAGCAGCTGCCTTATCCTGAATCAGACTAATGGATTTATCTGTTTTTGTCCTGCTTGCTCCATTGATTGGAGCTGGTTCTCCTGGGTTTCATACAGGAACCTTTCGCAGCCTTACTTGATGATGGAGGAATCGAATTTGGGATTGTTTGCATGCAAAGCACGTACTTTCCCACTGTGGCCTTTTGCCCAGAGCATAATAGCAACTCGTCTTAGGACACTTGCTATAAAAGGTTATTGTTTTGATAGTTCTGCAGGGGAATTGAGAAAAATTCCTTCCCTCAATCCTCTACAATTTTTTTCTCCCCTTGATTCCATTATAATCTCTGAAAGCAACCCTTACATGTGCGCGCACACACACAAAATTAGGAAAGGTCATATTTCTTGGGGCCAGAATTGGTTCAAAAGTCTAAGTTGGGAAGATTCTGTGTAGTCTTCTAATGTGAAATGCATATAGAATTACAATATGCATTGCATAGAAATATTACATACAGTACTGCTATTCTATGACTGAATGCCAATGGTATTTCCAGAGAGTGCACATCAGTGGTGGGTTCCTACTGGTGCGGTCTACTCTATAGCACCGGTAGCGGCCCGCTGGTGACATCACAGTACCGGTGCGGTTGGTTGCCGGTGCCTGGGCGCCGCCATTTTTTTAAAAAAATTTCTTCTGCTGGCACGGTCTTGCTGCTCCCGCTGCAGGGGGCTGCGTTGCGGGTGGGCAATGCCCCCCTGCTTCTCCAGCCGCTGCCAAGCTCCCAAGGCCCATGCCCACCTGGTCACATGGCTGGCAAGCCACACCCACAAAATAAGCCACGCCCACAGAGTGGTAGTAAAAAAAATAGGAACCCGCTCCTGGTGCACATTATTTTTTGCTAGTCACCAGAGGGGGGAAAAACCCTTCTTCCCATTAGTTTTAGAACACTGATCATTTCTGAGCTTGGGAAAGTTTGTCCATCTCTGAAGTATAAATACAGTATAATATGTAAAATATGAAAGCAAGAAATACTAGCATACGTGTCCTATGCTAGTTCCCTTGTTACAAAGCAACAGTTTAAAAAAATTCTTTATCCTTTTTGCTAATACTTTTTCACATTTTTCTTTTAAATGTCTTTTAAAAGGGTTTTGGTTTTAATTGGCTACTACGTTATTTTATCTGCACTTACACAATATTCTTAGTTGTCACGGGTGTGTTTTCATGAAAAAAAAATTGATATATAAATTGAAATAGTAAAAGAAAATTGTCAGACAACTTCCTCCAGAATAGCTATTAATTTAATTAAATAGGAGGCTGCTGAGAACCATATGATACAATAAGAGACCTATGTTTTGGATTTCAGTGTTGAAGATTGATAGATAAAGCAATTTCTTAAGTTCCTAAGAGGTTTAGATGTGTTTGCATCTGTAAAAACAAAAACAAAATCAGAATGAAACACCGCTATGATAATGAAATATATGCAAAATTTTGAAAGGGAATGCTGTGGAATGTCTTTAAACTTGTTATTATCCATCTGCCTGGATATACTCTATTTCTTCTACATGAAACTAAAATGGCAAAAATTTGCTTGTTCATCTGAAAACAAATCTCAATTCAGTTTCGCTGCATCTCTTATGTGTATTTGAGATTGGAGTGTAATGAATAAATGGTGATCTTGTTAGCCAGTAATTGGCTCTCCTTGCTAAATACCCTAACTAGCAAAGGGCCTGCTGCACTTGGTTGAGCTGTGTCCATACTATTAGCAAAAACATCATCTGATCCTGCACATAGGTCATGCTCCCCCCCACAATGACCAATTTTAAAATGATGCCCTTCCAGAAATAAGTAAACTAATTGAGGCAGCACCACTTTAAAAACACTGCTGCAAAACTGGCACTTCCACTACCAGAACTACAATCCTTTCCAACATCAAGGCTGTTCCTTTCAGCTGAATGTGCCCAATTACCTAAATGTGATATTAAATACAACGTTTGCTGAATTATTGATGATTCTGTGACTCTAGAGAAGGGAGACTGACTGACTTACTAATTTCCTCTGGGCCTTTGTTAGAGATATCATTGCCTATACTGCATAAATAGCTGATCTAAAAACTAAAAGAGGTTGCTGTGGGGATATTTTCATGAGAATAAGTGAAGGAGATAAATCTCATTTAAATACACAGGGATACCAATTCATTCATCTCACTACTAGCTTGCTTGATAACATTTCAGTGATTCTTTCCAGTGGTGAAAAATGCTAGGCGATTTTCATATTTGAGAGAAATATTCTCCCGCCCCTCTTTATTGTGAATATGTGGTTAAAATGAAAATTGAACTCACCTTTTCAGACTTTAATTGATTTTATTCACTTGTTTTATTATTAGCAGATATGTGGATAATGATTTATTTACGTATATATTTGGGGTGAGCAACATTAGGCATAGCACAGAAAAGGACTAAAAACAATAAGCAAAAGAAATTAAAGGCATGAGGTAATAAACAAGAAAGGAAATATAGCTTAACCTAGAGAAAGGTATGAAAAGATACATCAAATGAGCTTGTTTACACATAGCTCACTTGATGTATCTTTTCATACCTTTCTCTACCCTTACAAACCATCTGTCAGGCCAAAGCCGTTTTAGTTGGGGTCTTTGGCCTGCCACACTTTATGCTATTTTAAAATATATTCTTAGCTGTGGGAATTTGGCAGGAGTAATTGCATGAGGGATGTCTGCATGTAGCCATAACAAATTCCTTCTAGATTGTCAAGGTCATCCTTTGTCTTTGCACTTCTGCACCTGCACGGAAGGAGATGGGAGTTGCTGCCAAGTTGTCAGATGAAGATTGGTCAACGTGATGGACTTGGGGGTGTGGGATTGAACTTTCAACTGGGTGGAGAAACCCCTGGGACTTCAGATTCGGGTTTCTCCCAGATGTGCCAACATGGCTCTGTTAATAAATTGGAACTTTGAGGAATCCTTTGCCTCGGACTCTGATTTAGTTTTCAATGCTTTTTGGAACCCTGACATATCTATCATCCCTCCCTCCCTCCCTCCCTCCCTCCCTCCCTCCATCTATATCTATCTATCTATCTATCTATCTATCTATCTATCTATCTATCTATCTATCTATCTATCTATCTATCTATCTATCTATCTATCTATCTATCTGAAGAAAAGATGAAGATTAAATTTGAAATAATACTTTTCGATTAATGCTGTTGGAACTTTAGAGAGCCCTAGTCATCTTACGGTTAGATTATTGCAATGTACCAGAGGTGGGTACATTCAGCATTTTCTGCTGAACTGGATGCATGGGGGTAGGTGAATAACTATAAATGTCTGTAGAATGTTCAAATTATTAGACTTATTTCTTAAAGACTGCTTTATTATTATTCTAGAGCCAGGGGTCTCCAACCTTGGCAACTTTAAGACTTGAGAACTTTAACTCCCAGAATTCCACAGTCAGCTTTGTTAGCTTTGCTGGCTGTGGAATTCTGGGCGTTGAAGTCCACAAGTCTTAAAGTTGCCAAGGTTGGAGACCCCTGTATATCTAGACAACTTAACAAAAGAAAGAAGCTTATTAAAATAAATGCTTGCTCTGAAGAGGCCCAGTGCTATTGTATCTTCTTTTAAATAATAGAGAATAATGTATACTTCCAGAAATTTTAATTAATTTTAACAGCTCTGTACAAGTATAGTCTGAAATGTAACAGTGTCCTGTTTAGTATTAGAGTTAAATCCTGACTTACCTTGCAGTAGATCTATTTAGATAATTGGGAGGAGTTAGTGTGACTACATTTAAGAAAACTTTCTGGCATGATGTACATTTCTCCAATTCCTTGCTATTTCTATGGGTTAGGCACACATGCACAGAAATACACAGCAAACAGTGTATATCATCTGTGCTGTTTGCTGTTTGCTGTTTGGCAAATTGCTTGGAGGCAGAGGCCTTTTTTCCTTGTTTTCCTCCCCCAAAACTAAGGTGCGTCTTATACTCCGGTGCATCTTATACTCCGAAAAATACGGTAATGTCTTTGGGTGGAAAACTCTGATCAATGGAGGATTTTTTCTTTTTTGCCTTGGGAACCAGGAAAATGATTAACAAGTACTTCTGTATATGCCTTCTTTTAAGCTTAAACCACCAAAAAAAGACACTTTTCTCTCCAAACCTCAAAATATAATTTCATCTGGAAATTTCATTGCCATCCACTCGCATACCATCTTCCTTATTTATGCTGGCTCTTGGCTGCCCCCTGCCCCCAATTAAACTGACAAAGCAGTACAACCTTCATCTGCCCTTGATATCTAGGATTGTGGTTGCAGCTGAAATGGCCAGGAATACCAAATGTAATTTTATTAATGTTATACTTTCAAACCACTTCTTGATTCATCTGAATGTCTGACTGAAAGGACAAAACACATCAGAACAAGAGACTAAAATCACTATGCAGTCATGGAGATCTTCTAATGTGTTTAAAATGTTGGATTCCTTATAATGATTTATGTGCTAACAACTTTCTTTGGGTGGCAATAGTGTTATTTTTCATCCAATTATAAAATTTGTACGCCATAAAACTAATTTTTTTTGACATGATAAATATATTTCATTCTGTGTGTAATTTTTTAAACAAGGAAACAAAGGGAAACATTGAAGCACAAACTCATTAATCATCTTTAATCAGCCCATCATTTATTGCCTTTTGAGAACTGAAAATATTTTTCTTACTATGGTAATTTTATTATATAGAGGTTTCAGACATCTTTAAAAAAAGCTAACGATGGAATGTCAGAAATAAATATAGCTTATGTCTGCTTACTTGGGATTGTAGATGTAGTAGGTAAACACTATTTGTTTATAATGAACAAGATAATTGATAAATTCTCAGCATGCTGTAATGTCTCTGAAACTTATTTCTAGAACTGATAATAATTCATAAATAAAGGTAGCTTGCTCACAAGATAGTTATTAATATGGGTTCTTACTACTCTGCTAAAGTATTTCAGAATGATTGTCATTTAAAAGTTTAAATTTAAATTATTTTCCCAATTTTATCCCAGGGCTTTTCTATTTATTTGTTGCATGTTCAGTTTGGGTTCTTCAGGAAGTTTTGATTCATGGCAGATACAGAATTCATTTTTTTAAAAAAATATAGTTAATGGTTTTTCTAGTTACTATTATTTGTGTGCTTCCTCTTCCACTCCAGGAGTATTTCCATTGTACCTGTAACATGAATGAGGACTTGTAAAAATTATTATTAGCAACAATATTTGGAGCAGTTAGAAAATATCATTTTCTGGAGAAGTTAGTTGAAGAACAAATGAAGAGCCCTCTTTATTTTTGTCAGATATATTAAATGATTAAATACAGTCCATGTAATTTGTAATATCCTTCAGCCCTATTATCAGAGCCAGGTTAAAGGTCTAGCTATATACAGCTCTTCGGTCTCCATTTGAAATGATTACTGAGGATCAGGATATTCAGTGAGTAAATTACACAGTAGACAATGTGCTTCAGGGTCTGCAAGCTGATGGGCTTTGATTTTTATGTCCTTCAATGTATGGGGTAGTTAATGGCCAAAGAGAGAAAAGCCATGAGCCAAAAGTCATAAGAGAAAGAAAAATGTTACTTATTTAGGAAAAAATTGATGATAATAATAACAACACAGTCACCAAAATGATTCACTGGAACATGTGTAATAAATTATCATGTGCTGGTAATGAAAAATTGGTTGGAAAATATATTGTTATTTATTTATTTATTCAATTTATATGCTGTCCATCTTGCCCGATCTAGGTGGTTTATAATATTTAAAAACCAATAAAAACAATAATAACATTAAATTAGTTTAAAATTTAAAAAGATGGGTAGGAAGGGAGAAAGATGCACACGGGACGGGGTGGGGGGAGATGGACTCTTATCTAGCCCATTAATCACCTGGGGCCCCACACCAGTTGGCAAAGCCATTTCTTCAGGTCCTTTCAGAAGGCCAAAGAGTGGGTGCAGTTCTTATCTTGGGGGGCACAGTGTTTCAAAGGGCAGGAGCAATGGCAAAAGTTGTTGATTAAGGGCAGGAGCTATGGCACAATATAGCTGAAAGGATAGTAGAAAATGAACAGGCTAAAATCTTGTGGGATTTCTCAATACAAACTGATAAAGTCTTGGCCCATAACACAGCAGATTTAACCGTGGCTGAAAAGAAGGAAGTGTGGATAATTAATGTGGTAATACCAAGGGATAATAGAATAGAAGACAAGCATTGGAGAAATTCATAATGTATCAAGATATGAAAATCGAAATTGAAAGATTATGGCATACAAACAACATGGCAAGCTTTGATATAACCTACCAATCATTCAAAGCCTTAAATTTCAAACTAATCCCACACCAATAATATATAGATATAATTCTTATATAATATATAAGAGCCGAGGTGGCACAGCAGTTAGAGTGCAGTACTGCAGGCTACTTTAGCTGACTGTGATCAGCAGTTGAGCTGTTCAAATCTCACCGGCTCAAGGTTGACTCAGCCTTCCATCCTTCCGAGGTAGGTAAAATGAGGACCCAGATTGTTGGGGGCAATATAAATATACATTGCTTAATGGTGTAAACCGCTTAGCGAGTGCTTGCACTTTGAGGCGGTATATAAGTCTCACTAATAAGTAAATAAATAATCCCACCTGAGGACCCCTGGTGCTTTCTGAGCTTGGTTGTTTTCTTGCAGACATTTCATTACCCAAATTATCAGTGCTAGTCTGAGCAAACCTGAGCTAACGATAGTCTCCTTCATTGATAATTTTACCTGCATTAGATCATTTTGTCAGGAAAAGGCTGACAAAAATGTTCCATACTTTGTGTTGGACTCTCTACTTCTTTCTGCTGTCCTCTTATGTATCAACTCGCATCCTAATGTGTTTGATGGGAGTTTACATAAAAATAAATTCTGCATGGTATATTGTACATGCAGAGATAACTGTGAAAAGAAACTTTCAGGAGTTTGCAGTATGGGGGATCTGTCCTGTATATGCTACTTAACATGGTCAACTCCCTAAGGCAGTGTTTCTCAAGTCTGGCAACTTTAAGATGTGTGGCATCATCTCCCAGAATTCCTCAGCCACTATGAGCATACGTAAAAAGTTTATGTCTAATGCAAAATTTCTACCCTAGTTTAACAAATCAAATAGAAGCCAATATATTAACATGTTACGTTAAGGAAAAACCCACATTTTGGAAAGCAAGTGTTCTCACTGGCTGCTCCCCTCTTTTGAAACAGCCTCTCCTCAAGACAAGAATAGCTTTTACTCTTGTAGTCTTCCAAAATATAGTTAAAACCCACTTTTCCAGATTATTCAACTAGAAAAAGATCTGTGCCATTAATTTTATTGGTGTTTTATTATATTGCACTTTGATTTTGTACAGTACCTGAAGCCTCTAAACTGCAATGTCTTATACATCTTATAAATAGTAGTAGGTAACTATAAAATATTCTAGCATTTTTTAGCTGTTTAATTTCAATGATGGAAGGGAGCATATCAGAGGTGGGTTCCTCCCAGTTTGGACCAGTTCTATAGAACTGGTAGTAACTTGGCGGCCTGAGTCATTGGAACTAGCAGCGACCCAGGCCTGCCACGCCCCTGAGCTGGTTCTCTTGGCGCCATAGGTGCCGCCATCTTGTTTTTTGCTTCTGCGCATGTGCAGAAGATTTTTTTATAGTACTGCGCATGCGCAGAGGGTCATTTCCGGGAAGTGACGCGTGCGCGCAAAATGTGCACGTCTGTCGCAATGCGAACCAGTGGGGAAGGTAAGTAGAACCCACCCCTGGACCCTATGCCTCTGAGGTTGCATCAGGCTGTCTGCAACTTCCATTAGCTGTTAGAACTCCTTTTTTTTTCAATGCGAAGCCACAGTTCCAAGAGGTGTATAATATTTTTATTCTTTCACTGTCATGGTTGATGTACTTCAGTGATAGTTATTGATTAATGCCAGCATCAAGAATATTTTAGCATAAGCTTGTTTCTTGACAGAATCAAACCTCACAGAAATTGAAGTTGACAGTCTGGAAGACATTGCTTGAATATATTATATAAGGAGCTTTCCACTTCAGGGATGTATCCCAAAAGCACAGTCCTTGTGTAAGTTGCTTTCCTTAACTTCTATGATTTGTAAGTGATGAGTATGTTCTACAGCAGCTTTTCTCATTCAGTTGTCCTCCAGATATGTTGGATTATAATATTTATCACCCCCAAGCCACATGAGCTATGACTATATTGGTAGGGACAGTGGAGATTATAATCTGATATTTCAAAAGGCAAACACCTTTCTCTGATTATATTCCTGTACTGTATAATACTGTATGAAAGGAATATGGAAATACTGTTTTTTTTTTAAATTTCATCTGACTGTGTTGCTGAATCTCAGCTTACCTAGAAGATGTTAGGATGTATGTAACAACAGTGAACTTTCACCAGACTCTGTTTACACAATGAACCTCAAAATGACACGATGGGCAAGAGATTCTAGCAGTGATTATAAGGAAAGCTTATCAGGAGTGGCAACCAGAAAACTTTGAAAATAAAGCATTTTAAGGGCAGCTTAGAAACACTTTAAAAGTCCAGAATGGAGTGATGCTAGAGGGAGGATAATTTTTTAAAAAGTTCCTCTGGAGAAAAGGAGAATAATAATATCTCATTTACAGTATATGATGACCACTCTGAACCCAACAAGGTTGGGGATAAAAATTAAGTTAGAATGATGTTACTTAGAATATCTCTAATCCTGTAAATTTACTTTGTAATAGAAGAAATGCCTATATAAATTTGATTTAAAAAATGAAGCACCAGAGTTGGCATTTAGATTAGTTATCTGTAGTTATTTGAAGCAAGCATGTCTTGATATTGGTATAGTATACAGAGATTCCTATATGTAGAAATCTTGACATATAATGATGTAATAGTAAACAAGAGAGAGAGAGAGAGGGAGGGAGGGAGGGAGGGAGGGAGGGATGGGAACATAGTGTTGTGTGTTATGTCTATTAAAGTACATATGCATGAATAAATGTGTGTTACAATGTACAAATTAAATTGAAATCTACAGACAACAGTTTCACTTCCAAAGGACTAAATTGACATTTGAGGAACGGTTTTATAAATTACTTTTTATGTTTTCATGTTGCTAAAAATATTCTGATAAGTCATTATTTACTTTTGATAGAAAGCATGTTTTTGAACTGATCAATGGTATTAAACCTGCTAAAGGTTTTATAAAAAATTGTGGACGTAGAAGGTTGGGAAATCATAATTACTTCAATTAAAGGTAAATAACCATGAAGCCTTTTTTTACTATTACTTGTGAAAGCCAAGATATCTCTCCCCCCACCTCAGGTTATTACCAAAGACTTCTTCTTGAATAAATGTTCTGAATGTATTTAAAAATGCATATCCAGAATAATCTTGTCTTTTTTGTTCTAAAGTTTTTTCCTAGTAGTGAGAATGGATTCTAATTAAAATCCTTTCCACCAGAAATCTTTAAAGATTTTTACCCTCTTTCATTACATCTGTACTTCTGTGTAAGATGATCTGATATTGAACTGAAGTGAGGCTCTTGCCCAAAGTGCTACTGTCAAAACATGTGTTGTGCAATTATCATTTTTGCCTTCTTAAAATAACTTTTTGTGGAAGGAAAAAGATAACGCAACAAAGGAAGCTTGCAAATGAAGAATATTTAGTTCTAAATCTTTTTTAAAAACATAATTAATGGGGTAAACAGGGCAAGGCATAATAAAAAGTTGTTCTAGAAGTAGACTGAATCTGACAATTTAAATTCTCCTCAATATCATACCTCCCTGTCATTTATTCTACCCCCCTAAAGTGCTGTCACAAAATGAGGTTCTCCATCATCCCAATTGATAACCAAGAAGCACAAACTGAATTACTTGCTAAAGAAAATGCCACTTCTGAATGCAGGAAAGCTATTATAGGATTAGGAAAGGATCCTGAATTGGCAGAGATGATTAAAATTTGTCAAGATATAGGTTCTCCTAGTTATCAAGCTAATTTGTTAGCTGCAGCCATGCGGCAAGGTAACAAACCCCAAGGAAATTGTTACAACTGTGGTAAACAGGGGCATTTTAAGAAAGAATGTAGAGCTCCTGGTGGGGGTAATAATTTTCAGACAGATTCTATGTCTGGAGTTAGAGCACGACCATGTACAAAATGTCCGGTTGGCCCATTGGGCTATTTTTCGCCATCCCCAGGCTTCAGAAGGCTTTCCTGAACCCTGGGGAAAGCGAAAACGGCCAAAAAGAAGGCCAAAAATCAGCTGGCCAGCGTGCGCATGCATGCTGGAGCTGACATAGGGCAATGCCTCAGATATGGCTCCGTGTGCCACCTGTTCGCCATCACTGTTCTATAGTATGCCTTTCATTTTTTGGAACAAATTAGCATCAGGCAAAGAATGTTTTTTCAGATATGTGGGTATGGATATACCTAGATATAAATCAGGTATAGATTAAGATAATTTGCCTTAATTTCAAAATTCAACCATTTCTTCTAGATGCATGTCTTGTTCTACCCTTTTCTGACAAATACATCTCAAAGGAAGGGGGAAAAACATTGTGCACAAGGCAAAACACAAGCAAACAATGATTTTATGTCATTCAGAGGTGTCAAAGCTACAGGTTACATGCTTTCTGAAGTTTGGACTCTTTTCGAAGAGACAAGAGCCAGAGCCAGACGGATTACTTTTAGAAGGGATGTGTGAAAATGACTTTTTTTAATTCTCTGCTTACATAAGACTCCTAGTTAACTACATCAACTTAATTATTTAAAAGATTTATATATGGCTGCCCATTTTAGAAAGCACAATTTTGGGCAGATAACAACAGCAATAAAAACCAAGAAACAATCAAAACTAAAGGTGGCATCCTAACCCTAACCCAACTCAGCCATTCTCAAGCTGCATATTTATGACCTTCCAGAAGCTTAAGAGGGTCAGGGCCTGCCAGGTCTCAGGTAGAAAAATGTCCCAAAAGGGAAAGGGCCCTATTGAAAAGGCATACTTCCTAGGTCTCACTAAATGACAACATTTAAGGGAAGTAACATAGTATCCGACATGGTTCCCACTCTATCCGACATGGTGGAATAAGCAGATACTCTGAGGGAGAGTTGGTTCTGCAAATAATCTGGCCCTGTGCCACGTAAGCTTTAAAGATGAAAAGCAGTGCATTGAATGGCATCTGGAAAGATGCTGGGAGCCTTTGCAGCTTGCACAACAGATTTGCAATATGGGCAAAGCAAGTGGCGCGCACACACTGCACATATTGACCAGTTGTAACTTCAAGGACAGTCCCATGTAGAGCAGATTGCAATAGGCCAACCAGATGTGAGTGACCATGAGCAAAGCTTCTCAGTCTAGGAATGGCACATACCATCCCCATAACATCTTTTAAACACAGTCCGTCTATAAAGGCAGACACTTTTAAAATTAATTTCTGTATCGTTCAAAAATATCCTTCCGTATGTCCAGTGTTAAAATATTTTCCTCTATTTTGTACTAGTAAATCAAATTTAAGTGTTCTTCTCCTTTAATTTATGTTCCTTCCAGTTCCCACTTTGTCCATCCTTCAAAGTCCCATTCTACCAGTATTATGTGGGGTTTTTTTTTTAAACAAAAATTCAAAACAAAAGCATTTTCCTATGGGGAAGAGTTTTATATTTCCAAAAATGTATTTCAAATCCACCTGGACCTTAAATCAATTTGCAACTTTCCAAAATCAAAGTTGTAATCACCTTTTTTACTGTTTATTAAAAAAAATTAAGTCCTTAACTTTGTATTTAAAATTTCATTCACTAAGGATTGAAGGAAGCTCACCCAGTGTTTTCAGACTTGCCAATCCAAAGGTTAACAGTCAAAAGGCATTCTTTTTTTTTGTTTTATTGGATTTTTATTTTTAAATATACATCAATATCAATATATGAACAGTGTGGCCTCTGGGTATAGTTCATTTTGATTATTTATATTATATTATATTATATTATATTATATTATATTATATTATATTATATTATATTATATTATATTATATTATATTATTATATTATATTATTATATTATATTATATTATTATATTATATTATTATAATATAATCATATTATTATATTACAGTATTATATATTATATATTATATATTATATTATTATATTATATTATTATATTATTATTATATTATTATATTTAAACTATTACCAATAACCCTTTGAGCGAAGCATGTACATATTAATATAATAAAATAACCTATAGAATGTGTGCATTTATTGACTGTTTATTCTGTTATAGTTTAAAAGACATTTAATTTAATTTTTAATTTAATTTAATGGATTTTTATGCCGCCCAATCCCTGGGGACTCATTTGGTTCATATAATCAGAATTGCAATATTAAAATGTTATAAAAAATAAACCAGCAGCCTTAGGTAAAGCAATAAGATCCTCAGTAATAACAACAGTCACATAGAGCTTACTGAAACTAGCAATCACTATGGTAAAACGAATTACAGAAATAGAAAGGTATTTGCCTGCTGTCAAAAAGTTCATAATGCAGTCAGCAGGTGAACATTTGAAATAGGGCATCACTATTAAAGATGTTCTTTCGTCACTCCTGCTTTACCACATTCTCTAGGGCAGAGATCCTAACTCTAGATAGATTTCAAGAGGTCCATTCATTTGGATGGGGAAAAAATTATAACTTTATTTTCCCTAAGTTGTAGCAGAAATTTAGCTTGCCTTGTTATTGATTTAATGCATGAATAAAGTATATATATATATATATATATATATATATATATATATATATATATATATATATATATATATATATATATATATATATATATATATATATTTACACATTGGTTATTTTTAATGTTTTGATAACTGCACTTGAACATTATTGGTATCCTTTGTAATAAATATGTATCCACGTATTTTATGCATTTAAATATGTATTTATAAGAAGGGGCTTGTAGATTCCGCCAGATTCTCAGAGACAGTCATGGCACAAAAAGATTTAGAACTCCTGTGTAGGCAACCTGGAGAAGTGACAAAAGTCTCACTGTCCAAGTAGAAACAAGTGAGAGGAAATGCCCTTTTAAGTAATCTGATCCTAAGCCACTTAAGTCTTTAAGTACAAGTACTTTGGACAGGCCCTGGAAATGTTGTGGAAACTGGTGGGCTGCAATGCAGTGGCATTTGATTGCACTGGACAACCCAGCTAGTAGTTCATCTGCTCTGTTTTGAAGACATTGAGGTTTTTGAAACCATTTGCAGTCACAATCCCAGTACGGTATATTGCAATAATCCAGTTAGAAGTCATTGGAGTGTTTTGCAAGGATCTCTCTCTCCAGGTGGAGTATCAGTCTAAACTGGTACATAAACACTCTCAGTCACTGAGACGACAGTGATGAGTCCAGAAATAAGTACATAATAATAGCCTTGCTGGATCAAGTCAAGGGTCATCTTAGTTCAGCATTTTGTTTCTTGTAATGACTAATCATCTTAAGACCAGCAGTATCTATGGGAGAGGCAGGCAAGGGGGAGGGGGGCAGAATACCAAAGCAATGTAGATAGAGTGATGCTTGTACACATATGAAATGGGAGCAGCTTACAGTGCAAGGGGACATTGTTTATATCATTTTGATGAATGTAGCAAAGTCCTGTTAACACTCATGTTCCAGAATAGTAGATCTCTTCCCATAAATTCATCCAATCCCCTTTTGAAAAATTCTATGAGTGAAACCTCTCTTTTTAGCATTGGGAACAAACATTAGAATAAAATAGAACAGGTGTGTCAAACTTGCGTTGTCACGTGACATATTGCGACTCCCCCTTTGCTAAAACGGGTGGGCGTGGCCAGCGTGTGACGCATCTGGCCTGCAGGCCGCAAGTTTGACACCCCTGGAATAGAATAAAAACTTTGTCACTTTAAATAGGCCCTAAACAGCATACAATAAAATGAAATTTTGTTGCATTCAGCTCTCAAAAGATAACCATTATGCACATACACACATATATATTACAGAGAAACATTTTAAGCAGAAACCGAAGTATACCAGCAGAGGAATAAAAGAGTTAGGGACAGCTGTGATATCTGTATTAACAAAGCTGATAACATTTCTGAAGCAAAACAAATCAAGATATAAAATTTACAGAAAACTAGTCACCCTGCTTAGAAATCCTTTAAACCATTTTACCAGGCTGAGGTATGCTGTAAATAAGGATTTTAGTTAGATTAGAATGTAACTTATGTAAGGGATACTTGATACGTAACAGGAGTGTCAATGTGCAAAATTATGTGAAAACATACACACGATATGTTTGCAAAGGGCTGTGTGCTTAGGCTATCTGTCCCTTGCTAGCAATCGTTTCTAAATGCGAAACATAATTGTTGAAGGTCCAGGTTTTACTGAAGACCTTTCCAATTTTCATTTGTATACAATCAAAAACTGGGCGAGGTCATATTAGGTCATACAGCCAAAGTTCCCTCTCGGTGGAAGCTTCCAAATTCAATCAGCATTCGCGAGAAATTCCGAATTACGTAACGACTCCTACACATTTTAGTCTCCGAAAAGGAAATCAACACCACGGCCGTCCCTTAAGAGGAGATTAAAAAAAAAAAGCGCACGGCCGGGCGGCTACAATCTATCAGCGCGTCTCTTTCAGAGCAAAAACCAAAGTTCAGTTCTTCACACGAAGAACTTTCGGGCCTCGAAACGCTTCTGCTTCCACAGCTGCCAACCAGGGCACGGGGAATTTTTACCCCCCCCCCTCCGTTGCCCCTCCCCAAACGCCACTCCAGGCCTACCCAGCGCTCGAGTCCCGGGCATCCCCTGACGCGTGCGCTCTTGCTGAGCCTCCCCGACTCCTCCCTCCGCGACTCGTTCCCGCTGGCGCCCTTCGCCGCTCTTCGGGCGGTAGGTAGTCGTTCTCCTCGCTTGCCATTTTCTGAAAGCCGGTGGCCCGGCTTTCCTGGCTCACGTGGTAGGGGTCTGTGGGTTCGTTTTCTTTCTGCCTGGAAAGGGGGAAGGCGGCTCTCCTTGCCTTTCTCTCTTCTCTCTTCCTTCTTTCAAGCCCCTAGTGTCGCCAATCGGCAGCACTTTTCAGAAAGGACTTCCTGGGAGAGTGCAGCCGGCTGGGACGGTAGCTTAAAAAGAGAGAAAGAGTGCCGGGCTGGGGTTGGTTAAGTAGTAAGTAGCTAGTAAATAAAGTGGTTAGGAAAGCACGCGAAGGGGTATCCTCCCCAGATTTGCTGGAGGCGGCGTCCGCGACTGACTTGCTGGAAGCGGAGTTTCTAAGTGGGAATGCACCCCAGCCCTAATTTGGTTCTTGCTCCCCATCCTGGTTTTAAGGCAAAAAGCGTAGGCCTTAGGGCCGCAGACCGGTTTCGGTATTGAACCCAGCCTTATCAGGCTGAGGCTAGCAGAGAGATGGGTTTTTTTTTCCTCCGATGAATATGGTGCCAGATTTTGCAAGCCTAGATTAGTTTACCCAGGAACGAATCCCGCTGAAGTCCGTGGGAATTTGACTTCTGAGGTCTGTGAAAGCGTTGCACTGGAAAAAAAATGCACATTGTATCTTGTGGAGAATTGCCAACGAATCCAAAATAGTTTGTGTTTGTCAAAAATAGGGTGTGGGGGAGAGGAGGAGAAAACTCCCCTTTGTTAGTTAGACCTCTTACAAAATTCTCAGGCCCTTTACTAAAGGAATTAAAAGGAGATGACATTCATGATCAAATTTCCTGGAGTATTAAATTGATCAGTGTGTGTAAACCAGCTGAACTATGTTTGGAGAAACCTTTACTTTTAAAGGCATTTTCAAGGGAGAGTTAAGTTTTCAGGCCACTTTAGCAGAAGCTGCTACTTATCTCCCCCTCCCCTTACAACTATATATTTTATTCAGTTTGGATTGAGATATTATGTCTTAGTAAATTACTGGAGAAGTGCACTAGCATTGCTTGAAACTGCTGCTGTTTAGAGCAAGTAAGAAAAGAGGCCAGTATTTTGCTGACTTCTGGCTCATTAACACTAGAATTTACCCAATCTGAGCCTTTCTCTTGTCTGAGCTAATTGAAGTATTATCTTAAACAAATTTTGGGGAGATTAATTACTACCCCAACGAGTCCTGACAGATATCAGTCTTGTTGGAAGAAACAAATAATGGATGACATGGTAGTAGACTCGCCTCCCCCCCCCCAGTCATGCTACACTTAGTTGAAACTTAGTTGAAACTTAGTTTTGCACGAGTCAAAAAGAGGGCCGTGAAAATATTTACTGACCCCTCGCATCCTGGACATAAATTGCTTCAACTCCCACCCTCAAAACGTCGCTATAGAGCACTGCACACCAAGACAACTAGACACAAGAACAGTTTTTTTCCCGAATGCCATCACTCTGCTAAACAAATAATTCCCTTACCATTGTCAAACTATTCACTAGGCTGCATTACTATTACTATTACTATTAGCTTTTCTCATCGTTCCTATCACCCATCTCCTCCCACTTACGACTGTATGACTGTAATTTGTTGCTTGTATCTTTACGATTTATATTAATATTGATTGTTTCCTGATTGCTTATTTGTACCCTATGACAATCATTAAGTGTTGTACCTCATGATTCTTGACAAATGTATCTTTTCTTTTATGTACACTGAGAGCATATGCACCACAGACAAATTCCTTGTGTGTCCAATCACACTTGGCCAATAAAGAATTCTATTCTATTCTAAACCTGGAAAGAAGTCAAGCAGAGAATTTTAGATTTTGTTTTACCAAAAAAAAAAAAAAAAAAACCACCCCAAACCATTTTTCACTTCTGCTACAATATTAACAGAGTCCCATTTTACAATCCCCCAGTATCTGTATCATTTATTGGTTTTGTCTCACAGAAGGACCTTTATATTATCACATTTGGGTGCTCTTAACTGGGTGATCCTGATAGAAAGATACAATAGTATTCCTTATGAAGAGCATTGGTGTCTCTGCTCAGACTTTGAAATTGAGACAGTAGCACATCTGCTTCTGAAATACCATATCTATCATTTTTGGAGGGCAGATTTAATCTCCCTCTAATTACAACTATCCAGGCTGCTGTCATATGACAGTTATATGCTACTTACAGGATTGGGAAATCTGTAAAACGAATGCTGATGTTTTTACCATCATTATGTCCATTAGAAATTTCTGGACTTGATTGGTATATCTTGTGGAGGCATGAATGGTTTTTTTTCTTTTTAAAATTGGATGGAATATGATTTATTTTTAACTTCTGTTTGGTGTATAACCATATATTTTAATAAAGTTTCTCTGCCTCTAAAAGTCCATATTAATAATAGAATTCTTTTAGATTGCAGAACATTCTGAAATGTGTTCTAAGAGTTGTTTTTCAGTACAAGTTCAAACAAGACCTCTCCCTCTCTCTCCAAGAACACACATTGGTCTAATTCAGTAAAAATGAATGGTGTTTTTTTTTAAAGCAACTGTTATTGACCATAGTGCAGGGAAGATGGATAGTGTTTTCAAGGAAAATGTTATGGATCATAATATCTAACCTTTCTAAGAAACCCCAGGATTCTTTAGTATAGAGTTCATATTTCCATCCTCTCCATTTCCTTCCTTCCTTCCTTCCTTCCTTCCTTCCTTCCTTCCTTCCTTCCTTCCTTCCTCCCTCCCTCCCTCCCTCCCTCCCTCCCTCCCCCCCCCCCCTCTCTCTCTCTCTCTCTCTCTCTCTCTCTCACACACACACACACACACACACACACACACACACACACACACACACACCCCTTAAGTGTAGAGGTTGTTATTAAGACGTGTGCTGCTTGCATCAGTTACAATTATTTTGAGATTAAAAGCAAAAGGAAATAACTACTATGGAACAGTTTTCAAGCACAATGCAAAGGCTTAGGGAACATTGTGTGGAGAACCAGCTAGTTTAAGAATTAAAAGGTGCAAATAGAGATGTTGGTGAAAAAATGTCTAGGAAAGATTATTTGTACTGTAGTTAAACTTACATTTTTATAACACCTTCAAAAGAAGCTTTCAGTCTTAAAAGTGCAACTATTATGTTAGTAATTCTGCTATGTGATATTGTTCTGTTGGATACACTTGTTCAGTGTTTCTGCGTCCACTATATTTGGATTTCTGGCTTGACTTTAACAAGGAACTGTAGAAATGTGTTTCTGTTGTTACCATTCTTTGCAACGTGTTTTTATATCTTATATCCTCCATAGTGTTTTCACATTAAAAGTTACTTCAGATCTGTATGACCTGAGGTAATACTATTGAGAAAAAAATTATAGCTAATAAAAAGTACTGACTCTTTCATTTTACTCAATGCTGACATTCAATCTTAGCTTCTTCTTGAACAAATGGATAATAGGGAATTATCTTTATGGGTTTAAAAATGCCTTTTAAAAATTGTCATTTCATGCTGCTACTGGCAGAATGTTCTTATTGTTTGAACAGAACTCTCAAATCCTTCTCCAAAAGCTTCAGATGCCCATTTGGTAACAAGACTGGCAGGATAAAAACATTGTCACTGCCTTTTTTCTTATTTGGGAAAAATATTTCCTCTTACTGCTTCCAATGGGAAGAAATACTGTATATTTGGACCAACTGTCAAGCTGATCTAAATGTTTAATGCCTTTGGGGATTCTGGAAGTAGGAGAAACTGAAGAAATCCTGCTCCTCTGGGAACCCATCCACATGATTTAAATCTGGGCAAATCTGTATATATACTTAACCTTTTATTATTTTATAGTCACATGTCTCTGGAAAAATTGCATCCAAATCTACAATCCTACGTACACTTACTTAGAAGTATATCATTGGCAGTACTAACTCGCCCTTCTGGGATTTACACGAGGAGGTTTACAGATTACACTGGATTTACCTCAGAAAGTTTGTTAAGCAGAATTACATGTCTGCTTACTTTTGAGAGGATCTCATTTATTTATGAATGAGAAGGAATAGACTTGAATTCTTATTTCTAGTATGTTTACAAGGCTTCTCTAGCAATAAAAATGTTCTCTGGAACTTTTTCTCTCATTAATCTACACTAGGTACCCCATAATAATGACAAAGTAAAAACAGAATTTTAGAAACGACTGTAAATTTATTAAAAAGAAAAAAATATATCACATTGGCATAAGTATTCAGACCCTTGGCAACAACACTTGATATTTGGCTCAGGTGATTCCCATTTTTGTCTTGATAGTTGCTGACATGTTTCTACACCTTGATTAGAGTCAACCTGTGGTAAATTAAATTGATCATGATTTGGAAGGAGACACACCTCTCTATAGAAGGCCTCACAACTGACAATGCATTGGTACTGTAGCAGAGCAAAAGCTATGAGGTTAAAGGAACTGCCTGCAGAGCTCAAGACAGGATTAGTCCATGACACAGATATGGGGAAGGCTACAATAAAATTTCTGCCGCATTGAGAGCAGAGTTGCCTCCATAATTCTCGAATGGAAGAAATTTGGCACAACCAGGACCCTTCTACAAGCTGGTCACCCAATCAAACTCAGCAATCGGGAAAGAAGGGCTTTAGTAAGAGAGGTGACCAAGAACCCTATAGTCACTCTGACTGAGTTCCAGAGTTCCTGTGTGGAGATGGGACAGAATTCCAGAAGGACAACCATCACTGCAGCCCTCCATTGATCTGGGCTTCATGGCAGAGTGGCTAGACAGAAGCCTCTCCTCAGTGCAAAAAACATGGAGGCCTGCTTGGAGTTTGCAAAAAAGCACCTGAAGGTCCTCTCAGACTGTGAGGAACAAGACATTCTGGTCTGATGAAACCAAGATTGAACTGTTCGGCGTCAATTTTAAACATTATGCCTGGAGGAAACCAGGCACCGCTCATCACCTGCCCAATATCATCCCAACAATGAAGCGTGGTGGCAGCATCATGCTGTGGGGCTGAGACTGGTCAGGATTGAGGGAAAGCTGAATGGAGCAAAGTACATACCCTCAGTGAAAACCTGTTCTATAGCACTCAGAACCTCAGACTGTGCCGAAGGTTCACTTTCCAACATGACAAGGATCCTAAGCACCTAACAAAATTGGCAAAAGTGAGGGGGATTTGAGTACTTTCTGAATGCATTGTATGTATGTTATAATATTGTATGTATGTACAATGTTGGTTTCTTCATTGTGATGAATGCCTTGGATCCTGCAGATGTCTCTGGAGTTCCAAAAAGATTATATAGATGATATTGTGAGCCATCAGCTTTCATCTGTAGAAAATGAAATGGAATGAAAAGGGCACAGATATTTAAATACTAACTTGGGCTAAAGGTTGCATGCAAAAGATCACTTGACGTTTCCTTGGCTGACTGAACTTGCTCTTCCTGGATGTAAACACATTGACTTCACTATTTTTTCTGTGGTTTCTTCTTTTATCAGTACTACGATTATAATCCTTTACTCGTTAACCCTGTAAAGTGTCTCATAAAAATGCAAGTAAAAATCTGTTTTCATTGTATTCTGTTTTAATACAGGTTATTCACAAGGATTGAGATTTGAAATAATGGATGAACAATCACAGGGTCTGCCAGGTCCTCCTGTGTCTCAGTTTCAACCACAGGTAAGATAATCTAGATAATCTAGTACAAGCAGGTAGTCAGGAATACATTAATATTAAAAGAACTGTTATCGTATAGACCAGTGATGGCGAACCTTTTTTTCCTCGGGTGCCAAAAACGTGTGCGCACGAGCTATCACGCATGTGTGAGTGCCCACACCCATAATTCAATGCCTGGGGAGGGCAAAAACGCCTGTTTCCCAACTTCTGGTGGGCCTGATAGGCCCATTTTTCGCCCTCCCCAGGCTCCAGAGGCTTCCCTGGAGCCTGGGGAGGGCAAAAACGCCCTCCATTGTCCTCCCAGAAGCCCTCTCGAAGCCTAAAATGCCCCCCCAGAGCCTCCATGCAAGCCGAAAATCAGCTGGCTGGGGCGCACATGTGTGCTGGAGCTGAGCTAGGGCAACGGCTCGCGTGCCGGCAGATATGGCTACGCGTGCCACAAGTTCGCCATCACTGGTATAGACTAAAAGGTGTTTTGAATGCCAATGTTATTATCTATTCCAGAATCTGATTCTGATTCCCTTTTCTGGAATCAGTGGAAACATGAATGGGGGAACATGGACAGGACTGAAATGGGGTAATGAAGAACACTAAAAGAATAATAATAAAAGGAAAGGAAGAAAGGAAAGGAAAGGAAAACTGAAGCCTTATATCAAAATTGTAATTCATCCAATACAGAGATCCCTGGAAAGATTATATAACTAAAACTGATCATAGTAAAAGTATAACTTTTGATATACTTCTATTTTTTGAAGCCAAATTTAAATAATTCTCCTGAAACTAGCAATTACCTTAACAGAAATTACACAAGTTTTACATTTTCAAGATGTATTTCCTTGCCTTAAAATTAAATCTCTGATGCTATATTCTTTTATTTTTTGTTTTGGATGAAAACTTAAGTGTACAATTGCAATTAATTTCTTTGGATGTAGTGGCTTTATCTATACTGCAGCTCCAGCAAAAATGTCCATAATGTGAGATCTGAGGCTCATGAGGTGGGAATTGATGGTTCTCAGGCAAGAGAGGAACATTCTGTAAATATACCACAGTTGTCCAAGGCCATTAAGGGAGGTAACATTGTTGTGAGTTGCCCAGATTTGTGTTCTAAGATGGGTGGCCATACATTTTAAATTAATGTTAAGTTTATTTGGAAGGGCAATAGGAAAAAGTCAGTTGAAAAAATACACAAGTCCCTGATACCTTTACATTACAATGGGCTTTCTGTCTGTTGGTGAGAATTCATTCTTGTCTGCAGTGAATATTCTCATCTAGCTGAGCATTGTGAGTATTCTACCAAATTAAGCTGAGAAATTGTAGGAAAATTACACACCTGGAGATTGATGATTTTCAGCTCAATCTGTAAAGCTAACAGTTTATCCCTGGAAGAACCAGGTTATGGAGAAAGGGGATTTTTGGCACAATGGTGTTTCCAAGGAAAAACCTTAAATCACAATTTATATAACCCAATCTTATTCTTTGTCTATCCTTTCTAGTTCAGATTTTTTTAAAAAGGAAAAATCCTTCAACATATTCCTATAGCTATACCTATTGTCTATTGCCTATCTACTAAAGTGGATAGGAATAGATTTTGTTACTTGCAATAAACTGTGTATTTTTTTCAGAAGTATTCTCATTTCTAGTTCCCATGTTAGTATTCAGCCAGGCCCCAGAATTGCTTCAAACCTTCGGGATTATTGTGTTTTGAGAAGAATAGAAATGCGCAAATGGGTTGAAGTAGCTCAACGTAATGTAACAAAAATATTTTACCTTCAGGTTGTGCTTGCAAGTGAGAGTATTTCTGCCAGCACCCTTCCCTCCACCCCTCATATTGAAAGTGACATAGAAATTTTATTTTTTAAAACAATCTAAGCTTCAAGAGTCTATCTTCTGTTTTGAACAGGACAATTCTTTAAAGTGCTTCAGGACTGGTGAAGATAAATTGCAATGATAGAAAAACTAGCTTAATATACAGTTGCAATCATAATCTCTGGAGGCGGAGAGTGTGATTAAACATCTGCAAGGGATGATGTGGCCTTGTGGCTTTTGCTGCAGAGCAGAACGTTAAATCATAAATTTGAAGACTGTCCTTGCTCTCTGATTTGTGACAGGGTTTGCGTCAGATGTTGGCACCTTAGCTGACTGAAAAAAGACCTGTATCGTGCTTGAATAATACCAGAGATAAAAATAAAGACTCCGGAATATAAAGAATCAGAGCAGCAAAAATAGTGTAATGAGGAGAAAGGCAGTGTGCAAGGTGATTTTTAGATAATGTGCTAACATAACTGGTATCCCTTCAGTTTTTTTTTCATAGTCCCAAGGGAAACTCTTTTCTATTGTCCTAGAAGAGAAAATGTACTATGTTAGGTCCACAGAACATTAAGTCAGTACAAAATAGTGCAGCTATAAATAATTGAAAGTAATAGTTAACAAAGCAAAGTTGCTCTTGGATTTTGGAAATCATTAGCAAGAATGTGCTTCTCTTTCTCTTTTTGCAAGCATCATTTTCAAGGATTCATAAAAGTGTTTGGCCGTGCTATTGTTGGAGGAATGGACCTCCATTGTGGTGGAATGCAACCATTTAGTTAAAATGTTGAAACCTGGTCTATAGCTGCAGTCCTTTAGTAAGGAGTAGAAAGGCTGTTGACAGGCACCAAATTCAACAAAGTAGTCGAATTTGGACTGAAAATACATTTTACATAGTGGTTATGTTTTCCTCCCTATAAGTATAGTGTGAAAATATGTGCTGCTTGTTATGCGGTGGGTGCTTGTTTGATTACACTTCGGATGGCATTTGGCAAGTTTTTGTCTCTCTTATGGACATCGTATACAGTGCCAGGCAAATCATACTGTATTCTTACAAAGGAAAGGAGGAAAGAATTGATGTCAAAAGAGGCAAGGAGAATGAGAGTCTGTTCTTGTATCTCTCATCTCACAAACTGTGGATTTATTTTGAACACAGGAATGAGTTAAAATAGGTCATTTTAGTTCAGTATATGAATTTCTGCTTTATTTGGAAAAAAAATCAAAATCCCCTTGTTAGATACTATAGAACATCCTGCCATTTAAAAAAAAAAGCCTGGTTGTAATGCAGTCTAATCATTGCTATATAATATGTTCTCTGACCAACTGATGGCCCTATTATTATCCATGAGTTTATTCCTTTTCCAAATTCCTTTATGTCTGGGAGGGAGTCCCGCTATATAGTTGGAGATGTGCAGCTATGTTGCTTCTCATGTCAGGTCTCTGTGTCTGAATTGTATGACAGAACAAGGGAGCAGATGAGACAAGCTGTCAGTCAGCCACACTGCCCTTTGAAGGAAGACCACTGGGGCTGGGTGGGCAGAGAAGATGCTGCAAATGGGCTGTGAAGTTTACATACAGTGCCCACTGTTAAACAGATTACCTCTAATGAAGTGTCTAATGCTCAGACTATCTCAGTCTAATTCTCAGTGGCAGTTCATCTCTCAACTGCCAAAAAAACCCACCACCCTCTGGCCCTCTCTCGCCACTCTGGCCGCCAAACACAGAGAGGTGCCCGGTCTTAATAAAGCCAGACAGTGTGTGATCTGACATGCAAATGTAGGTCATTGCATATGTAAATGTGTGATTACAAACCTGCATGCCAAAACACATTAGGGAGACTTTGCTCTCAGCATGCGGCTGTCACACTGCCTTAGTAGTTCATGCTAATGTTTGTCAAGTTGCTGTGCAGACAGAGGATGCAATTCGCTATTCCAATTTTGAAATATATGCTGGTTAAACAACCACAGAAATACTCCAAACTTAATGAAGCTACATTCCGTTTCTCTCTAGCCCGAGCATTTGAATAATGAGAGCTCCCCAACTTTGAATGTTTTTCTCTAACTGCTAAGGCTGAACTCACTAAACCTACATAGGCACTTGGAATATATGAATTGGTACACTGCTATTCCTATAAAAGCAGCTCCATGTTTGGACTCTGCTTCATCTGGTGAATATTTTTGATTGTGGGGCTGAGCAACCGATGAGTCAAAAGTCTAAGTTGATTTTTAGTAGCCGTTGAAATTTTAGAGGGAGTATTTTTGTTCCCAAATAATTTTGAATTGGTACACTTTTTTTTGAAAATCAATATAAACTCTAGAAATGAGAAAGTTGTTGTTCTCCAGATCTTTGTTGTTGTTGTTGTTGTTTCAATTTGGCCTATTGTATTTAGTGGAGAAATCTGTAATACTTCAATGTACAAACATTATACAATATAACAGAACAGAGTACAGTCTGGACTATTACCTTACTGATTGTCCTGCCTTGTATATATAAAATGTCAGCTGTGTATTAATCAAGTGTGTGTCTGTTTAAATAGTAAATTGTAAAAGAACATCAATAATGGAAGTGGAAGAAAACTGTAGATTCTAATATTGTGCTTATCTTGATTTTGTTTAAAGCAGTACAGTAAGGATTACTAAATTGATCTCTTTTGTAATGTTTTCACACAGTTTATGATTTTGGTTCAGTACATATTCTTCCATATATTTGTATAAGTAATGAGTTAAAGTTTTAGTTTTTCTCTTGAGTAATGAAACACTATGCTGAGTTTTATGTCTCCTTCATATTTTCTTCTTCATATGCTGTAGCCCAAAGGAAACTTGTCTTCTGAATGTAATACTTATATGAACAATATTAAACTGACCAATAGACGAACATAGAACACATATATGTGTTCCTCTCAATTTGCACATGTGTATACTGTACATATATAGCTATCCAAGCCAGGCACATGTCTGGCATCCTCAGATATTTAGGAGTTCAGTTTCCACTAAGCCCACCCAACATGGCAATTAGCAAAGAATGGTAACTGAAAAGATCAAGATCTTCCATGTTGTCCTTAGGTGTAATGTGTAGCAAGATACATTTTCATCAAATCATAAAGTTGGAAATGACTTTAGAGGCATCTAGTCAAACGCCTTGCTTAGTGCAGGAACCACTAGAACAATTTTTAAAATATGATGGCATAGCTTTGGTTTAAAGACCTCCAATTAATGAGAATTTACTACTTCATATGGCACCTTATTGTATTGGCTAACATTTTTACCAAATACTTGAGCAGCCTTGTAACATAAATGGGCTGAAAGAGACTGACTTGAGGTTATCCAGTGAACTCCATGATTGACTTGGAACTTGTACTCCCTTTTCCTGCTTCCCTGTTCAGAACCATAATCCTGGGCTCTTAGGACTTTGAAGACAAAGCTAGTTTCTTAAATTGAACTGGGAAGTCTGTTGTAAGTATCAAACCTTTCATTGTTTATCCAGACGTGTTTGTCAGTTTTAAAAAGATAGCGGGAATTGTAGATCTTTAAGTGGAAAATTACTGACACTTAGAATTCATTTTTAAAATTAGATATATTATCTCAAGTTTGTATAATATTCCCATTTCTCAAGTGAGCATTTCAAACTCAGAACAAACACTGCTTAGTGTTTTTCAAGCACCCACTTCAGTATAGCTGCCAATAAAGAGTATTTCCTTGTTCCTGCCACTACATATGCAAGTTTATCTTTTCATGAATATCTCCTCCCACATTTATTTTTCTGGAGTTAATATTCAGAACACCTGGCTCCATTGGAGATAAAAGAAAGTTTATTTAATTGTTTGTTTTTGTTTCTTGGATTGCAGAAAGCCTTACGACCTGACATGGGCTACAATACTTTAGCCAATTTTCGGATAGAAAAGAAGATTGGCCGTGGACAGTTTAGTGAAGTCTACAGAGCTACATGCTTGTTGGATGGTGTGCCAGTAGCTTTAAAAAAAGTGCAGGTAAGCATCTTTAGGAAGTGAAAAACATCTCTGTCAATTCTGATAATGGTTGCTTAAATATTATTTCATGTATGGATTTAATTATTCTTTCCAAACCTTATCACTCAGTTCTGATTGAAGAACTACAAATGCTTCATAAATAGTAAAAAAAAACAAATTCATTTTAGGTTGCTGAAACAGTGTTGTGATAAAATCATAAAATGATTATCAGCAAAGGCCTTCCATTTTTAAGAAGCACTTAGGTTCTCAGCATTAAATATGTTCCCATCTAACATTCATCACATTTTATAATGGAAATAACTAAAATTGCACTGTGCTATGGAACTTTTCCAGGCTCGTATGGCTTTTTTTTTTGCAGCTGCCACACACACAAAAAAGATACAGCTGCTTTAGAAGCCATGTCTGTGCTCCTACTTGTTCAAAGCAAGAATCTGAAGCATTAGAGATGCCTAGAAATTATATCTCAACTCAACATCATGTACAACTGTTGTGAGAAATTCTACCTGCAATGAGAACATTTTATCACTCCTTTGTTCATTGTGGGGCTGGAGCTGTCTAGTAAACTTGCTTTTAATTCTCACTAACATTGTTTAGAAAATGAAATCTAATGAATGCTGGTAGCAGATAATGGCTGGCAATGAATAATATTACTAGCTATTGCTGTGAAATGGATAGAAAAGAAGGATAAGGGTTCTACAATCTTCTTGCCATAAAGCCAGGCTATGGACTCAAATAAGAAATTGACCCTTCCACACTGTTTATTTTATTTTTATTTATTTATTTTTGTCAAGTACATGTTGGTAATATACCTAGATATAACATTGTTTATATACATAAAATGAGTACTGATAAGCGGGAACATTAGGACAGGGACGGTAGGCACGCTGGTGCACTTATGCCTGCCCCTTACTGACCTCTTAGGAATCGGGTTAGGTCAACAGTGGACAGTCTAAGGGTAAAGTTTTGGGGGTTTGGTGACGAAACCACAGAGTCAGGTAGTGAGTTCCAGGCATTTACCACTCTGTTGCTAAAGTCGTATTTTCTACAGTCAAGTTTGGAGCGGTTCACTTTGAGTTTGTATCTGTTATGTGCTCGTGTATTGTTGTGGTTGAAGCTGAAGTAGTCATTGACAGGAAGGACGTTGTAGCAGATAATTTTATGAGTTATGCTTAGGTCGTGCCGAAGGCGACGTAGTTCTAAGCTTTCTAAGCCCAGGATTTCAAGTCTGGTTGCGTATGGTATTCTGTTGCGAGTAGAGGAGTGGAGGACTGTTCTTGTAAAGTATCTCTGGACACTTTCTAATGTATTTATGTCCGATATGCAGTGTGGGTTCCATACAGATGAGCTGTATTCGAGGATTGGTCTGGCGAATGTTTTGTATGCTCTGGTTAGTAGTGTGATATTACCGGAGAAGAAGAAATTGACCCTTCCACACTGTTGTCTGACTTTCTGCTGATAACCATGGTGTTTTGTGGTGCTAAGGCATTGGTGTCAATAAATTTTTTTCCAACATATTTGCAGTTGCAGACTAAAGCGAATGAGGCAAGATTTGTAGAGAATCAAGCCTAAGATTGTTAGAACAGGTCCTTGCACTACCAAATACGTAGATAAAGGTGTCAGGAATTAAGCCTTCTCTCCTAGATAAGAAGATTGCGTGGATATGTAGGTTAAGAGGGAGAACAAAAGCACAATGATTCCCACCTCCCTTTTCCAACTTTTAGGTTGCTTTTTCCACCCTTTCTACTTAATATTTACAGTGTTGTCAGTGTTTCTTTGATTTCTTTGTATTAATTTTTTTATAAGCCCCATGTGCTGTCATGTGACAGATCATGATAGAATTTGGACAGGATGGTTATATAGCTTAATATCACTCTTTTTGTAGGCCAGTTTATTTAACAAAGGCTATTCACTTCTTAAATGGAATTGTTAGCCCAATGCTCATCAGGAAGTCTGTAGATCAATAGAGTGTTCTTAAGGCTGAATTCTTAATCGTTTTTTGGGTAGGTCATGTTTCAAAGTCTCTTTCTCTCCCTTCCCTTGGTCAAAGTTGTTGACCAAGTTAAATAAACCGTTTTACTGAGAGGTAACAGAAAATGGTGAAGAGGAGAAAGCAGGATACAATAGTGTTAAACCATCCCATAAATGAGTCAAAAAGAGAACTGCCAAAGTAAACTCAGTGTTCTATGTTTACTAAACTATTTTTAACCTTAGGAACTTAGCAGGATTGTGAATTGCCCAGTAACAGCAACAACAACAAAAAAAAGTTTAAGATGTGTTGCTGTCTGTACACTGCAGCAGTTTTTAGTATGCTTGGTCTACCCAGGAACTTCGCCAGAAACTGCCTTGTATTTTATATCCTAGGACAGTGATGGCGAATCTTTTTTGGTTCGCGTGCCAAAAAAGGGGGGGGGGATGCAGGGGATCACGTGTGTGCGTGCCCACACCCATAATTCCATGCACCCCCGCACATGCGCGCATGACCTCCCCACTCCCAGCATGCAATGGCACGCCCATTTTTTGCTCTCCCCAGGCTTTAGAACCTTTCTAGGAGCCTGGGGAGGGCGAAAACGGCCTTCCCCACCCCTTCTGGAGGCTGGAAACAGCCTGTTTCCTGACTCCCAGTGGGCCCAGAAGGCCTGAAAATCAGCCGGCCGATGCGCACATGCGTGCTGGACCTGAGCTCGCGTGCCCACCGATATGGCTCCGCGTGCCACTTATAGCACCCGTGCCATAGGTTCGCCATCACGGTCCTAGGAAATTTAGTTTTTTCTTCCATTTACTTCCATGTTTTTCTTAGAAGGTACAAACTAAGGGTTGCTTTTATCCTGGAGCAAGATTTATTTTATGTCGTCAGAGAATTGTCTCTTGAGGATTGCATTCATCTTAAGAAAGATAATCATAATTTCATAAAGTTAATGTCTCGCCATTTTATTTTAATGTATGGCAACTATGTTATTGTTTATGTATTTCTAGCAATTCCAAGGAGTTTGCTACACCATTTTACATTCCTATTAGATTGTGCTACCTTCCTTAAAAAGCCTAATTAATATTGTTTAATTTTAAGATTCTAATACATTGTTAAAGATTGGATTGTAACCTGTACATTCTAATAAAAAGGCCATTGCTCTTTGAAATTAAACCTGTGACTTTAATTGCTTCCATGTAAGGTGTTATAATTGCTTCCATGTAAGGTGTTTCCAAAAGATATATCTATAGATTAATTGATGTGCATTCTATGTCTTCAAATGTTGAGGCTTAAATTAGTTCATTGGATTAAGAGAAAAAATTCTGGATTTGAAAACCAAGTTGATTATGCATTTTAGCCTCTCTAGAACTACTTGTAACTACAGCACAACGTGTTGTTTCTTTGTCTAACTAATTTACTGTATACCTAATATGTAAATAGCAAGGAGTCATCTTTTCATTCCCTGAAATACTGCCATGTTACTTTGCAATGTGAACCTTCTAGATATCTTGTTTGGCTATTGTCCTCATATGCTCACCCTCACTTTTTTTTTCATAGAGAGATTGCCAATTAACTTCTGTTATGCTCTTCCCTCAGTGCATTAGGCAGTTTGGATGCTAATGCGGTCTGTATTTTATGCAGATACTAAAATCTGGAAATATCTACCTAATGTTATTATGAATATGCGTTGGTGAAATGGATATCTGATTTGCTTCTAACTTGGTCAATATATTTGTTTTCATGTAAAAAAATATGAAGGTCATTCAGTAGCTCTAGCAGCGTTTTCTCTGGAGTTTGGCTTTTAAGAGCCTTGCATGGTAAAATATATGCAAAAATTACCTCGAACAGGAACATATCTGTATATAGTTTTATTATTTATTACATAGAATGCAGTACTGCAGGCTAATTCTGTTGACTGCCAGCAGTTTGATTCTCACCAATTCAATTTGACTCAGCCTTCCATCCTTCTGAGGTTGGTAAAATAAGGACCCATGTTGTTCGGGGAAATATTCTGACTCTGTAAACTCCTTAGAGAGGGCTGTAAAGCACTGTGAAGCGGTATATAAGTCTCAGTGCTATTGCTACTTTATTTGTTTTGAATTGCTTGAATTATATATTCTGGTTATTTCTTATTAAGACTTTTTAAGATGCCAAAGTAAGCACATTTAAATAGTGGGTTGCCTCTACTAGTGCTGTGACTGTAGTTCCTAACATTCCCAACATAACTAAGATTTCTGTAGCAGCCTTAAAGCTTTTTAATTATGGAAGCTCATGTTAAATAAATTAATAGTAACCGCTAATTAAAAGTTTGAAACTTTTTCAGGATAAGGGAAAACATTGTTTCAAATCCTGAGAGACCTGATTTGCAATTCATCTTAAAGTAGAACTACCATATGTAGGTTATAAAAATCCAAATTGACTACTGAATGACAATAAACCCATACAGAAAATTTTTTTGCAGCAGTCTAGAGTGGTTGTCAGGATTTTTGCATCTCAAATAGTGTAACCCTAAGGCCTTTTAAAATTATGAATTGATTAAATGATTAAACACAATTTTTAGTTTTTTTAGTTTTTTCAATTTTTTTAAAAATTCAAATAATCAGTATTAAGCTGAAAAGTGGGACAATAAAGCTTGTAATTTTTTTTAAAAAATAGAAGTCACAGCTACTCGGCTTAGACGCTTGTCTGATTCAAAATTTGTCCATCTTTATATTGGACCATTACTGAAAGAATCTAGGTGTTGATAATTTATCCTTCTCAGCTCAATAACTGCACATGTCTAGTAATATTTCTTCGTAATTGCTACTTTTTCTACTGTATTTGTAATACTCAGAGTAACATGTAAACAAAAGCTATACTGAAACTATATATGTAACTGGGCTAGGTTTAGATCCAATTAAAGTTTATATCCTGAAAAAGATTAGACTCCAACCTAAACATATAATCTAGTAACTCAAAACTCCCACTTTTAAACTACGGTATATATTTGTTTCCTTATGCATTGTGTAGAGGTGGATATCTGCTGTTCATCCAACAAGACAAGATTGCCACAGAACCCAAAATAAATCCCCTCTCAACTCTCTTTACTTTTCACTGCAAAAGTATTTCACTCTGACTAAGCCATTCCTCATAATAAATTTCCCCTTTTTCTGAGTCTTTGTTTCCTCTAGTTCATTAACTATTTTTTCCAAACAAACCTATACTAAAATAGTTTTCCTCTCTGAATCACTTCAGGAATCTAATAAGAATTAACTTTCTATTTTTCACAAATTCCCATAGTCACATTACCTAGTGCTCAAGGATCTTGTCAATAATGTTTTATGGACCTAGGTACTGTTATTCCACACTGGAGAGATAATGAAACAAATATTCAATCATCAGATTACATTCTTACATGAAATTGTGTTGATTTTTACAAGCTCTCCATCCTTTGCCTCCTTCATAGTTTTCAGAAAGTTTTAAGTCTGGCTTTTAAACTGATGCAGAAAATTATAACAAAGGATGATACTTATTTTAAAGTTGTCAAGATTAACTTCAAAGTATTTGAAACTCCTTTATAGCTGAAGGAGAGGCAAGAAAAGTGGATGCATTTGGCTGGTCAGTAGGTTGGGATAATTAGAATCTGGTGAAATCAGGAATATAGTCTTATTAATAATGTTTAATGGGATCTTCTACAGTTAATCAACTGTTCTCAAAATTGTAATCTGACCTTTGGAATTATCCCAAGGCAATCAATTTAATTGGTCCAAGCTGCTGTGTGTTGCTTGGACAAACCTGGAAAAAAAAATTCTGCTCAAAATTCTTTTAATTTCCACATGTCCAATATGATCATTTTAGTTTTATTATTCAGTTTACTATTGCTAGCGTGTACCCATTTCTTACTTTGATCACATAGCTCCCTCTTTTAAATCTGATCAGTCAAAAATACTGAAAATAGCATAAGGGAAGCAACAATTGAATATGGCTTCAGTTTTTGAAAAATAACATTTAAAAAAAATATGCTGGGTTTTTGAAAAATAATATTCTTCTACTTCTCAGTTTTTATGAGCATCTCTTAATGCATAAGACACAGTGTATTGGTATTAGTCATCACTGGCTTATATTCTTCAAACAGTCTGTTCACTTTGTTCAAAATCCTAATATCCCAACAACTTAACACATCATAAGTTCTTCACCAGAAATTGGAGTGTTCTCTCTCTGTGTGTGCTTTGGAGGCTAAACAAATTGCATCTGAGCACATGAAAGTAATTTATCTATTTTTCATCATCACAAATAAAGCCACAGTGGCTTGGAGATTAATTATAATTAAAAATGATTTGTGGTTTTGCCAAAAATAATACCTCTTCCCCCCCTCCCCCAGCTGCGTGTAGTGTAACAGTATAAGCATTCATTTGTGCTTTTAATTGCTTTTAAATAGCTTTTACCCATGTTTGCTTTGGGGTTGATTTGTATTGGGGATCCTAAAGGATGAGGAAGTTTCTCCAACTTTATGTGAAGAAACTCAGCGGCAGAAGTAAGATCTCTCAGGTTCACAAAGCTGGAATCCGGTAAGATGTTGAAGCTGCTGGAAAAAGTCAGAAGTGACCTGAAAGCAATGAAGAGGGCAAGTCCAGAGGCCAGAGCGATAGCCTAAAGTCATAATTGAAGTGACAGGCTGAATATAGTCATTCTGCAACCTCTGGAGAAGGCACTGGGAAATAGATCCTCAGGAGAAGTTTCAAACCTTTCTTGCACCCCAGGCTGCTCAGCTGAGGCATAAAATTCCCATGCGTGCAGCAAAGACAAGGTAACCCCATTATTTTCTGTCAATTCTGCTGTTATGAGGCAGATGAAAGTGCTGAGTAGACAAGATTTAAACCCCCACAAAGTGGTTCTTGCTCTGCTGCTAAGGTTTTGCTAGGACAGTGGTTCTCAGCTTTTTAGTATTAAATCATTACCAATCATATGGGCCCTTCCAGGGTCCCATTAAGATACAAATAAAACATTTTAATGAGAAGGAAATACATATTTATGCAGGAATGTTGTGTTTTAATTTATTAGAAGAGAAATGCAATACAGGTGGTCCTTGACTTACGACCACAGTTGAGCCCAAAATTTATGTTGCTACGTGGGAAATTGGTTAAGTGAATTTTTCCCCATTGTACGACTTTTCTTGCTATAATTGTTAAGTGAATCACTGCAGTTGTTAAATTAGTAACACTGTTAAGTGAATCTGGCTTTCCCCTTGACTTTGCTTCTCAGAAGGTCACAAAAGGAGATAACATGATCCCGGGAGACTGCAACTGTCATAAATATGAACCAGCTGTCAAGCAGCTGAATGTAAATTACATGACCATGGGGATGCTGCAAAGGTCATAAGTGTGAAAAATGGCCATAGGTCACTTTTTTCAGTGCCGTTGTAACTTCGCATGGTCACTAAACAAACTGTTGTAAGTCAAGGACTACCTGTAATACTCAGATTGGATCCTGCAACATTATCCTGAGACACGCATATTTGCCTTCATTCATACAACAATACTGTTCGCAATGCAGTTGTATTTTTAGAATGATGGGTGAACGATACAGCAATGGCTTTGTCACTATAGGAAAAGTCTTCTGTAATAGCACTAGCACTAGCACTTAGACTTATATACCGCTTCAGAGTGCTTTACAGCCCTCTCTTAACGGTTTACAGAGTCAGCATATTGCCTCCAACAATCTGGGTCCTCATTTTACCCAACCTTGGAAAGCTGGAAGGTCAAGTCAACCTTGAATCGGTCAGGATCAAACTGCTGGCAGTCAGCAGAATTAGGCTGCAATACTGCATTCTAACCATTGTACCGCCAAGCTTCCTATCCCCCCAAATGATTCAAATAATCAGAGAGGAGAAACCTGTTTAGAAAGCAATTTGAGTTTATTTCTTAAGCCCAAATCTTTCCAGTCGTTGATCCCAGGAAATGCTGAGTCACTTTGCCTTAGTAATCAATTGCATAAAAATGACATTTAATTTCATGTTTTACACTTTTCTGTGCTGCCTGAGGACTAGAAAAGGAGAAGAGCGAGAAGAGGGGGACAAGTGCCCTCTTTTTGTGCTTGTTTTCTAATGACATTTTTATTTAATTTTTATTCTGCCTTGGTTTGATTAATGAGACCATATTCAATACTTCCTTTTCCTATTTTCCTCACAACAACCCTGTTATTTAGCTTGTGTTCAGAGAGAATAATTGGCTCAAAATCAATCAGCTATGCCTAGAAAAAGGAGTAGAGCAGTCTCCAAGCATCTAATCAAGAGATTCTAGTATCCTTCATTGGCCTCAAATGTATATAGGGAGCTGAGGTGGTGCAGTGGTTAGAGTGCAGAACTGCAGGCTACTTCAGCTGCCTGCTAGCTGCAGTTCGGCAGTTCAAATCTCACCGGCTCAAGGTTGACTGAGCCTTCCATCCTTCCGAGGTGGGTAAAATGAGGACCCAGGTTGTTGGGGGCAATATGCTGACTCTGTAAACCGCTTAGAGAGGGCTGTAAAAGCACTATGAAGCGGTATATAAGTCTAAGTGCTATTGCTATTGCTATACAATCAATATATTGATAATACCTCATCTTGACTTTGTGATTTTATAGAGTGGGGAGAGAACCAAGCACAGAATGACTCCCATAATACCACCAATGATTACACTTGTCCATTCAGATAGGAGCAGAACCATAAAATAGTGCTCCTAACTCCCAGTACTGTCACGTGGTCTAGAATGTCATGGTCAAAACATTTGAAGAACACACTGAGACAGCAAGACAAGGATGGGTGTGCTGTTTCCACCCAGATTCCTTCATCCAAATCTCAAATTGTCCATGAAAACAGCCAGTGCCATTTCTATCACCCTAAACTTTTGCCTGAATCCTGATGTCTCCTTGCAATTGTATAACTTTTATCCTCAAAAACCTTCCCACCAAAGGGAAGGTTGGAGAGAGGATGGCAGTTCACAAGTCAAAATGGATTTGGCAGGTCTCTTGAACAGCAGGTGGACTAGCAAATGCCTTCTTCAAAGTTGCTGAAACTGTCTCCTCTCTCAAAGCCATGTTGCCTATCACCTGGCTTCAGCTACCTGGGCCTATAGTTATCATCTTAATTAAGTAGGTGGGCAGGAGTTTAATCTATCTGTGACAGAGCCGACTCACAAAGAGGCCTGTCCATCTAATCCAATTCAAAGTCTCTCCCCCATCCCCAACATTGGAAGATTCCTCTGTCACCTTATCAAATTCTACCTGGCTTTTTTACTATTTTTTCCCCATGAAGTAGTCAGGCAGACAGTTGCAAGTTACACAAATCAGGTCTTTCCACCCAGCATTTCCTTAAGGGTTTAACAAGAATGGGTTAATGAATAATTTCACAAAGAAGAGATTAAACTCACCCAGGACGGATAGATAGCTGATGTGATTCCATAACCACCCCTCTAGTGAGATCAAGCAGTTGGAAAGAGAAGGTGTTGTACACATGGGGGATGCACAATAGCAGCAACCACAACTTGTTCAGTCCCCGATCCAACCTCCGAAGTATGACCTCAACATTCAACAACTTGCAGAATAATAGTCCTCCAACTCTTGGACTCACAGCGTGCAATTTCTACTCCTGTCTCCTGTCTTAGGGTCATGATTTTTAAGCACCAACCCCAAGGTCATGACTTTTTAAAGTACCACTTAAAGCCTAGCCAAACAGAGCTCAGTGAATACTGCCTTCTCATTAGCTTGCCAGATTTTGGTGCACACACCAAGGCTGCCCTCTTGTGTTCAGCTTCATTGCAGATGAGATTAGATTTACTACAAAGAGACTGGGCGATCAAAAGCATCGATATGAGCCTAGAGCACTCAGTATTTTGGATATCTGATTCAAAAAATAGAATAGTGTAGGTGACCTGAAATATAGAATGATGCCACATTTCTAATCTCTCCTACCTTGGACTTGCTCACCCCCATCTTCTACTATACTACTCCTTTTCCATTGTTTCCATTATCCTCACTCCCTGTCTCCCTAGCCGCCTCCATAATCCAACAGTGCCAGATACAACACCCAACTAAGGTTGAGCTGCAGCTAAAAAAACAAGCCTGACTATCCCACCTGCTACCAATACAATAATCTTCCCAAATCCATCATTCACCTCTCCCCCCCGTCGAGCTGATTCTCACCCATTTGGGTGGGTGGGTGTGGTGTCAAGAGCCTCCCTGTCTATTCCCACCCTCCAATTTGCTGACTCTCATCCCAAGAGCAAGCAAGTCTGTCTCTGCTCTCTTTGGCTTCTCTGTTCGTTTAGTGTCGCTTCCTCTGTTGCTTACCCCAATAGATTATAGGCACTAAAAGCTAAGGGTGTTTATGCAGGGACTATTCCAATTGATAGGGACCTTAGTACATCTAGTACATAAATAGCAAATTTGTATGCAGCAGGGCATATGTCTTGCTGTGAAAAGAGAATTGTATACATGGAAGCAATTCACAGACTCTTCCAATTAGACTACAGTGTCCTTAGCATGTCTCTTTTCCACCACTATGGAAAACTCGGATAATCAAATCATTAGAACGAAAGAATTGTAATGGGCTAATAAGAACCCAATGTACATCAGTCTGGATGGAAACATCATTTAGTAATGATAATTACGGCACGCGCTGGGGTGGGTGCATCTCGATTCACCCACGTTACACCTATAATGCGCAAGCTGCACTGGCTACCGATTGGTCTCCGGACAAAATTCAAGGTGTTGGTTATGACCTTTAAAGCCCTACATGGCTCAGGACCAGATTATCTCCGAGACCATCTGCTACCTCACACGTCCCAGAAACCAGTAAGATCCCACAGGGTTGGGCTTCTCTGGGTCCCGTCAGCCAAACAGTGTCGGCTGGTGGGCCCGCAGGGAAGGGCCTTCTCTGTGGCTGCTCCAGCTCTCTGGAACCAACTGCCGCCCGAGGTTCGTACCACTCCCACCTTGTTGGCCTTCTGTAAAGCTGTTAAAACCTGGCTCTTCCGGCAGGCTTGGAACCATTAACCCAGAGAATAGATGCGCGAGTGTAATGATTTTATAATGTATGACTTATTTTAATATGGTTTTAGATGTTCTTAGATGTTTTATTATGATTGTTCTTGGTTACTGGTTTTGAGCCGCCCAGAGTCCATGTTGAATGGGGCGGCATATAAACTGGACCAAATAAATAAATAAAATAAATAATTCAGATACCGATAGGATCTAATATTCATTAGATGGTATCTAAATGGGGGGGATCACTATTTGTCACAGGTTCTTTTTAAACTATTTATTTATTAATGAGACTTATTTATTAGTGAGACTTATATACCGCCTCATAGTGCAAGCACTCTCTAAGCAGTTTACACCATTAAGCAATGTATATTTACATTGCCCCCAACAATCTGGGTCCTCATTTTACCTACCTCAGAAGGATGGAAGGCTGAGTCAATCTTGAGCCTGTGAGATTTGAACAGCTGAACTACTGATCACAGTCAGCTAAAGTGGCCTGCAGTACTGCACTCTAACTGCTGCGCCACCTCGACTCTATATCCAAATTTGATTGATTCAAGATCAAAAGATCCATCAAAAGTACTAAACCCTGGACAACTCGGTTTTTATATCTCCCTATAAGGAATGGGATGATGTCTTATTTTGGAAAAATATCCAAGGTACAAAATCAAAACACACAGACATACTTTGCAAAATCTTTCTATGTCTATTGTCTTCAATACTCTATTTCAACTATACATTGTTCTCCATTTTTTATTTTATTATTACACTCTATAACTTGTAATTCTATGCTATATATACAATTTCTATTATACTGCTACTATTAACCAGTATACAACAGTGTTTTAACTTTTACAAATCCTAGTTTGTCTTTAAATCCCCCCGCCCCATGTCTTCTGTTTTTCTTCTTTACTAATGGGCAGTTGGCAAAGCACTAGCATCTTCCCAATGTTGTGTTTGGCTTGGCTGCACCTCTTTATTTTCCTCTAGACCTTTCAGTCACCTGTATGTGAGTTGGGCAGCCATATAAATTAAAGAAATAAAATAAAATAAATTCCTTTTACCTGCTTTCTCTGAGTGTCGGTGCAGAACTTGCAAACCATGCAACATCTCCTCCAACATCTGTTTAAAGGCTGTAGCTTTTATAAGCCATTCTGCCATGCTGGGGAGAAGGTTCAAATAAAAGAGATGGGTAGCACAGGTGCCTCCAATTTTCTTAGCATCATGTTGGAATTTATTGTGGGCATTCTGCAAGATGCTTTTGCCTTTTTAGTAATTTACCTTTTATGAACTGATTGCGCATAGCTATAGCTTTCAAGTTGGGAAGATGAAATTAAGATGGTTGTACTTTATAAAGAAAAGTTACTTTTTCAGGGTTTTTTTCTATAATCTATTTGTAAAATCCATGTTGTATAATTTTATACAACATAAGATTTAGGTGTTAAACCAAATAAAATAATTTGTTCAGTTTATATTGCATCACAGTTTTGAAAGGGAGAAGGCTTCTACTGGAGTAAATCCAAGACCTCTTAGAAATCATGTATTTATTAATAGATAATAATCAAATATTCATTGAGCTCTTATTTTACTTTAATGTTTGATATAATTAAGCACTAACCTATTAAACATTATTTAATATTGCAAAGCAGATTACTGTTTCTTTCTAACTTTCTTTGACTCTTTGGACTATTATGATTGTCAATTGATTACTTGGGTGTCATTCCTTTTATGTCATGTGCATAATTGATTTTTGGATTTTAGGTAAAAGTGATACATTATGTTATGGATACTAGTTCAAAATGAATTAGGGTTTGCCACTGCTGTTTTCTTAACCAAAAGAAGAATGAGAGTAACTATTCAAGACCATGGAGTAGAAGAGAGTAGTTTTATATCTCATCTATGTCATTTTCCTGCCAGAAGCTACTGAGAGTTCTCATGGACTTCAGACCTTTTATTACTTAGCTTATCATTGGGGCTCCCCCGTTCAGAAGTTGCCTAACAGAGAAAATAAAATAAAAAGCTGTTAGAAGCTTCTCTTAGGTGCTTCCTCCCAGTGATGGGTTGCTGCTGGTTCGGACCGGTTCTTTAGAACTGGTAGCTCTGAGAGCGAACCGGTTCTCTTTATCCCTGAAAGTGGGCCCACCTGCCCGCCCCTGGGTTATACTGACCTTTACCTCTGCTTCCCAAGCCCAGGTGACCAGGGGCAGCAGATTGAATTGCCGCTCTGCAGCTGTTTTCCATGCTCCTTGCCTCGTTTGTAATGTGGAAGGGTTTTTAAAATGAGCATGAGCAGAGGATTAATTTCTGGGTAGGGACACGTGCGCAAAACGTGCACTTCCGTCCCGATGCGAACCGGTGGGGAAGGTAAGTAGAAACCATCCCTGCTTCCTCCCATTTAGTCTTCATTGACTTTATTTGAACAAATCTGACTTCCCATGTTTTTTAAAGTGATGGAACAAGGAGCTAGAGAGAAAATTGTGTACAACTGAATTTGAAAAAGCGAGGATCAGATGTGAAATGCTCAACAGAGATTTCTTCTTGGCAAATAATAGCGATGTGTGCCCATTAGGTCTTCTCAGAGGCAGTCAGATCTTTGGAAGCTGGCTCTATGTGCCAAATCTTGGAATTTTGGTGCCAAAGTGTTCTAAGACAAAATATTTTGCATTCTTGTCTAAAGACCTACAGTAACTACAGGTACTGTATGTGCTCACTTGTAAACCTGAAGTTTACATCTATACTTCTATGTTTTTCATCTACATTAACCTCCTTTACAGTATGCATTAAAAAACACCCTGAATATACACCCTCTTTCCATTTGTCAAGCTTTAATCTTCACATTCCATTTGGCTGACATATCCTATGATTGTTCTGCAATATTACTCAGACTCCTTCCTGAGTCATAACTTCCAAATTAGAGGTTTCCACCATCATAGAATTTGTAATGTATGAAGGTGATAAATAAAATTCAAAACTTGTTATTTTTTTAATAATTAGAATGGCTTAAATATATTTATAATACTTTCTGTTAGATTTATCAGGCTATTCGAGAGAAAAAATAAATAAGACAGTTGAATATTGAAAGCTGATTGTGAGTTCTACATAACCCTAATGCCTTTTCAGTAATCAGAAATTTCATATTTCTGAAATACAATTTGTTTAAGATTTCTGGAAATTAAAAAGAACATTCTTACTGACACATTTTGATGTATTGTTAACATGAGGTGAAAGGTGTTTTAAAAAAGCACCAGTAAAAGACGGTATGCGTGTGTGTGTGTGTGTGTGTGTGTGTGTGTGTCCTATGCTGAAGCATCTCAAAATAGTTTACAATATAAAGAATGATACATTTTTTCCATCACTGTTTAACATTTAAACAAACCCCCAACCCATTCCCTTTTTCCTTTTATGTTAGTTTGTATTTTAATATTTGTTTTTGAAATCTAATAAAGATATTTAAGAAAAAATATAAGATGCAATACATTAAAAAGCTTAAAATATGTGGATAGATTTGTTACCCCTGAAAGTTGATGATTGCTCAGTACTGAATGCAGTTACTCTTGTCTTTTGAATTTGTATTCTTTCTGTTTTACTTCTTTAGTTTTAAGGATTGAATGTGTACACATGGTATTCCTGATCTTGTAACAGCTAGAAAATGAAATAAAATGTACACTTGTTAAGGGTAGAAGAAATTGGAATGGAGTCAGAAGGAGAGAACAGTTGGAATAATACTGTCCTTGATTTCTTATGGCTAGGGAGGAGTCTGTGATGGAATGTAGTCTGGATTCCCATGAGGGAGGGTTGCATTCCAGAGGAAGAAGAGGGAATTCTTTAGGTAGTTTTGTGTGACAGAAAGAGGGTGAAGATAACCTTCCCTAATAGTTCCAAGAATATGCTTCCTGTAGATAATAGTCTGCTTTAGTTTGGCAAGATTCTGTTTATAGGTGTGGAACAATAAACAAATCTGCTTGGAAGTATTACTATGTGTCTTTCTCGATTGTTGGAACCTGACAAGAATCTTTATCGAGAAAAATTATGATGTAAGGGCAACACTAAATTTGTCATTGCTATTTTTAAAGGATCCTTATATCAGTAAATGTTCTGTGTATTATTATAATTTATGCATACACCAAAATAGTAAAATGAATTAGATGGTCTTCTGCAGAAACTAATTATGAAGATGTTTGGCTTTCTATATTCTTGATTAAAACAAGGGGGGGAGGAAATATTTGGATTTTAAAAAAAATGGGTCAAAAAAGACAGGGTCTTTTTTGTTCTGTCAGATTAAAAATATTATGAATATTTCCTAATTTTTTAAAATACTATATGAGGTAATTAAGATGAGAAGGAAGTTGGTCTATATTTGGAATTTTCACACTAAATCAAATTAACAAGTGAAAGGTTAGAAAGGTTCTTAATATTGTATAGATATATTTTACGAAAGAAGTAGAAAATAGTAGAGCCAGAAATTAAAATTGATTATGCAGTGCTTCATGTGGTAAAATGAGTATTTTAAGCTTTGGTTTAACCCACCTCTGTCAATTAGGGCTTCCTATATTTCTTAAAAATATGTCTCTTTGTTTTAAGGTTATGTTGTTTGCTGATGTTTTCAACATTACATTTTTGTCTGCTTGCTTTTCTTAAAATAGGAAAAATGAAAATATCATTTTTTGAATAAGTTGTTCACTTATAACAAAAATTAAAAATACTTAAAGTAAATTCAAACAGTAGGTTTACAATTATTATCTGAGCAAAGAGTGCTTTTTAATGTTTAAAGTGAATATACTTTTATGAACAAACCAATGTAGTTAATAACTAAATGAAGTTACAATAATGCTGAAAACAAGTCACATATTTTGCATTTCCTCCCACATTTCTAGTTTTTATTCTTGGTTGCTTCACATTTATTAAAAAAAAAATACATTTCTAATCATTACCATGAAAGTTAGTTTTAGACCAGGAATGGATAAATTGCCATCATAGCCCTGTCAGCAGTTGCAGCAATTGGCAACATAATTTCTGTGATTTTGGATAAAAACACATAAAAAAGCAGTATAAGCATTAAGTAGTCCTAATGTAGATTAAAAACAAACCCAAGAAGTAGAAAAATTATGACTCCATACAGATGTATAAGAATTGACTTTTTCCATTTGGCGCATGTGTATAGTGTCTTTTGTTTTGCTCAAAGCCTGTAGATGCCACTGCTGCCTTTGACCCTTATTTACAGGGACCAGCAAGTGAGGCCTTGGAGTCAACCTTAAAAAATTTCCTTTCGTGAAATAGGATAATTGAAAACCAGCTGCAGAATTATGTCACTATTTTATAATCCCAAATGCTTTTAGAACACGAATGTCACATTTCATAATTTGTACCTGACAGTGTTTCTGAAATGTCAGGCAACTGAGATATGCTCATTTTCTGAATTAAAATTCAAGGCACTTTCCCTTAATGATTTTGGAAAGTTTACACTGACGGTATATAGAACTTCTTGTGATAAAATGTAATGTGAGTTTCTGAACATCTCTCATGAATGGGAAGAGATCATAGAGCACTGACTCCAGGATTTTCCTTTTAAGAACACTGAGTTTTTGCTACATCACTTTGGTTGAATGATCCATTCATTCAGAAATGCTGGGCAGAATTATTCACCCCTCCTGCTGTGAAGGAGGCAGAGCTGGAACAGCAATTCATGCTGAGGTGCTGCAAAGATTTGTGCTGTCTCACGAATTTGTATCTTGGGCTTCCATGAGGTTTTAATTTAATTTGTGTAATGTATATCTCATGGTTCCCTACTTGAGAATTTGTTCTTAATGCAATGGGTTGCTCTTTTCTTGCACATTTTCAGTTAAAGAGAAAGCATTGAACTCATTATTTCTTGTGAATGTATGATCACTTAGTAATTTTTCCCCTTCATTTTCTTTAAAAGATATTTGATTTAATGGATGCAAAGGCACGTGCTGACTGTATTAAGGAAATTGATCTTCTTAAGGTAATTTTCTTTTCTTTTCTGGAATGAATATATTTCGGCATTACAATTTTGATAATAAAAGAAGCAATGAGTTATCAGATATAGGTAATTTTGTGCATGTTATTACATATGAGTAGCAAACTATCTTAGCTTAGAGCTTCACTGAATAGTCAATAGGTCAGTTTGAATTAAAATTTTATGTCAGATTCACATTCATCTGTGGAATTTGAAGCAGACTAAATCTGGCCTAGTGACTTTTTCCCTGGGGGAAGGAGAATGAATCATGAAAAAGCACCAAAGGCCTTCCAGCTACTTAAAACTGTGACTGAACAGGCCTTGCCTACTGATCTTACTGTACACCAGATATACTTGATGAAGTGAGCCATAGTTTAAGGACTTGACCCAATAATAAATTGACCCAACCTTTAATCCAAAGATCCTATATGGATTTTTGTGATTTTTCTCTATAGACTAATTTGGCTCTCCATCTAGAAATTAATTTAAACACACACATTTTATAAATTAACGGGGTCTCAACTCCACATGGGAATAGATTATATGCTATATTTTAAGTTAAAATATAACTTAAATCTTATAATTTTAAATAGGATCAGTTGTTCACCCATGTGTTATAGAAGTTCTTTTTTTTAACATGCTACCTTTATCTACCTCCTTCCCTTACTTTGAAATGTATTTGTTATATGGGTGGTGATAAAGGCATAAAGTCATTGGCCAAGGAACATAAACATATTCACAAAAAGGAAAATACATAGCAGAGAATATTTATATATATTGTAATTGAAACAATTACTGTATTTTTTGTTGTCAAACCTTGTAAAGTAATAGGTTTCCATTTTGCTTTATTTTTAAAATGTTTCTAAAATTTGCCTAATAGCAGATAGTATTTGCCAGAGGGAAGTATCTGTTGCTTGTTTTAAAAATGTTTATTATAACATATGATTTAAAAATTAGGTATGTAACTTACGTTTTAGTTATTATATTTAGAACTTTTATTCATACAGATAGCCCTTAACATATGTCTGGTCATTTGGCAACCATGCAAGTTACGGCACACTTCTCCCGGGCTACTCATGGCTCATTGAAATTTTGGTGGCTAGGTCACTTCCCCATGGTCACATGATCGCATTTTGGATGCTCAGCAATTGACCACATTTATGACTATTTGCAGCGTTCCATGGTCATGTGACCACAATTCACAATCCTTTTTTTGCCCAAAACTGGCATTTACTTCAGTTTTCAGCAAAAAAAACAACAACCAATTTTCAGACAAGGGATGTATTTAATGACTATGGTCTTTGCTTTATGCCACATCTGTATAACAAGCCACCACAAAAAAGGTTGTAAAATTGGGTATAGTCCTGTGGTAACTCACTTAACAATCAGCATGATTTACAGTATGTCCATAATTCTGGGATCAATTACAGTCATAAGTCAAAGACTATCTGTACAAGTGTACATTAACCTGTTCATAATTTTATCTTTTCAAAAGTTTCTTCTGCAGCGTGCTTGAAATGATCAAACCTTTGCACTTTGCACTGGAAAAGCTAACGTCTTTAGGTTATAAATTATTTTATGTATTGTTTTATGTACAACGCTACCATTGAAAACAACAGCATTTGCTAGAGTTCGTATTGGAATCAGCCACTGTCAGGGAAAAAAAGTGGATTTTTTTTAAAATTCCAACATTCGGCATTGGCAGAGGGAAGATCCTTGCACAGAGCAGGTTTCAGCATAGAGAAAACCTATTTCCCAATTGTCACTAAGCAGTTATTTGTATTCTATTGTATAGGCAAATCTTGAATCCTAGTGACTACTTGAACAAGTTCCCTGCGTGTTTCTTAAAGGCTTTCAAAAGTGCTTTGCCATTGCCTTCTTCCTAGATCTGAGAGAAAATGACTGGCCCAAACTCATGAAGTGGCTTCGTGCCTAAAACAAGACTAAAACTCACTCTCCTGGTTTCTAGCCCAGTACCTTTAACCACTATACTAAACTGGCTCTATAAATAAAACATAATGTTATATGTTTAAAACAAAATGCATTTTATATATTATAATAAATACTATAAATTTAATTTACATTTAAAAAGAAAATATATTTAATTTTATAATAAAAGAGGAGAAGATCCTGAAAACTTGAGTTTGGTTTACTTTGGCTCCCTTAACAAGGATTGCACTGACTTGTAAGTTGGGGTTCTTCAAGTGTTTTCTTCTTTTTAAACCTGGCGAGTACGGAAAGAATGAATATGAGAATAATGTTTTAATTATAAAATAGGAAAAGTTCTTTTCCCACTTGGGGAGATTTAAATGGCAGAGCACATATGTTATCATTTTTACTACTGGCTTATTGTATTTGTGAATAATAGTCTGTAGACTGAAACGTATTTGTTTTCCTAGCAACTGAACCACCCCAATGTAATCAAATATTATGCATCATTTATTGAAGACAATGAACTAAACATTGTGCTGGAATTAGCAGATGCTGGAGACCTTTCTAGGATGATCAAGGTATGAGTTTTTCTTGTTAGGAGGAGTTACAGATAATGATAAGGAGTAAATTTCATTTGATCTAAAAAATAAAAATAATAGCTAATGTTGTATTTCCTATAATAGACTTTTAGAATATAACCAGCTGCCAAACATTATATTTTATTGTCAAATAAATTATAAATTTATAAATAGATTATATAAGAAAATGTAGCTTAAAGAAAAACACAAATTATTCCCCAAATTTGACACATGAGCCATAATAGTATACTGTAATTGGATTCCTGTTCCCTTCAGGTTTTACCCAGAATTCAATTATAAAAACTAATTAGAACTTGAACATGTGATAAATAAGAATGGGTCCACCAGACATATTTATATTTGGGAACAGTTGTGTCCTCGGAATAACACATGTTGCCTCCAAAAGACATGTAGACACTTTCCAGCAACCATTCTCCAGTTTATCATTTGGAAGGAGTTGCTTACAAAAATTATATAATCGTGATGGCGAACGTATGGCACGCGTGCCCAAAGTGGCATGCAGAGCCATGTTGCCCTGCATGCGCGGCCTCACCTGTTGTTCTTCCGGGTTTCTGGCGTGCATGTGCGAATGGTAATCAGCTGGCCTTTGTGTGTGCGGCAGTGTTGGAAACTGGAAGAGCTGGTCTTCCAGTTTCCATGTGCGCATGCACGCCGGCCACTTGATCATTGCGTGCGCATGCGCACCAGAAACCAGAAGAGCTGCCCGGTGCGCATGTGCGTGCCGGAAACCAGAAGTTCTGGTTTCTGGCACGCACATGCGCACCGGGCAGCTCCTCTTCCGGGTCGCGTCCCTGACGTCCATGCATGCGCACGCACGCTCCCTTTTTGGCACTCAGTGCCGAAAAGGTTCGCCATCACTGTTCTATAAGATGCTATTTTATTGTTTGGAAGTGGGGAAAAGATGAATTAGGAATCAGTATGACAATTGATAGAGGTTTTTAAAGCTATTTTTGGATTCTCTAAAGCAGAACTGGAATAAAACTTAGGCAAGCAGCCCATTGTGATCTCTTCTTTCTTCACCTATATTAATCTACTTTCTTATCCCCTCAATGTCTATGGAGATTCTTAGTCATCCAGGCCATGGTTGTCCCAAAGAGGCAACTGGACTTTCTGGTTTTTCTTTGAAGACATTTCACTTCTCATCCAAGAAGTTTCTTGGATGAGAAGCAAAACGTCTTCAAAGAAAAACCAGAAAGTCCAGTTGCCTCTTGCTTTTAAAAAAATAGAGTCCAAAAATCAAATATTCATTTTTTCAATTTGTATATTTAAGTAAATAACTATAAAATGAGTGTATGTAATATATATTTCATAGCTATACAATTTCTTTATTCCATTTCATTCTAATTTTTCTTCTACCACAATAGCACTGTTCTTCAGAGTACATTAGTTAACAATTAAATACAGTGTCTCACGTTTGTTGAAGTACAATTTTATTTCGCTACTATACTTTGAAAATAGAAATTTATTTTGTATGTTCCTGGAAGAGAATACAATAAATTTATTTATTTATTTTTACTTTGAATAAGGTTTCTTGCCAAAATGATAGTTTTAAGTTAAGCTAATTAATAATAGGATACATAGATGGATAATGTTTTGGTAAATTAACCAGACTGAATGCATTTGCTTAAGTTATACTGTGTGTTTTTCTCTTTTAAATGTGTAATGCATATTAATATAATCTGTCTACCTGTTTTTAATGTTGGCTTTTTATTTGGTAGAAACAAGGTATTAAATAGTTGCCTTGGTTTTAATTACCTTGCTTTTAATATATATTATTTTATTTGGATTCCAGTGATATGGTTAGTAGGACTTTCTTTTGTAAAATTATAAACTAAAAATAATTTTATATCGTTGTCTAGATTTACAGAATTACATATTACAGGAATTTTCCATAATATTCCACAATAGAGATGTTAGACTCACATTCCATGTTTTGGAGAGCATCAGAATGGGAATGCTGGTTTACTTTTAGTACAGTTACCTCTTAGGTAGTTTTTCAGTGAATACAGTTCTGAATGTAATCATGTCCTTCTGTAAATCACAGTTTGAATCTATGGTTAGTAAATTTACCAGTTAATGTTACTGTACTCGACTCTATTAATTTTTACCCCTGCTGTTATAATCCAGGTTTTGTTTATGGTCAGATTTGATTCCATTCCCCCCCCCCTTCTGTTCCATGGTATTTTTAGTTGCCTCTTAACATACACATCATGTTTTATGTAGTGAATTCAGATTACCATTTGAAGTTAATGACAGCTTATCTGGCTATGTTTAAATATGCATAAGGTGTCATGATATAGTAACATTTTCCTAGTTTTTGTACTGTGAATTTATGTTAGAAATATAGGAGGGAGGGAAGTGCAGTAAATGCATTTCCAGCTACCTTTTAGGTGACAATTTGAGGAGAAAGGACATATAACACAATAGAAAAACGATAATGCCTCTAAATGCATGTTGCTTATTATGTGAATAGAGAGAATCAATAATTATCCTCAAGAAGCAGTAATTAAACTCAAGGTATTAATGGGCTTCTGTCCCTACTTTCATTAGATTCTTTTGGTGTATATTTAGCATGGAATTGTTGCTATCTAGTAGCACTGGGCATTCTTTGAAAACAGTTGGAGGCCCTGCTGACTGCAGGCATCACACCTGTTGGCTATTCATTAAAGAGTCCAATCTCTGTTAGGCTGCTGGGCACGACTGGGGAAAAAAACGGTACTGTTTTAAGACTTGTCTGAACTGTAATGAGTGGATTTCTTAAATGACTGGCATCTTTTTTTCAGGCTTTCATAGAAGTCTGGAAAAGATCAGATTTTTTTTTTTAATGATCAGCCGGAAAGTGCTATGCTTCCTTAAGATCAGAAAGTTCCTTTAAAAATAGACATAGGAACAAAGTGCTTTAAAACATTATAATAAATATTTATTATGTATTTATTATATGTCTATTTTACTAACTCTATTAACATAAATAAGTTTATATACTTTGCACTATAATTTACAAGAAAATCATCTAATTTATAACTGTATGGCTTTAAAAAAAAGAAACTTTGCACTTGGCTACCTAAGGGAGAATAAGCAAACAAAATATTTTGGGGGCGGGAAGCCATTAAGCAAACAAAACTAAGAAACAGTCTATATTAGAGGAAAAGGGGAAAAAGTGTAGAAATCAGGCTATTCAGGTATGTCTTCCAATTGATATTTAAATATTCACAGCCCTCATATACCAAGCATCTTACCTTAATGAGCAAAACAGAATATGCTTGTGACTGTGTGCTATTATTATACTATTGAATAGGGCTATGAAAAATGTACAAAAGAGATGTCTTGCAAGGTGCATTATATGAATGAAACATTTCTCTTTGAAGTATTAAAACAAAGCATATGGCTGCTTTGAATGTTGTACCCTGGTTTTCTTTGTATGTGTGCGCGCATGCATAATACCAGGAAAAATGTTGGTGGTACACACACGCACAGGTATACAAATACAACATTCAGACAATAGCTTTTGTGAAGGGGATAGAGTAATAACTTTTTCTGGTGCATCTCTGGATTTTTATGTTTGTCACTTAATTAACCAGTACAATATATACCAGTACAATTTAGTAACATAGGACGAAATTAGTGCAAAGGATTTTGTGTCCAGTCTCATGTTCTAGTTATAAAATATTAATGAAATGTGGACTTACTATGGCAGTGCTCCTTCTTAAAAGCACAATGGCCTAAAAAGATGGATTCCTTATGGATTCTGGGTATGAGAACACTTTGAAAGTTCCCTGTCCACATATTTGACTCTCCCAACAGAGTGCTCATTTCATTATGGAATTCAGAAATGACTCAGAGTAATATATGTGATCAGTTTGATGCAATTATTGTCACTAAATAGAATTTACTTGGCTTTTCTATATAGCAAGAGGTTGGGGTACGTGGTGATGTAATATAAGGTACTCCTCAAAGTACTACCATTTGTTCAGCAACATTTGCATTTACAATGGCATTGAAAAAAAGTGACTTATGACCAGTCTTATGCCTTACGACCATTGAAACATTCCCCCCAGTCACATGATCAAAATTTGGGTGCTTGGCAACTGCCATGTATTTACAACTGTTGCAGTATCCTGGGGTCATGTAATCACCATTTGTGGCCTTCCATCCGGTTTTTGATAAGTTAGTGGGGGAAACTGAATTCGCTTAATGACCACATGTTTTACTTAACAATTATAGTGATTTGTGTTATGTTTGATAACAAGGCGATTACTGAGTGAGACGAGGCTTGGGAACAGTTCAACTCTTTATTTGGGGCTTCGGCCCCAGCTAACAAGTGACTCACTCCTGGCTAACATCTGAGGGAGCGAGCAGCAACCACCGGCGTGATAGCTCTTTTATAGCCCCAGCTGTCAACGCCTTAACCAATCCCAGGCCGGCAATCTCCCGCTTTTTCAGGAGCCAATCAGTAGGTGTCTCCATAGTCACGTGGTCGCGCCGGATGCGACAATTTGCTTAACCACCACGGCAAAAAGGTGATAACATCGGGCTTGATCTACTGAATAACAGAAATTCTGTCCCCAGTTGTGGTCACAAGTCGAGGAATATCTTTAGTAAGATAATACTCAGAATGCAGATAGGGGAAAAGTCCAGCCAAGTGTGAGGAAACATAGCTTAAGAGCTTAGCTTATTTCTGTGTCAATACAAAGAAGAAACATTTTTCCAGTGCTATTGCATTGGCACAGCACACTCCAGTAAAACTGTCTTGAGTGCTTAAATCCTTTAATTTGATCCCATGGGTTATTTTAGAGAACCTCAAATGCCCACTGAGAATATTTGCAAAGCACTTTCAGGGTAAAGTTACTCACACCCATCACAATAATAGGATAAAAAAAGTAATTCTTTTCTTTCTTTACAGTGAAGTCTAGGTAAACTTTAATCCTTGAAAAGCCTGAGTAGGTTTGAGGCTGTAAGAGAAACCAGAAAGAGTAGGCATGTGTTTTTGAATTACCTTTTGGTGTAAATCCATCTTGATATCTGAACGATTCTGTACTGATGTGAGAGTTGAATAACAGTTTGAAAAGTACTGCTATTATTGTGGCTCCACTGTCAAACCAGCTTCCTTCCCTTTCCTTCCTCTTCTAATATCTATTGCTCTTTGACAGCATTCCTCTTCTAATATATATATTGCTCATTGGCAGCGAAAAAAGAAAAGAAAAAAGAAAAGAAAACCTTATTAGAATCTGTTACCTTACTGCACAAATAAAATTATTTATTTATTTATTTATTTATTTATTTATTTATTTATTTATTTATTTATTTATTTATTTATTTATTTATTTATTTATTTATTTATTTATTTATTTATTTATTTATTTATTTATTTATTTATTTATTTATTTATTTATTTATTTATTTATTTATTTATTTGACTTATATACCTCATAGTGCAAGCACTCTCTAAGCGGTTTACACCATTAAGCAATGTATATTTACATTGCCCCCAACAATCTGGATCCTCATTTTACCTACCTCGGAAGGATGGAAGGCTGAGTCAACCCTGAGCCGGTGAGATTTGAACAGCTGCACTGCTGATCAAAGTCAGCTAAAGTAGCCTGCAGTACTGCACTCTAACTGCTGCGCCACCTCGGCTCATTTAAACAATTCAACTTGGAAAGCAGCTTTATCTGGCACCAAATTAAAATAAGGCACACTTTACTTTGAAGTGATTGCCATAAACTTGATGCCATCACTTAAAAGATATCATGCCTTAGAGTTTGGAAATACCTGGAGGAGAATTTCTAAAGACAGCCTCGGGACCTGGCCTGCTTGATATTTCAGCATATTTCATTGGAGATGCTTCCAGTACATGGGAAATTTATAAAGGGAGTTCCTGGACAGGTGTAAGTTGTACCTGTTGTGTTTTCTGGTGGCATACCTATTTCTGATGCACTAGGAAGAAATTGCAGCAACATCTAGTTTTAATGCCTTAAAGACAATGTAGAGAAAAATGTTTCAGTTTGGTGGTAAGTTATGACAGATATCACAATAGCTCAAAATACACCACTAGATCTTCTGAGAATCTGGCAAAATAGGAGGAAGACAGAAGGGCTGAAAGTGGGAATTTGTCTCAAGTAACTAACCCCCTGCCCTATTTGTGGCACCAAATGCCACCGTATCTTCCTCTGCCTACCCTGATCCCTGATCGCTCTTTAACACTCCTGTTCCAACTCTCAATCCCTGCCTCAATGTTGTCCACTAGGGGATACAGAAGGCAAGTATACAGATACAGAGGTGGCGCAGTAATTAAAGTGCAGCACTGCAGGCTACTTTAGCTGACTGCTAGTTCAGCAGTTCAGCTGTTCAAATCTCACCAGGCTCAAGGTTGACTCTGCCTTCCATCCTTCTGAGGTGAGTAAAATGAGGACCCAGATTGTTGGGGGCAATATGCTGAACTCTGTAAACCGCTTAGAGAGGGCTCTAAAGCACTATGAAGCGGTATATAAGTCTAAGTGCTATAGGGCTATAGTGCCCTTCAATTCCTATACAGGTAGTCCTCGACTTACAACAGTTCATTTAGTCACTATTCAAAGTTACAACAGCATTGAATAAAGTGACTTATGACCATTTTTTACACTTACGGCCATTGCAGCATCCCCATGGTCAAGTGAATGAAATTCGGATGCTTGGCCACTGACTCATATTTATGATGGTTGCTGTGTCCCTGGGGTCATGTGATGACCTTTTGTTACCTTCTGACAAGCAAAGTCAAGGAGGAACCCAGATTCACTTAACCACGTCACTAACTTAACAACTGCAGTGTTTCACTTAACAACTATGGCAACTTTTCATTCTCCTCTGCATCTGGAAACAATCCCACAATCCTCCTCAAATCACAATCCATACAAGCCCCACACCCCTCCAAATTCACACACTGATCTTCTTTTTAAAATAATACTTCTTGTACTGCATGAAGCAGCTATAAAACTAGATCACAAGACCTCAAGATGGTGATGATTTTCCTAAGGAAGATAAAAATAACTCATTGAATTGCTTACTTGTGTATTTGTTGCTAAGAGTTCTGAAGCTATCTCTAATTATTGTTTGATGTTGATTTTTGTGTCTTTATTAGGCCGGCTCTTTGGGTTCTGTTTTGTTTTGTTTTGTTTTAAATAGCCATTCTTTCAAAGAGATTTGTGGGCACAGCAGATAATACACCATTTCTGTTTACTTGAATGCCAGTTATTAACTTACGTGCTAAAAGGAATATTTGCCAATCTCTCTGTCTGCTCTTAATATAATGATCTTCCTGTTTTGTTCAGAATGACGACAGCGGTGCTGCTATTGCCAGTTTCACCCTTTTGGTGGCATTTGTGCAGTGTTACAAAGAACACACAAAAAAGGAGTGGCTCATGCATCAATACTGCTCCCATTATGACCCCCTTGTCTTCCTTAAACATGTTGTTGGGAGTCCAACTCAAGAAAACCCAGTTAATTTATATCAAAAATGCCACATTTCCCCCTTTCTTAAGTATCCTCTTTAAGTTGTTTAGAACTCTCAGCGTATTCTCACTTAACTTGGCTTCTGTAAGTTGCCAGCTTTCCTTTGTCTTGCTAAATCAATATTATGTGACCTGGTATTCTCCAGATAGGAAGCCTCAACACATCTGCAAGGTGTCAGGTTAGAGAAGTACCCTTAAATATCTCACAGTGTTATTGGGTTTCCAATTTGTGTCTCAAAGCCCGTGACAGATGGAGTAAACTCACTGCGAGACTCCTTCTTTTGGCAGGAGTGGTTTACAGTACTTGATGGTCAAGTGTCATTAAGCTGCTTTCTTCTTCCAAAAATTTTAGCTTAAATCAAAGTTAAATTTAAATTTATTTGTTGGGTTTGTTCCAGCCATCCAATTCCAAAATGACTCTGGCAAGCATACTGTATAAGTTACAAATACACACATGATTATGAGAGGAAACCATATTCTATTTAAAAAGTATATTTTCAACTAAACAGAAGGGCACTGAATAAGAAAATCCTTACCCAGGCAACTTATCCCATTTTTCTATTTTGCAACACCAAAATGATTCAGATAGATAATATAGGTAGTCCTCAATTTATGACCACAATTGGGACCAGAACTTCTATCATTAAGTGATTCAGTCATGGTGAGTTGTGCCTGGTTTTATCATTTTGGGAAGGTTATGGCAAGGTTATGAATGGCCCTACCCTTGGGAAGGTTATGAATGGCAATCATATGACCCCCAGGATGCTGTAACTATCATAAATACATGCCATTTGCCAAGCATCTGAATTCTGATCACATGACCACAAGGACACTGCAACGGTCATAAGTGTGAGGACTACTTGTAATTTCACTTTTTTCAGTGCTGTTTCAACTTTGAATCATTATTAAATGAATGGTCGTAAGCCAAGGACTATTGATATCTGAAAATATATGCCCCTCATGCAAAGGTCAGCACTACAATTTATGAAAATAGTGTTATCCAATGATATGCTAGGTCAGGCAGTAATCTACCACCATCTATCCTAAATCTCTGACCACTTAGTTTCCAGCTCCTACCGTATTTCCCCGAAAATAAGCCCTCCCCGAAAATATTTAAACACATGTGCAGGCGGTCCCCGCCATTTCCTCTGGTTAGGGTTAGGGAGACAGAGCTGGAAATCAGGTAAGACGGCAAGAGGAGCCTCGTCTTGCTCCACGCGTCCCAAAATAATAAGACCTCCCCAAAAATAAGGCCAAGCGCTTATTTCAGGGTTTAAAAAAATAAGACAGGGTCTTATTTTCGGGGAAACACGGTAGTATTACATTGGAGCTATTTTACCAAATCATATTATGTTTCTTTTCCTAATAACAGAGTTACCGTATTTTTCAGAGTATAAGACGCACCTTTTTACCCTCCAAAAGAGGGTGAAAACTTGGGTGCGTCTTATACACCGAATGTAGCCTCAGCCACCCAGCCACCACCACCCTTTGGCCTCTGTCTTCCAGCAATTTACATGCTTGCAGCAAACAGGGGAGAGCCTATTAAGCCAAACAAGGCATTAGCAGCTTCCCAACCCCCAGCTGATTTGCCACGTGCTAAAATGAAACTGAAACTAGCTGCAAAGAGGCAAATAGCTGGGAGAAACACACAGATTTTATTTTCTGCTGAACTGGATGCAAGGGGGTAAGTGAATAACTATAAATGTTTGTAGAATGTTCAAATTATTAGACTTATTTTTTAAAGACTGCTTTATTATTGTTCTAGACCAGGGGTCTCCAACCTTGGCAATTTTAAGACTTGTGGACTTCAACTCCGAGAATTCCACAGCCAGCTTTGCTGGCTGTGGAATTCTGGAGTTGAAGTCCACAAGTCTTAAAGTTGTCAAGGTTGGAGATCCCTGTAAATCTAGACAACTTAACAAAATAAAGAAGCTTTTTAAAATAAATGCTTGTTCTGAAGAGGCCCAGTGCTATTGTATCTTCTTTTAAATAATAGAGAATAATGTATACTTCCAGAAATTTTAATTAATTTTAACAGCTCTGTACAAGTATAGTCTGAAATGTAACAGTGTCCTGTTTAGTATTAGAGTTAAATCCTGACTTACCTTGGAGTAGATCTATTTAAATAATTGAGAGGAGTTAGTGTGACTACATTTAAGAAAACTTTCTGCCATAATGTACATTTCTCCAATTTGCTATTTCTATGAGTCAGGCACACATGCACAAAAGTACACAGCAAACAGTGTATATCATCTGTGCTGTTTGCTGTTTGGCAAATTGGGAGGCAGAGGCCTTTTTTCCTTGTTTTTCTCCCCCAAAACTAAGGAGCATCTTATACTCCGGTGTGTCTTATACTCCGAAAAATACGGTACATTAATTCACCAGTCATTACACTGTTCATCATGCTATGGTTGATTGGGTTTTTTAACCTTTCTAAAAATGGAAACATTGGAGGATTTTAAGAGCAGTCTTGTAGGATCAAAAATGCATGTTCCTTCCATGATGCTCAAATATAAAACCATACAAAGTATGCCCTGGTTGTTAAAACTTCTGCTAAACTCTATATCACGGGTGTCAAACTTGATCACATCACGTGACTTATCATGACGTATTGTGACTTTTTTGCCTTTCCAGAGCCGGGGTGGCCGTGACCTGCGCGTGACACATCCAGTCCATGGGCCGCCTATGTTTATTTGTTTTTATTGGATGCAGTTGATTTTGTTTTTAAAACAAACAAAGATGGTTAGTTTGTTGTAAATGCCATAGTCATTTAAATTTTGTATTGCCACAGTCAGTGAAGCGGATTTTGTTGTTGTTGTCTCTACTCAGTCAGTTTTGAATTCCTCTTAGCTGTATCTCTAGTAACCACTCAAGTACAAAGATGGAAGTACGGATAGTTCTCCATTAACAACAGTAATTGGGACTGCAAACTCTGTTGCTAAGCAACACGGGTGTAAAGCGAGAAAGCACACTGCCAATTTATGATGTCACTTCCGGCAGTTCCTACCATTAAGCAAATTTCATGTAGTCATTAAGCAAAATGTACTTAAAATGCAAGTCATAGTCATGTGACTATGACTTGCAATTTCCTGCCAGCTTTCCCATTAATTTTGCCTATCAGAAGCTGGCAGTGAATGATGTAAATGGTAATCACATGACCATGGGACGCTGCGACTTCATAAATGTACACTGGTTGCCAAGCTCCCAAATTGTGACCAGGTAACTGTGGGGGTGCTGCAACAGGCACAACTTCTAGGACTGGCAGTAAATCTCCTAATTCAGCACCATAACCACTTCAAACATTTACTGAACAAATGATTGCTAAGTGAGAACTATCTACAAATGCTAAGTTTGTGTGCACTAATGTCCAAGTTAGCTTGTGTCACTAAGCTGCCCAAATTCTAGCCTCTGATTCAGGTTAGGAAATGAACCCTTCCTCATCATGCTTTCAAGGAAGTTGCAATTGCCTCCTTCGGCTCAAATTAAGTTTGTCTCCTGATCCAATAGCTCCCCTTTGCAGGTTAAAGAGGTAGCCATGATCTTCTTTTTTAAATATTTTCCATTCAGGTCAGGCAAATAAAGATTTAGAAATGTGGTTGACAAATTGATATTTGAGGTTGTGTTTCTATTTGACTAGATTTACCACAATGGGAATTTACCATAGCCAATTTTGAGTGGTGGTAATAGTGATTGTGTTCCATGCCGTATCCCAACACAAATAAACACAGTGCAGAATACAGATACAAATGCAGAAGTGCATATTATACTGTTAAAGATGTAAGCAAGGGATGGGATATCCAGATAGGCAAGCATTTTGTAAGGGGTTGTTATTTTTAGGGACGTTTGTTTAGCTATACATGCTACAATCTTCAGGGATAATTTTAAAAACAAAGAAGTACGCTTTATATTCATATTCTTGAAGCTGTGTATTCACTTGTATATAAAAAGAATTCTGGTCTCTGTCTTCTTGTCAACATCAAACAATTCTCTGATATGCAAATTTCAGCTATAGGGACAACAGTTCACAGAATTTGTTTGGATTCAATCCAGGTCTCAGCAATGGCACCATTCAGGGAACTGGCATTTAATTGTCTCATTTGAGCTTTTAAAATTGTAAAAGGAAATGATATTAAAATAAATATAAAATACTTTTAAATATTTTATGCTGCTGCTTGTCTTAAGGAAAGTGCAGCCATAATATCACTCTCTTGTTCTCTCAAATGGCAGTTGGGTGAAAAACAAGTTACAGGATTGAGCCTTCCGCCTTCCTGTTTTCTATTGCATGAAACTTTCTCCCTACTACTCTTTCTTTTACCCACTAATAAATGTTTCATTTGCCACAAGCCAGGCTAACGAGATTCCCTTCAAAAGCTAATTTTAATCAAACCGTCATTAATACCTGTATTCAGATCTGGATTATGATCAAAGCCTGGTGTATTTAATTGGTTAAGAAAGAAATTGATGGGCCTGAGGAAAACTCCTTGGGGGTGTATTTTTTAAGACTTTTTTTTTTGCTTTGTTATTTTTATAAATAAAGTGGCAAACATACATAATACTCCTTTCTCCTATTTTCCTCACAACAACAGCCCTATGAGGTAAACTGGGCTAAGAGAGAATGACTGACTCAAAGTCACCCAGCTGGCTTTCATACCTAAGGCAGGATCTGAACTCACAGTTTCCTGGTTTCTAGCCTGGTGCCTCAACTACTAAACCAAACTGACTAGTGAAGCAAGAGGGGGCAAAATGCAATCCTTAGATTGCTTATCTATCATGCTCTGGTCTGTACCAGGTGCAGGGAAAAGGAAACTACAATGAATCTAAACAATTCAAGGTTCTTTGTTGCTCCTCTTAGTAAATATTGAAGTCATAGAAAGCAGAGTGGAATGGCTTAAATCAGGGGTGTCAAACTCGCGGCCCGCGGGCCGGATGCATCACCAAAACGGGGGTCGCCCATGCATGTGCAGGGGGTCGCATGTGCAGGGGCAGGACGTGCGTGAGAGGCATTGCATTATGGGTGTGGGCACTCACGCACGTGCGTGCCCACACTTTCGGCACCCGAGGGAAAAAAAGGTTTGCCATCACTGACATAGGCTCACCCAGTCTCCTCCTGCATTCTTCAGAACAACAGCATGTAAGAAATAAGTTGCTGTTTCAATTGTTTAATTAGTCATAATTTAACATTGTCTCTGAAACTTAAATTGCAATTAATTTTAACAATCTTTGGTTGAAATTACATACCGTCATAAACCGGCGGCAGAAAGCGAGAGAAAGCATGCTTATGTCTGACCCGAAAATTAGCTGGCCGGCTGGAAGCACCTGCGCAGTGGAGCTGAGCTGGTCAATGGCTCGCGTGCTTGCAGAGAGGGCTCCGCGTGCCACCTGTGGCATGCGTGCCATAGGTTCGCCATCACGGGCCTATGTCATTCATATTATTCTAAGCCATGATCTAATATCTAATTATATTCATTAGAATCGGGGAGAAGATAGATATAACCCAATGAGGGCTTATCACCTGTGAAAGTAAGGGTTCAGCTTAAGTTACACATAAGTTCCCAGTCTCATCTTGACCTATCAGACTTTTCCTTTGGTCCAAGCTGTTTTCTTGAATACTTGTTCTTTTCATCCAGAGGGCATCCCTGAGGAACCATCTCTCTCTGTTAAACATGGTCCTCCCTCCTCAGTTGTGTTAATTATTTCTTGATTGAAAAGCTGAAGGCTTGTTCATTTTAATAATCCTCTGCATCATTACTGAATATCAAACCCAGATTGCAGTATTATTTTATTATTTCAAAGCATTTTAAGAAGCAGAAGAGGCTGATCCCGGAAAGGACAGTTTGGAAATACTTCGTTCAGCTGTGCAGTGCCTTGGAACATATGCATTCCCGGCGTGTCATGCATCGAGGTAATAAATTGCATTTCATCCCAACTATGTTGTACAAATGTAGGGACTGTAGTATATATTACATGAGCTACAAAGACAAGCGATGGCCTCTTCCAGTTGTTCTTATTTGTTAAAATAGGCAACTAAAAGACATTTTTATGTATGTATTTTTTTAAAAAACCATTAACATATTTTCTATTTTCTATTTCTATTTTGTTTATTTTTTTAATGAGATTTATCGGCTGCCCCAATCAGTTACAAACATGTATGTAATGTGTATATAATATCATTTGACTTAAAATAAGTAATTTACATTCATATGCATGCTGTTTTATGTATGATAGATTCTTATTTTTATGTATCTTGAAGATTTGTACCCTGCCTTTTGATTACATGGGGTGACCTATACAGAACAGGTAACACTTCCAAAATGGAAACATTTCGGTCTGTGCAAATGTATGTATGCATACAAAATCCAAAAGCCCTTTAGATGGTATCTGTGGCTAGTGGATGGAGGTCAGATTATATCTTTTAAACCAACAGCCTGCATTTAGATCAATCTTTTCTTTTTGCAGGAAGAAGGGAAGCATACTTCCTGTAATTGCTCCATCACTGGCCATAGATGCAGCAAAGATTGTCTTTTCCTTGTCATTGGTGCCCTGGATGGAGACAGAAAATTAATTATTATTATCATTTATTTTATTATTTCTTATGGATTGCTCTTGTATAGAAATTTCATCTAAATCAGCATGGTTGTGAGCAGTTTTATCCATTGGTAGTTAAGGTAACTGTCATCAAGGACAGAAATTTGATGAGAGTAAAGTCATAATAACTTATTAACGTATCTGGAAAGTGTGATATAGTCACAGTGATTGAATAAGTAAGATTTCCTCTCCATCCTAGAATAGGGCTTCAAGTGGACTGTAGTTTATTTTGTAAAATTTGTTTGAAAATTTTCACCATTTTTTAATGTCAGTTCTTTCTGTTTCTTGGATGATTAAAAGGATATGAAGTCCAGCCAATGAAATAAGAGTACCTTGTAATGAATATGTATTAAATATGCATATTTCACCCTTTGCCATTATGTTTGTTTATTTATAAAATTGTGTACACATAAGAGCAAATAATTTCTGACAGCAAGACGTGTACATACTGGTGAGGTTGAAAGTCACTGTGAGCTGGATCCAGAGTAGGTTAGTTAAATTCATTTGCCTCTGACATTAATAAGATAACCTCATTATGATTTAAAATTGTATAGAACACTGATTGAAAACCTTTTTTGGTTCGCGTGCCAAAAGGGGGAGCGTGTGGGGGTCGTGCGCGTGCATGCCCACACCCATAATTCCATGTGGCGCATGCGCGCGTGACCCCTCCACTCCCAGCACGTGATGGCACACCCGTTTTTCGCTCTCCCCAGGCTTCAGAGCCTTTCTAGGAGCCTGGGGAGGGCAAAAACGGCCTTCCCCCCCCCAGAGCCCTCCGGAGGCCAGAAATGGCCCGTTTCATGTTGGGAAACGGGCCATTTCTGGCCTCTGGAGGACCTCCGGGGGTGGGTGGGGAAGGCCGTTTTCATCCTCCCCAGGCTCCTAGAAAGGCTCTGGAGCTTGGGGGGAGCAAAAAACAGGCCTTCCCCACCCCCTCCACAGGCTGGAAACAGTCTGTTTCCTGACTCCCAGTGGGCCCAGAAGGCCCGAAAATTAGCTGGCCGGCGCATGCATGGGCGCTGGACCTGAGCTTGCGCGCCCACCAATATGGCTCTGCATGCCACTTGTGGCACGCGTGCCATAGGTTCGCCATCACGGGTATAAAAACTAAATTAAACCAACTTAGTCTAAATCCTGTTTTATAACTAAGGTAGCTTTCAGACAGGTGTCTCAAGAGAAGAGTTCCATATTTGGACATAAGCAACTGTTCAGAACATGACAGAAAGGTCAAAGGTAATTTGAGTGGACAGTTAAATAATAGAGAAGACATACAGTTGCATAATCTGGTCTCAAAATGAGTTAAGCTGTTATATCAACCCTTCCATAAACTTTTTATTTGAATATTTAGAAGCATAGCTTTCATTAATAATTAAATATTTGTCCAAATAAATTTGGAAATGTCCCAAAACATTCAGGGAATGAATTATGTTACTAGGTGTATTATCATGACTATTCTTATAATCATCATGAAACTGATACATGGTTAGTAAAGTCATTGCTATCACCCATAGATCATCATTTTTTCACTATCTATAAAACTAAACAGAACTATGGAATTCAATTCATTTCTTTACAAAAGCAAGTCTTTTTGAATTCATAGCATTTATTCCCTAAAAAGTAGATAAAGGATTTCAGCCTAAAATTAGTGCAGGGATAAACACATTTATTTTAATTAGTAACTTGCATGTTAAATTCAACTGTACTTAAAGTTTGAATATTACTTATCACAGATATAATTTAGATATATAAATGCTCATAATTTTTAGATACTTTCATCCCATCTTTATGGTTTTTATAAATAACCCAAGGCAATGAACATATCATCTAATACTCCTTCCTCCTCCTATTTTCCCCACAACAACAATCCTGTGTAATGGTCTGGGCTGAAAAAGAGGCTCAAATTTACCCACCTGACTTTTTATGCCTAAGGCGGGACTAGAATTCATACTCCTGGTTTCTAGCTTGGTGTCTTAACCACCAGATGAAACAAATAATTTAAAATATTTTTGTTGTATTTTTTTAAAAGGAAACAAACATTGATCAAACAATAATACTTAATATAATATTTAATAATGGGCTTCTTTTCTATTAAAGATATAGTGTTATACAGTACTTTGTTTTTTCTTATAGACATCAAGCCAGCAAACGTATTCATTACTGCTACCGGGGTAGTAAAACTTGGAGATCTTGGATTGGGAAGATTTTTCAGCTCTAAAACCACAGCTGCACATTCTCTAGGTGAGAAAGATTTCTTTGTATAATTAAAAGTGGAAGTTAATGTCATACATCTAGAGTACTGTATATGCAGCAAATTTTTTATTTGATGTATTTTTAATTAAAAGAATTTTAGTTGTCTGTTGATATAGATTAAAATATGTTTAATTGTTAAATAAATTTCATTTCTATGGATTGAAAAATGCTCATTCAAAATTAAGTTGTTTTTGTTATGACTGATTTTGATGGCATTTGTTGAATGGGATTTTAATAGATTACTTTACAAAACAATGTAGTTTTTCAAATGTGTCAGTCTTTGTTTTTGGTTTGAATGCTTGATTAATGCAGCCTATGGTAGAAACTTATTATTTCTACAATAAATGTGTTTATTGGTGCAGTGAGATTCAAAGCAAGAGGAGATCTTTTGTCAAGTTTTCCTACTATGACAGGTAATCCTCAAATTACGAGTTCACTTAGCGACCGTTCAAGGTTGTGACATAATCCCCCCCCCAAGTACTTATAGCACACTCCGGAGGTTACGAATGTTGCAGTGCCACGGCAGTCGTTCATCCTTACAAACAACCAGAGGCATGGCAAAATTCACCCTGCCTATTCCCCTTCACTGGGTCTTAACTCCCCCGCCCCCACTTAACTTGCGAAGATCTAGTGACTGTCTCCTCTCCAGTCTCTCTGCTGCCGTTTCTTTGCTGTTCCTGGCGCTCCAAAAGTGGAGCATTGAGAGCAGAGGGAGATCAGGACGAGCTTCTCTGACTCACCGAGGCTACCTGCCACTTCTGGAGCAGTAGGCAGCTTTGGTGAGTCGCTTCCAAAGGCTTCCAGTCTTGGAGCAAAAAAGTATTTCGATGCCGATGGAAGGCTTTGGGCCAGCAAAATCGCGTTGCTTCAAGCATCCTTTTGGCATGCAAACACTTTTAATGCACAGACTGGAAGCTTCTGGATGTCCTGATCTCATGGAACTTTAGGCACCCATTCTCTGCAAAAGTGGATGGGTGCCTGAAGTCGCGCAAGATGATGGCCCCCCAGAAGCTTCCAATCTCCAAGCGAAAAGTGTTTGAGCGCTGATAGGGTTCTTTGAAGCAGCTCCATTTCACCGCCTCAAAGTGCCCCATTGGCATGCAAACGATGCTTCCAGTCTTTGGGGGAAAAGTGTTTGAGCACCGATAAGGCACTTTGAGTTAAATTCTGCAAAAACTTCTTTGTGTATTATCAATATCTTCACTCCTTTAATGTAATAATAGGTTTTGGCGAATGATTGGTTAAAAGGTATTTTTGTTTTTGATAAAGTACGACTCTGTAAACCTCATTGTTAGGCTGAGCTTTGCCAAGTTTTTTTTTCTCAGCAATTCTCTTAAACTGAAATCAGATTTACTTATTTCTTCTTCTTCTGAAGCAATATGTATGATTAGAGTTTAATCAGAACACAACAGCGTAGTTGGACAATTCATCAGTAGAGATGTATTGGATTAGGTGGCCTTTTCAAAATGCTAAATCCTAAATTCCAGCAGATTGTTTAAATTTCTAAGTTCCTTTGTTGGAGAATTTTTGACACAGCATCAAAAATATGAAAGGATTTGAAATAGCTAGGAAGCTATACCTCTTTGATCTGCTGAATGTGGCAGCTTCTTGTCATTTAGTGAATCAGTTTAAGTCAGAGCCCTGATTTTAGTATTGATGAGCATAAGCATGTTGACCCGTTTGTCTACCTTCATACATGAGACCTTGCTCAGAAGAAAAAATATGGTGTCTGCTTAGTTGTAGCCCACAGAAGAGTTTTGCACTATGTTGGTGAACCACAAAAGACATGCAGATAGACCTGATTTACACAAACAGTGTTGTGGACAATTATATTTGTATCTTGCCCACCAATCAATGTTCCTGTGAAGAGAGGGTTCTTCTTTCTGAACACCTGATATGTTGTCACTCTGCCCACAGCTTGTTGTTGACTTGATGGTTAATTCATCTTCCTCAGATGAATCTGTTCTGCCTGCATTACCTGAGTCTGACCCTTAAAACAGGTTGAGGGCTACTCTCCTACCTTGTCCTCCAAATCTTTGGCAGCCACCTCCCCTCTGCCTAGAGTTGGATCAGTGCTGTCCTGCAAATACTACCCTGTTTCCCCCAAAATAAGACATCCCCTGATAATAAACCCAATCGGGATTTTGAATGCATGGCAATAAGGCCAAGCGCTTATTTCAGGGTTCAAAAAAATATAAGACAGGGTCTTATTTTCGGGGAAACACGGGTAGCAAACTTGGATAAATCATAAACAATCTTTCCCCTTCCTGAGTGATTCAAGCATAATTTCTACTTCACAACATTTCAGTGATATCCACCGGGACGTTAGGAGTCTCAGTCTAGGAATCACTCGGGTTAGGTTTTCAGTCACAAAACCATCCAGGAGCTGATCTCCATGTGCCTTATCCATCCATCTGTGGTCCCTTCTTCCAAAAATGCATGTCCCTTCATTAACTGCCAGCAGTCATTGATTCACCTGGATCAAGCAGAGTGTATTGGACCCGAGACTGCTCTGTGACTAGTCTTACTACACAGATAATATTAACTTGGAAATTTTTCTGGATAGCAGTTTCTTGTCCAGACATAAGGAAATTACTTTAGTTGCAACTTCTTGCTTACTGGAAAGAAAAAGTATGGTACTTATGCTATATTGAAATCCGCGTAAATAACCATTAGGTAAATGCAAAAGTTTATATCTAGACTACAGTATCATGCTTCACAGAAGTGCTGCTAATGTTGAAAGTTTAGATAATAAATTCTTAATGCAAACAATAGACTAATTGATTTGGTGTGTTTGCAATTTATATTCAGAGTATATTTTTGTATCTTGTTTTTAAAATGCATTTAAATGAAAGGTTCTACTATGTTGGTGTGGTTGGCTTATTGATCCTTCACCTGTGTGTAATGAGGTCATGTATAAATAAGAATGTATTTAAGAATGCAGAGGCAAAAATGTTAACTTCATTTGTTTGGTTTTGGTGAGGCAGGTTTTTTTTCTTAATTTGTGTTTTTACTTTGTGTGAGGTTGTTACTTTTCAAAAAGGTCCTAAAACTGCAGTTTGTATTATTTGTTATGAGGATTTGCTATAAGGCTGTGACATGAAAAGCAAGGGAAAAAGTTTATTCTAAAGTTACCATTGTTTTTTACAACTAGAATATTCAACATATTTCAAGATACTGTACATTCCAAGTTTTGTTCTGTTGCAATGTTTTGATTTGAAAGGTTTCCATACTTATTTAAAAACAAATCCATCAGTCATCAATTTGGAAATGTAAATAATTTCTAATACATTTAATCTTATGTAGAAATTTGGCAGTTCGAATCTCACCAGGCTCAAGGTTGACTCAGCCTTCCATCGGTAAAATGAGGCCCCAGATTATTGGGGGCAATATGCTGACTCTGTAAACCGCTTAGAGGGGGCTGTGAAGCGGTATATAAGTCTAAGTGCTATTCTGAAACTGGGATAATGAATCAATTTTCCAGGGTGTATTATAAAATAAGAGACCTTATTCAGGATCCTATCCCATATGAAATATCTCTTAGAACAGGATAACATATGCCTTACTAAACTTTTCTGTCTTTTTAATGTTTTTTCCCATTTCTGTTTCTATTAACTACAGTTGATTATTGTTTTAGTTAAATTTTATGAATTGGCTAATATTAGAATGATTTGAAAGTAATTATAGATAGACATACAGATCCCCATATACATAAACCCACACTGTTAGGAAAAGTCTTTAAAAAAAAGATTTGTCTTAATAACATGAGAATGCCATTTCCTTTTAAAAGATGTATTGATTATCTTTAAATAACATTTTTCTGCTTATTTTAAACAATGTAAAGATGGAATTGGACCTGCTATACTTTTAAGACAGGATGTAGACATACCAAAATCATGTCTAGCGAGTTTCATTCAGTGAAGGAAATAAAAATAAATGGGAAACCTTTTAGTTGTAAAACCAATATATGTTTTTATTTTATAAATGCTGCATAAATAAATAAATTCATATAGAATTCTATCAATTTATAATTGACATTAGTAATGTTAATATAATATTAAATTACTAAATTGCTAAACATTTGGTTTATTGATAATTATGCAAAACTTTGCTACTTTTTAAATAGATTATCATGAAATTAATTTCATAAAACAAAGCTTAAATTATTTGGAATAATTTTTCAATTACTGAAGTTTACTCTTGTATTTAAATATTGAATAGTAATTTTTCAAGACAAATGTTGGAATATACATTGCTTGAAGTTGATTTATTTTTTTGTTTATTATGTATTTATATTTTTTGTAGTGGGAACACCTTATTATATGTCTCCAGAAAGAATCCATGAAAATGGATATAACTTCAAATCAGATATCTGGTCTCTAGGATGTCTGTTATATGAGGTAATACTGACAATTTTTAATGAGCATAGTTAGTTGATATGTTTTGTTGATTAAAGTGTTTTTCTACTTGTGTTATGATTCTATTGAATATTGATTCCATAAATTAGTACTAGCTGAAAGCAAAGAATTCTGACATTTTACAGATAATATGTGGTGAAATTTGCACATTTGCCTTAGCTAAAAATATAATGATAAGTTAATACAAATATTTGTAAAATTTGGGGCATATACTTCTCAAAATAATCTCTTTCAAGATCTTCATCTTTCAGTATCAAGGTTAACAGCCAAGGTGGCAATTTGAAATTGAAAACATTATCTTCACATGAAATGGACCTATCAAGGGCACACTCCAGTCAATACTTGTAGTATTATCTATTATTTCTTTAATTATTAAACTTTTGTTTTCTAAATCTTAAACTTTATCTTTAAACTTTGCTAAATGAGATTATCACTTAGGAAACTAGTATTCTGTCCTTTTTATATAGTATATCAGGGGCTGTTTGTATATAACTGACTAAACACAAGACCATTAATACTTTAATACAGAGGTAAAGGATCTATAGAAAAATAATATCAGGAAAAGATATTCCTTCATTTGGTTTGTTTATCCTAGTCATAATTCTAGCTTGTAAAATGTTAATTATAATAAGATCAGCAAGATAACCAAATTCTACCAAAACCTTATAACAAGCCCTAAAAATTTTACCCATTGGTTTGCAGTCTTTCACTTAAATGCTCTCTAGAAAAGTTTCTGTCATACAGGTGATGTGGCAAGGTGAAGTGGCAAACAACTTTCACTGAAGTTCAGCAGAATTCACCAAAGCTCTCTATCAAGGAAAAAAAAAACCCACAATATTAGGATTTTCTGAGTATTATAACAAGGTTTTCTTTAAACAAAACAAAAAAAATTCAGTGCTAAAATTATTATTTTCTCTCAGACTCATGTATACAGACAGCACTATTTGGTCTAAATTAGTGCTATATATAATTGCTTACCTCAACTACCACTTGATGGCTAAATTATAAAAGAACTAAACATTTAATGAGAGCGTTCTTTTGGAGATTTATTAGTAATTATATCTTAAACTGGGATTTTTTTAAAATATTTTTTTCAGTGATGCTTCTATTTGTATAATTGTGCTATTTGTGAAATCAATAACTAGGATTTGTATTTACATTATTCTTTTCTTTCTCACAGTTACCATGTTGCCTAATTTTTTGACAGATAATTATCATTATATAGTAAGATCATGTTTTAAAGAATTTAATTGTTTACCTGCCTTAAAATTTAGCAAACAAAATTAAGGATTGGGGCACATTAATGGCATATTGTGCAGCAAAATAATAAAGAAATGTTATGTTACAGTATAAGTGGTCATACTTTTATTTCACTCCCTTAGTTTTCACTCATTCAAAATCCATTCAGCCATTGTTTCTGTAAAAAACAGGAATTTGTGGACCCTTGGTTTTGTAATAAAAATTAAATAATTGTAGGGCAGTTTACAGAACAGTAAGATTTTATTCGATATAGTTCCAATAACAGGAGGATTGAAAAGCATGAATGTTGTAACTTAATTATGGTACAAATTTAATATTTAAATTTATTCTTGACTTGCTCAATATATTCAGCATAAAATGCATTTAAGGATTTCTTATATTAGTTCCTTTGGTTTATATTATTTTTCAAATCGGCAATAAGAAAAATATTTGCATGTGCATGAGATTTTCCTAGATTACATAGCTTCCCAGTAAATAATTCTTCAGCTAATATTTTATTTGAATGTTAATATTAATAGCTCACAGTTTGGTTGGGCTTTAGCTGAATCTAAAATTAAGTGTGCTTTTTATTCACTGCTGTTCTGTGGGATATCATTTCCTCAACCTGCTGCCTTCCAGATGTGTGCAGAATGCAACGCCCAGAGTTGCTGCTTGGGAATTCTAGAAGTTGAAGTTACAACACATCTGGAAGACACCAGATTGGAGAAGGCTGGTTTTACAGTTTGTTAAGAATTGCTCTCTTTCCTTAACTATTTACCTTTTTTGTTGTTGTTGAAGGTTAATTTTACAGTCAGAAAATTAGACTTTTAAATATTCTGGAAATGCTTAAATAAAAATAATTCAAAATACTCTAATCACCCTGTGTTAATTGATATGCAACAAGGTAGACTTTACTAATTAAAATCAACATGCCATGCTTCTACTACATGGACCTTTACATGAAAAAGTAGATATTACACATTTCCTTTATTGTTCAGCACAGTAATTGCATCCTTACAGGGTCGTAGGTTGGTGGCTTACAGTCCCCACCCCCCAAAAAAGAGAATGAGCCAGCGAGGTGGTGGGGGAGAGAGCATTGCCACCAGCCCTGAAGACAGACAGTGGGCTTTCGTCCCTCAGACACCCCTAGAATACTAATCAGGAAAGTCAGACCCTGGAGGTCAGGGAGCAAGTCAATCATTCTAGTGATCGTCTCAGTGTGGAGGATCAAATTAGCCTGAAAAATTCAGCTGCTGGGAGGAGAGGGCGAGCAGCTGTCAGGGGCAGCAGCAAGATGCACTAATGAACCAGATGAATAGTGCAAAAGCTTGAAAATAAAAACAGGACAGTTGACATTTTTCATCTGTCAAAGCAGGAGATGCATGAAAATATAGTAGTCCTGTTTTTAACTCCTTAGGGGACATTCAGCTTTTTCTCTCCCCCCACCCCTCTTCATTTTTTTTCCTCTCTCTTTTTTAAAGCATTGAAACGGAACTACTTTTTAATGAACCCGCTTTGTACCATGCTGAGTATCTCTGAGTTTATTTTGCAATTGTGCACGCGTGCTGATTGGGTGGTGAAACTTTCTAGTTTTGTATTTAAATTGCACTGAAATGAAAATACACTGCATGAATTAGGTGGTTTCAAGATTTAATATTATGGCAGTAATAACCATTGGAAATCATTGTTTTCCTTGATAGCCTCAAACCTTTAGTTTTCAGCAGTTGTGATATCCAATTAATGTATGCAATTTTGATCTTCTCGCTAATAATTTAATTAGTTCTTTTTTTCTTCATTTTTTTTTCTTTATTCCTGTATGCACCACTATCAAAATGAGAAGCCTTTTTTTGGTCGTGAAGGAGTTAATGCTCTGTCTCAAAGACCACAAGACAGATGAGAGCCATTTTCAGCTTGTCCTGTCCCTGCTGAAGCTCACTGAGTAGCTCAGCATGGACTAGCGTGTTTCACACACACTTTGCCTGTCTGGGGAATGTACACATTGTCCTTCCAAAATCAAACTTATTAGCACATATAGAAAAGGGTGACTGACTTTGGGGCAGCACTGCACTCTGAGCAATGCTCATGCTGCTGTGGTTCAGAGATTTAAAGGCTTTCAGAGGCAATGTGAACATTTCTGTACAAATCTCTTGAAGCTTAGCAGTATGTTGCACTTTTTGTTTGCTTTTGAAAAGACAAGCAATAACATTTAAAATAAGCAGTGGAGACACTAATGAGAATAGTTCCAACATTTTAAAAATAATTATACCAAATATATGGAGTTTGGGGGTGAAACCCAGATCATGTTTGCAAAAATGGGCTGCTCCAATAGATTAAATACTTTTGTTACAAAAATACTAGAAATATAATTTAAATAAACCTTACAGTGCATATGTTTAATTTCAGAGGGATGTAAAGCAAACAGTTCTTTGCAGGGAATTGCATTCCTTGTCTTCTGTGAGCAGCAAAGTGCTTTCTAAACAGAAAATTACCTTCTGCCTTAAAGTTAGGTGTTCTCTTTTTCCAATAACATTAAAAAAACTTAGTAAGGTGTCCAGAGTACTTAATATATAATTTATTTATCAGATTCATGGTACTTTCAGCTTCTTCTTGCTAGTTGCAGAAAATTAAGTCTTAAATTAATGAATGACTACATACATTTTTAATATATCTGAGTGCATATCAGTTGATGGCTTTTACAGCCTTACCAGTTGAAAGGTGACCAAGACTATAGGCAAAAAATAGTCAAACAGAAGCAAGTTGAGCATGTAGAAATATTTATATTTATCCCCACTCTCATTTTAAATAATATCATTTTCATTTATTTTATTGCTTATTATTGGTTATACCTTGGATTATATTTATTCATAGTTCTCATAACTTTTAATGAAGGATATTTAAATGAAATTTAGAACAAATACATCCACAATGCAGAAAACATCTTTTGGTTTTGAATATAATTCTATCTCCCGATTGAAAATGTGTAATGTAGAATAATCATAGTTTTCTTGCTACAAGGGGTGTCATAGGGAGCATAAAATTTATCACAGAAAATCAAAATCAGAGCCTTTGTGAGCTAGGTGAATTCTACCTGATTAAAACTTCATGGTATACATATTTGTAAATGGCTTTTGGTTTTTATATAGAGAAAATATTAATCAAACTTTATGAATAATGTTCTGGGTACATAATAAATTTTATTTAATTTATGCAACAGAAATGTTAGCTGAGTGTAATGCTATAGAAACGATCTAATCCAATATGCTGAAGGTCAGATGTGAGAAGTAAGGGACTCAAACCAATAGCGTAGAGAGAAAATAAGTATTTGCCTCTAATTTAAATTGGGATTTTAAAAAAATAAAGCCAAGCTTCTGTATTTGAGTCTTCTCTGCCACACCAGTTAAAAGTATATCTTTTTTTTTATTACTCCACACAGATGGCTGCATTGCAGAGCCCCTTTTATGGTGACAAAATGAACTTGTATTCTTTATGTAAAAAGATAGAACAATGTGATTATCCACCCCTTCCGTCAGACCACTACTCAGAAGAAGTAAGTAACTTCCTTTTTGGTGGGCTGTTTGAACTTGCTTTACTTTTTAAAAGCATCCTATTTCTCCTGGGATCTGATATGCAATTTTCCACAGCTGGGTTGTTCTTGCACAGCTCTCATTAATTTCAGTGTGAGAGGACTTGGTTTCTTCCTGGAAGCCGAACTTTCTTTTAAAAAAACATTGTCTGCTGCTTAAATATGGCTGCAAATGTGAACCTTAAATGGGCCATGGCTTTGAAAGACCCGCTGTAATGTTCTACATAGTACTTTTTATATCTTCTACTTGTGCTTTCTTTATAGTTGCAACTCTTTGCAAGGCATTAAAATTCAAGCTGTAAGGGGAAAATTGCTTAAACTGAGTGCAGTTAACCCTGAAATCCTCTTTGCTTAGATTGGTTACACCACAGTGAACAACATGAATTTCTGATTTTCAGCGATATAGAATATCTTCTGAATGATATATCCTGTGGTGTTCTTATTTACCCTTTTGAAAACATTGTGAAAGAATGAAACTCTTCCCTCCGTTTACTGTGATCTAAGTGCCTACATGGATGTGATGAAAAAGTAGTTACGCTCTGTTCAGGAGTAATGACTATAACTGTGCATGGTATTTGAGAGGGGTGCTTTATAAACACCATTAAGTGCATTGTTGCAAGCAGAAATTCCTTGAAGCATTAAAGCAACTGTGTCATCTGAAAAGCTCAGCATGGCTGTTTCAAAGACTTACCTTGGTTGTCTCAGTGGGACAATGAACAAAGTGGTATGGCTGTGCACGCAGAGGCATGGGAAGACAATTGAAGATACTGACTGTTTTGAAATACATTGGCTGTTTTAAGGTTCTGCAAACCAACCTTTTGAAATGCCGTGTGTAACCCTAATAACAATTTTGCGATATGTGTATACTGTACTGTATGTGCGCTTTTTTGTAACCCACAAAAAGCACACATACGAAAAAACCTTAGAAATATTTTTATATCACAAAGTATTCCAAATGCAAGGTGTATTTCCAACATGATATACTTCTTCATGGACTTATATAGAGAGGAACCACCATAAACCTGTATTCTGTTTTTTTTATGTGTGTGTGTGTGCATTCAGAGATGTACATTGAAGTACCACAACATGCTGCAACAAAATGGGCACCAATGTATACTTTCCATTCTTTCTCAAGCAATTTTGGTTGTTTGGACAAAGGTGGCAGAGAATGGAAATGCTTTCACTTTCTGTGACAATTAATGCAGTACATATTTGTATATCCATACGTAACTGCAGAGTAGAGGAAAAATGCTTATATTATTTACAGATAATATGCTTATCTTATCCATCAGCATGCAGTGCCCTGGAGAGGAACAGTTATGCCCCCAAAGGCTTAGGATAAAAACTTTAGATACTTTACACACAGCAAAGAAAGACTTAATATTTCTGCTAAGGATGGATATGTTAATTTCTCTTGTAACTAATACAAAGATGACTTGTGTTTGTGTGATTCCTTTACCATGTATGGACATTTTTTTAAAAAAAAATAGGGACACAGCAAAGTAGCAGAAAAAGTAAATTACACTGTGTAGAAATGCATATAAAATCCTCATATTTTGTAAACAGTAAAAATTCACTGTCTTTATGGAATTGGGGAATAATAGAACTCCAAACTCCCAAATCTCATTGCTTTTAAAGATTTCATTTATTAATTAAAAACTGTGGTCCACGAAGTATGGGTCTCGTTAAAAATCATTGTATAATATTTGCACTTTTATTACATGGAGAATTTGACTATGAAATTCTCTGTGTATGCTTTTAAAGATGACTAGGAAGACGACGAAGTGGATGTGATGGTCTTTGCTGGTATGTGCAGCGTTGACTTAATGTAGCTTTTCCAATTAACTGGTTTTTTTCCCAGTGGCCATTTTTAATTATGACAATTGTGCAGAATATAAATATGGCATTTCATATAGGCAATTTTAGAACCGGAGGCCTAGAAATACAGTAGGGTGTGAACAATAATGCAAAATGATAGCAAGAATGTCAGGGGCCGTTCTTTGTTGTGTCATTCATCCTGTCTTCCTTTTTCCACGAAGCGTATGAATATTTCACGTACCTGCATCCTCATCCTCTATTCTTCTTGACTAATTTTCAGACTGTCTGAATTTGCATTTCACATGGTAGCTGATTAGGAGATGCCGCGTGCAGCAGTGAAGCCTCAGCAGGCGGTTGCCATGGTGACCTTCAGCAGGATTTTAATGATGATACCACTAGTGGTTCGTTGAAGTCGGCCTGCCTGGAGGGCTACTTCACTGCAGCTAAGTGTGAAGTTGGATATATAGATTCTCAGCCAAGGGGCAGATATCAAAGTCCAGGCCTGATGGAAGCCTTGGTATTCAGAAAGGGAAATAATAATAATAACAACAATAATTATTATTACGTAGATAGGAGAGGGTTTTTTTTTTAAAAAAAATATCATGCTGCACTTCCCCCTCATTCAGAAACAAGGACTTTATTTTTACAGCCTTTGTTTTAAAATCCTTTTTATATACAATTACATTTGGAAGAAGGAAAGCCCTGATCTATTACAGGTATGGAAATAATTTCCTGACAAAGTGAAAGATTCAGTAATAGAAGATGTACTATTACTGTGAACAGTTCATTGTTCCAAAATTGTACTTAAAACAAAACCGTTTTTTAAATAAAGAGTATAGTTATGATCCCTGTTAACTGTACATTTTAATGTTCTATGTTTTGCACAGGCTCTGTATTACAGAAGAGAAAAAAGCTGTATTGTATCTACCACAACATCCAAAAGACTTTTAGAAAATGTAGGCTAAACTTTTCTGTAGATTGAAATGTTCACCCCAGTTGAACAGAAGAATTAAAGGATCACAGAACAAAGGAATATATACAAATATGTGTTTTTGCATCAACCTCTGCCTATTTTTGACACAAGACTTTTAGATAAAAGAATTTTTTAAATTAAAATCTGTTTTAATGTACTTCCATTTTTGGTAGGTAGTTACAGTGCAGATTTATTCCAATTGATAGTTTTCAGCATTTGAACCACTGTATAAGTTAGTTCCCAGCACTTAAACCAATTTAAACTTCCTAAGTGAGGATCTAGTTGGATAAAACTTTGGGTGTCCATTTTTGTTGCTTATTCTCATGTAACACTCCTCATTTCACATGCCAACACAGTGTGATGTGATAATGTTACTTCTTTCCTTATCTGAAGCCCTTTCTGTGAATAGTTCCATCGCTTCCTTAGACCTTTAGGCTGACAACTGCATTTAATTTCCATTTTTCTTTTAATGTCTGAACAGTTAGAGTGCTTCTAATTGATGAAAAGGGAAGTCTGATTTCAGTATTCTGAAACTACTTAATTACTGTATTGGTTTCAAAGACTGCATGTTGTTTTTCATTTTTTGTTGTTAAAAATATTTGATTGGAGGAGGAAGGAGGGAAATTGACAAACCAATGTTTTACAAATGTGTGTTCTGGGCAGTAATTTTATATATACAATTTGTCTCTCTATAATTCTAATAAGCACAAATGACTCTATCTAAGGCTGGCTTTGGCTGCAAATGAATAGATACCATCCAAAAACTAGTATAGGTGTATGTGCTAGATCTCAAGATCAGCTCATTAATGAGAATTTGACTAGCAGAAAAAATCTTGACAGTCTTGTCTTTGGAGCCTTTTTTATTTTTACATTAATGATGATATAGAAATAAAAAGATGATAGTAAGTTTGCTTCCCCAAAACTTTGCATTTTTCCTTTATGCTTCTTAGGCTGTTACCATAAAGGCTCCTTATTCTGGTCTTCTTGTAGCATGTGTTTTGCAGTCAAAATATAAAAATGCCCTAAGAGGAAATGGAGGATCAGTTCAGAATTATGTTTTATTTGGTACATTAACTGAAGACTCTCCATATCTTGTTGACTGGTGTCATGGCCGGGGTACTTTAGTCCTCCTTTGTGATCTTGGGGATGTTTTCTCATTCTGTCTCCCCTTCTCTCTCTTTTGGAGACTGACAAACCTGTTAATGTCAAAAAGAAAGTCGTCCCACCAACAGGTTAAGCTTCAGGCAAAATACTGTCACTGAGCAAAGTTCACAGAACAGGTTAAGCCTTAACCGTTAAGGGAAACAAGCAGCTATCCTGACTTCTCTAACTCAGCCCAATTCAAATTACTGTTTTTGAAGTCAGCCAGATACAGATGATGCCATTAGCTCCATGTTAATAGAATAGCTTCTTGGCAGTTCTTAGAACAGTGTAGGCTTGTTCATTGTGCTACTGGACTATTGGGCAAGAAGTCATTGTCTTTCAATATGTCTTCTTATCAAGGTCATAGTGACGTTCACAGAGTACAGTGCAAATGCTCATATTCTGACAAGGTTTTCAGAGATATTACTTAGAAAGATTGAAACCAAACTACAGGCCCTTCTTCCCAATCACAGCTGTTAAATGCATGATATCTGCCTCATTCTACTCCAATTTTAAAGAAACCGATCAGCTTTTTGTTTTCAAACCCGGGATCAATATTCAGAACAGAAACAAAATTAGATTATATCATTTCTCTTCTCTCCCTTCTGTTCCAGTTAATCAGCACAGATACTGATCAGAATACAGTATTAAGAATATGTGTCTGCATACATATTCCTTCCCTTTAACTTTAGCTGAAAGTTTGACTACAGTACAGGAGATATTACTGACATAGAGTACAAGCATTTTCATTAATGAAAATTTAATAACATCTACTTTAATTATATATTTTCTCTCTTGCACACATTCACATTCTTCTTTGATATGGCTGCTTGAGGAGATCCACAGCAGAGGTGGGTTTCAGCAGGTTCTGACTAGTTCTGGAGAACCAGTAGCGGAAGTTTTGAGTAGTTTGGAGAACCGGTAGCGGAAATTTTGAGTAGTTCGGAGAACCAGCTCTGACTGGCTCCACCCCATCTATTCTTTGCCTCCCGGGTCCCAGCTGATCGGGAGGAATGGAGATTTTGCAGTATCCTTCCTCTGGAGTGGGGTGGGAATGGAGATTTTACAGCATTCTTCCCCTGCCATGCCCACCAAGCCACGCCTACCAAGCCACACCATGACCATCAAGCCACACCCACAGAACCGGCAGTAAAAAAAATTGAAACCCACCACTGGTCCACAGCATATATCCTGTTTCTTTAAACCAGGGGTTCAAACTCACGGTGTCACCGTGGCGTCACGTGATATATTAGGACTTCCCCCCCTACGTTAAATTGGGCGGGGGCGGGGCCAGCACGTGACGCATCTGGCCCGTGGGCCACGAGTTTGACACCCCTTCTTTAAACAAAGTCCTATGGAAATGCAGAAAGCATAACTGGATTTCTGGAGCTAGCTGAACTAATTAAGGGACTCACATTATTCTGTAACAACCTAAGCAATAATTTGTTCCCTTTGCTTGCTTGACTTTGAGAAGTAAGTGAAAAGCAGAGATTTGTGTTAGGCATGTTAGACTTTCAGAATCATATCCTATCTTTGCAATGCTTGAAGAGTTACTGCTAAGAACTTTGTGGACCCATTTAATAGGAATGGTGTTGTGCTATGCATGTTTGTTCTTGATGCACTGGCAACAGTTGTTCATGCCCTTGTCACTTTTCATGCTTGGAATTACTGTAATTCAATCTGCATAGAGTTGTACTTGAAAGCCACTCAAAAGCTGCAGCTGCACAGTGCAAGTGTCTGTGTGTTAATGGGTAAGAATAATATCTTGATGCTGAAATAAATTGGTTGCAATTTGTTTCCAGGTACAAGTCAAGGGAATTGGGCGCCATATGAAATGATGACGCCGGTTATTGTTTGTAAATTGTACAAGTCTTGGGTCCTAGGTAAATGAGCCGTGGTGGCGCAGTGGTTAGAATGCAGTACTGCCAGCAGTTTGGCAGTTCGGGTCTCACCAGGCTCAAGGTTGACTCAGTCTTCCATCCTTCCAAGGTGGGTAAAATGAGGACCCAGATTGTAAGGGGCAATATGCTGATTCTGTAAACCGCTTAGAGCGGGCTGTAAAGCACTGTGAAGCGGTATATAAGTCTAAGGGCTATAGCTAAATCTGATCTGTTCCAGGTATGGACTGGCTGGACTGGTATGCTGCTGTCTTTGTGTTTATTCTTATGACGGTATGACTGTAACTTGTTACTTGTATCCTTACAATTTATATTTATATTGATTGTTTCCTGATTGCTTATTTGAACCCTATGACAATCATTAAGTGTTGTACCTATTGATTCTTGACAAATGAATCTTGTCTTTTTATGTACACTGAGAGCATATGCACCAAAGACAAATTCCTTGTGTGTCCAATCACACTTGGCCAATAAAGAATTCTATTCTATTCTATTCTATTCTATTCTATTCTATTCTATTCTATTCTATTCTATTCTATTCTATTCTATTCTATTCTATTCTATTCTATTCTATTCTATTCTATTCTATTCTATTCTCTGGAAGATATAGGGTGGGTACCAGAAGCGAATGGCTTCCTCACTCTGAAATCAGTCTAAAATTAGGATCACTGTCTTCTATTGATATTCAAGAATATTATTAAATGCTCCTGGGTTATTTGGTGATTTATTGATGTATTGATTATTGATTATTAGATTAAAATATAAATGTTTTACTTGCGTCATTATATTGTAACCCTCCTTGGTCTAGGATTGCAGTAGCCTGGAAATCCTAGCACAGTGTTGGCAAACCTTTTTGGCACCAAGTGTCAAAATGGATGCACGCGGGGGGAGCACCAGAAACCAGAAGAGCAGTTCCCCGGCGTGCATGCGTGTGCCAGGAAGCTGAGCTTCCAGTTTCCGGTGTGCGCATGCATGCCGGTCACCTGGTCTTCCGGTTTCTGGCACACATGCATGTGCAAAGCTTAGCTGGCCAGCGTGCGCATGCGCGCCAGGGAGCTGCTCTTCCGGTTTCCAGCAATCCCACGCGCACGAAGACCAGCTGGTCGGTGTGAAGACCAGCTGGCCGGTGCGCGTGCCATAGGTTCGCCATCACGGTCCTAGCAGATAAACAATTAGAAGAATGAATGCTCCTAGTTCTATATAATTTGTTTTAACAGCGCTCTCTTTTAAAGTTTTTTTTAAATTTACTGAATATGTTTTCTAATCACGAGTTGCATACTTTCCTTGCTGCTTTATAATACTGAAAACAGAAAAGGTGGGAAAAGAGTCTATTTTGTGGAAATATTTTGTACTAATTTTGCATATCTAAAATAAAACTCAAGATTAGATACTATCATCACATATTTGACCAAAGAGCTAACAGTGTTTGGGTTGATTTTGGTGGTTTTGGATAAATATATTTGTAGCCTAAAGTAGTCATTTTATGATGTTCATCTTAGGTGTCTTTCCTTTTTGCTTAGCAAGTCTCAGAAACCATGACAAAATTTCCATTCCTTGTAGGCATTCCTCAGCTCTCTGCAGAGTCACTGGAAAGAGAACTCAGTTTATGTTTCCATGATAGTTTTGAGCAAGTTTAGCATTAGTGAAAAATCCATCATGGAAACATCATTAAGCACCCTGCTATCCAGTGTGGCCCTTGTATAGATCTTGTACTCAGATATATAATAGGAGATTTGTACTATTAAATAGAGCCTGGAGTCCTGCAAACCTATTGCTGGTACTACTGTGACTATGTAAAGAATTATATAAAAGAAAATGCAGTGATTTAAACAATACTGTTTTTCTAAGAAAGCACATCTTTAAAAGTTACTGCCTTGCTTTTTTTTTTTTTTTTTTTGCTTTTCCAGCATTTATAACTTGCATTGAACTTGTAGTAGAAAAGGATTCTCATAATTTTGCCTGCAGGAGTATTTTTCTTTTCTTTTTAATTCTTTGTTCTTTATATGCTGTTTTTTTTTCTTTTTTTCTAGCTCCGACAATTAGTTAACATCTGCATCAACCCAGATCCAGAGAAACGACCAGATATAACCTATGTTTATGACGTAGCAAAACGCATGCACGCCTGCACAGCTACCAGCTAAAAGATTTGCCCTGTAGGAGGAACAAAAACAAGTTGTGAACATTTAACATTGATATGTTTTCTTCCCAATTTTTTTATTGTCTATTGCTTTAAATTTACTTATGTGTCAAGGTTATATTAACACCTTTGTTATATAATTTATAAGTTAAGGCTACTTATATTTTTAAAATTTAAAGTATGACATAATTTTAAACATAGGTAAATTGTTGTTACAATTTAGAGTAATTGCACTTCATTTATATACTATACAATTATTGATTAAAGGGGAAACATTTTTATATAGTTTTAACTTTTGTCTAACATGTCTGAGTTGCAGGTTTTTTTAGGAAGGTAACTCTTTAATTCCTACAAGCAAAATGGACATGAATATGATGAAAGCATAATTACTGAATTTATTATTCATTAGTAAATTTATTGTCGGTTTTCTTTCTACCCCTCTCCCAGGAATTTTAAAAAATATTTTTTTAAAAAATAATGTATAGTTTTGCTTGTCAAAAATGTGTATTTATTTGACATTGAGGCAGTTTTTAATGTGAAAATGGAGCTTTTTCAACTTTTTTTTTTTTTTTTTGCATATTGTCCCACACTGGGGAAACAAAGGAGAAGAAATCTGGTCAAATTGTTTGTTATTTAGTCTTGTACTGTATTATAATCTCAAACCCTAATTTTGATTTCAAGAACTCAGAGAATTTGCACAATGTCTAGGAGTTAGAATCAGTCATCAGGTTAGAAGGGATGTTGAGGATCATCTGGTCCAGTTCCCTGCTTCATTTATACCTCAGGTTGTCTCTGCTATCTCCCTGACTGATGGCTTAAATCAGGGGTGTCGAACTGGCGGCCTGCACGCTGGATGCATCATTCACAGGCCACGCCCACCCTAGCTCTGCAAAGGCAAAAAAAGTTGTGATACGTCACATGACACGATTGAGTTTGACACCTGTGGCTTAAATAGAAAGGAGCATTTAACGACTCCCAAGTCAGCTTGTTCCACTGCCTTAAGGTTCAAGCTTGTAGCTGTAGTGTGATCATTCTCCAAAACTGTGGCTACTAAGGGTAAGTTCCAGTTATAAATTAGTTTTCATGTCAGTATTATATTGCTAAACACATACAAATTAGTGGACTAGTAGAGTACTTAACTTTGGGCTGGATAGTTATGCATGTTAATTGAATTGGCATAGATGACTCCAAGAACCTAAGAGATTGGGGTTTAAAATAAATTTGCTTTGAAGAACAGTATTTCCTACAACATGTACACATTGAATGAACCAAGGGCACTTCCTGAGCTGTGCAATGTAGTTTCTTCATAGCAACATCCACCCACTGCTGAAATAATATAAAGCTGTCCTCGTTACTATTACTTTGGCACTCTGTTGCTTGGATGACTATAAAAAATATTACAGAAGTTACAGAAGTAGTTATGTGTGGGAAAATAATCCCAAGATATTTGAAATATGAGGGACACTTAAAATAAATGACTGTCATTTGGAAGATCCTTCAAATCGTTTACATAGAATAATATCTCCATATGCTGTGATTCATAATGCTGAATGGAGGCCATTGTGTATATTTGTTTATGTAATTAGAGCCTAATGATAAGGTTAAATTATGACTGTGATTAAGACTCATGGCAATAGGTAATTCACTGCTGGGCAGGGTTTGATATGAATTATGTATTACAGTGAAGATATCTGCTTTGGAAATCTTTATTAATTTAAAAGACAATAATAATTGGCTGGAACTAAAAAAAAATGTTTTAAATTGGTGAAGTTTTTGTTAGCCTTTAGAATGACCTGAAATGAAATAGATCAATAAAGCAATAAATAGTATGTTATCATGAAAGGGAAGAATATTAATTTATAACTTCAAGAAATTATGTAGATAAAGGTCTGATTGTTTAACATGTTGAAGTTCATAAACAAGGCTTCCCTAAGATAGTGTCCCCCAGATGTTACACATCTGCAGACATTTTGAAATTAAAGGAACATATAAAGTTGAAATCCATAATATCATAAGAGGTAATGAAAAAAGGAAACGTTTCAATCTTTCTTTGTGAATATTAATCTTAACAGATTAGTACCAATTCATTTATTTCATTCACATACATGACTATAAAACTATGTGTCATTTTATGATTACAGCCAGCCCTGGTCTGTCCCCCCCATTGCAATGATCTAAGTAAAATCTAAGATACAAGTCCAGCTGTCTCTTAAAGGTATAGCAGCACTGTCCATTTCTCTACTCTTGCTGTTCTATTCTAGCTAGATAACTGATTTTTTTAAACAGGATTTTTTAATACAAAATTAGTGGGAATAATGAGGTCTGATGGCCACTAATTGGACAGGTATGAAACACATGATTTTTGTTGCATCAGTGTATGTTAATGTGATTTTAAATTGTATGTCCAGTAATATTTGGAGTATAGTTAAAACTTTAGTACAACATCTAGTCATAGAAGCCATGAGGGAGAAACTTGAAATTTTGCCTTTTCCCTTAGCGCATGTTTGACTTCGCAGGAAAATTCAAAGAAAATGAAAAATGCTAATGTCTGTAAGATTCTTTCCTCTTTTTTTGCTAGGAATAAAACGTAACATAATATTTGTTAAAACATTGAATAAAATAATCCCAGTCCCTCGTCCCCACCACAACATTTATGCTTTCCTATGAAAAATACTTCCGAATTCTGTATTTTTCCCCCATTGAAGAGAAGAAGCTGTAGCATTTAAAATAGCATAATCTTCATGTGGCCTTCTGGCATGCATATTTGAAAAAGAGGTTTACTGAATTAACTCCAAGTATGTATCACTAATTGTGTATGTGTGCACAAAACCTTACACAAAATACTTCGGAAAGTTGTTTCTAACAATAAATGTTGGGAATAATCATGACATTAATTCCAATGTAAACCAAAGACATATTTGTAAAACTATCTGATATTGATAAAAATATGTGGACTGAGTAAATTAATTACATAAGTATAAAAAAGTTACAGGTTTCATATACTGTATCTGCTGTTAGCATCAGACATAGCAGATTTTAAAAAGAGCAAGCTTGCTCCAATCCCACTACAAACTAGAAAAACCAAGATCAAGATAATCCTTAAATTATCCTTAAATCATGATCAAGATAATTTTTTTCTCCTCCTTAGTACCATCCCTTTCTCAAGAATCAAGTCACTGTGCGTTGACACAGAAATCCCATTCTTGCATTGCAGTAAATAGTGAAGTTCCATCCAGAACATTGATATACTGAGAAGAGTTATCTCCAAGCATGTGGGACTACAACTCCCATTGTCCACAGTTAGCATATTAGAGAATGTGGGGAGGCAAATCTCTGTAGGCTAGATATTCAAGACCAGCAGTGTAGCAGCTTCCAAAGCCATCATTGGATCATAATACTTTGCTAAGGGAAGGACCCATCAAACAGTGCTAGAGTAGTGTAGGAACCATTAAATTGTAGTCTCTTGAACTATTAATAATGCTTTGGACTATAAAATAGATTTCTTAATATCTTGATTTGACTAGCAGGGGTGTGTGTTGGGGGGTGTATGGCAACCACCTGTTTGATCTCACCCAAATAATGGAAAGTTGCATAAGAGGCCAAAAAGAACTCAAGTTCCTGACAGTATAAGGTAGGAGGAAATTACCAGAAGGCAGCAAAGAGCATGTTTCTGTATTGTCTAGTAATGTTGATTTTTACAGCGGAAATCGGGTAGCCCAACTCTGTCCACGCTAAACTGTTTTACATACTTAGCAATTGCTAAGTAACAAATGCCTTAATTTTTCTTCTGCAATATAAGAATATATATATATATTTTTAGATTCCATGTATGGGTACTGTTAATACATTTGCTGTATTTATTTTAACCAAGCTGTTTGCTTCTTTGGAATAAATGTATTCTGTATACTAAATAATATGCATAGTTTTATATTCAGTAATATTGTAATATTTCTGGCTTTATGAATATTTGTGTTGTGTTTGATTTCTAAATATAATCTTGCACAATGATTGTACTCCGTGTTTGGAATTTTATGTTGTACAATATCTTAATATAAAGAACACATAGATGAAATATATGGTAAAATAAACCCACCTAAATTTATTTTCTGTTGAATCTGCCTATTTATTAGAATGCTGATGTTGATGTGATAAGATGTGAAAATTAAGCATTTTTATTTGCAGTTTTTAGAGAATAGGTTGTGTACTCCTAAAGTTTCCCTTTAACCAGAATGTAATATACCAACCCCTTGCAGGTCTAAATGTTTGATTCTATAATCATAAGAGTTACTAAATATTAATGCTACATTTCTCTAGCACAAGAAAATAATTTTTGCATGCGGTTCTGTACACTGAAAATACATGTAGTAGAACAGGAAAGCAAAGTCTGCCTCGTGCATCATATACAGTACATGCATGCTGTCATTTACACATCATCCTCTATACATTATCCTAATCTATGGATTTGTGTTCCTGTTTGTGCTGTAAAGTAATCATTCAGCATTGTAAACTACATCAATATATTTTAAATTGATTATACAGTCTTGCTAAGAGATGCTATGGCTCAATGATTAACGACACTGCTTGACAGCTGGAAAGCTGACAGCCTGGGTTCAAGACCCGTGCGGGGTGGGTGGGGTCTTCAACCTAGGTGAGCTCCTGTTATTTGCCCAGCTCCTGCCCACCTAGCAGTTAGAAAACTTGCAAATGCAAGTAGATAAATAGGTACCACTTTGGTGGGAACAGCTTTCCATGCTCCTCAGTATAGTCATGCTGGCCACATGACCACCGAAATGGAGATGAGCACCACCTCCTAGAGTCAGTCGTGACTGGAGAGGGGAAATCTTTACCTTTATACAATAATGATATTTATAAATGATTATTGGTTTCTTGCCACATTAGAAATGTTCCACAGTATGCACCTTCCTGTCAACATTGCTGCTGCTGCCGCCACTACTATTACTACACTACTACTACTACTACTACTACTTTTTTCATACATTCCAAACTGGCCTGCTGCATAAAATCAAAGACCCAACGGTTCTGTCTTCTAGCAGTTACTATACTTATAGCCTTGGGAAATACAGTAACAGAAAACCACAATAAACTTACATTATCATTTTTAATATAACATGGCTATGATTTGGGGGTAACTAGATAAAATTTGAGGGGGACAATCGTCCCCAAATGAAAGTGTGGATGTATAGCATTTATAGTAAATGGTTTTTTGAGATGATCATAAGATTAATCAATTATCTGTATTATCGTAAACATTCTGCATGTCTGTGAGAGTTCCATTTGCTGAGTAAACCTGTACACCGTCTTCCAATTGTTTCCCTGTCTTATGTAGATTTTCAGACACTTCCCTTATGCAACTTTACAGCTTTATAAAATGTTTAAGTTGGTTGTTATATAGGATTCCAGGAAAATTAGTTTTAAAGGATAAAGTAGAAAACTGCCCCTTGCAACATTCTGGGATCTAAAAGGCGTTCAGTGAATATGTCCTTGGTTGCAAATTTCAGTGGATTTGGCTAAGATAAATGTAGGTATTGATTTAAAAAAATATCTTCCTATGGCCTTATCAGCATAACTTCAGAAGAACAGCACGGCTCCAGAAAGAACTTCCCTAACAATTTGGCAAACTACACATTTTGCTCATACACAAGAACTCTCATCTTTATATGCAAGTGGTGTTTGCTGTGTCACACTACTATTTTTTTAAATGGGCATAGTTCTACATGCACTGTTTTCTGGTATCCTATTTATCTTTGCATGTGATGTTTAATTATTTCTCCCCAATAACTTGGTATAAATATTTACCAGCTAAGGGTATGTTTTTTAAACCCAAATAATTTTAATTGACTGTTGGGTTAGAAGGAAGAGTTGAGTCCTTTACTACCCTTTTTTGGGTTATCCTGATCCATCTTATTATTCTCTTATCATTTTTTAATGGAAAAGGTATGTAGGGCAAAATAATTCAGGATCTTCTAATTGATGAGAGGGTGGGAAGCTAATTAAATTAGCTATTAGACATTCAAATGTGGTCAAGTTAAGTTTAGAGTTATGTAACAAGAACCAGTAAGACCAGAGCAAAAATAAAGGCTGGTAGTAATTAAAGATTTTACATAGAACAGATTATTTCCAGATTACTTTTTTGGATTTACATCTTATAATTAACTCCTTTGTCTTAGTTTGGAAACCTTCCTTAATGGGCCTTCCAAAGCACAGTCAGACCTTATGGAGAGGTTTCATCACATCTAATTATTAAGAAACAGCACTGTTTTAAAAGCAACAGCATCATACTAGTTTTCTAATGTATAGCTCATTTACATCCATTTTCTAACTCTTCACCATTTGCAAATAAACATCATTTGGCTTTCATATATGTGTGTGTGTGTGTATGTATTCAAAGAGGGACTCTGGGAGGAGTATAATATTACTTTAGTCAGAATTCCATCAGAAAGTTTTAAAGTAAACAGCAGTAGAGATTTAAATTTAAAAAAATATATTTTAACATGTAATATGAGCAGTGGTTAAAGCACAGTATTGCAGGCAAATTCTGCCCACAGTGTGGAGTTCGATCTTGACAGGCTCGAGGTTGACTCAGCCTTCTATCCTTCCGAGGTTGGTAAATGAGGACCCAGATTGTTGGGGGCAATATGCTAAACCGCTTAGAGAGGGCTGTAAAGCATTATGTATATAAAGTATATAAGTCTAAGTGCTATTGCTATTGCTATCAGTATTAGAATACAGGTAGTCCATAACTTACAACAGTTCATTTAGTGACATTCAAAGTTACAGTATCACTGAAAAACTCACTTAAGAGCATTACCTGTATTCAGAAATGTCTTGCAGTGCTAATTAACTTTGGGCCTTTTAATCATCACTATTTCTACAGAATAAACAAAAGTTCTAGTAACAACTGTCTCTCTCTCTCTCTCTCTCTCTCTCTCACACACACACACACACACACACAGAGAGAGAGAGAGAGAGAGAGAGAGAGAGAGAGAGAGAGAGAGAGAGAGAGAGAGAGAGAGAGAGAGAGAGAGAGATCTTCCTATAGTCTGCCACCTTCCAACTTCATATGTAAGACTTAAACTGAGTGTAAATGAGATATATGGGTCATAAAATCAACAGATTATAAAATTACTGACTATGGAAAGTAAAATAAGCAGCTATATCAACTCTTGTCTTGCATTTCAGTTTGCTGTCCTTCAGATGACCTGAGAGTTTCTCCCTTAACTGCTGCAGGTTTGATGCCCAATTGTCTTATGCACATCATGCGATTTCTTCATAAATCTCTTTGGTAGGGAAAAAAAATGAAGCAATTATTTGGATCCAACTGTTGTTTCTATTGGAATTGGTGTTAACTTACAGCTGTTAGCAGACTTATGACCCAGTCTAAGCTTCATTAAGTAGAGTCCTGCTGATAGAGGCTATTGATCCAATAGCAAGCACAGGTGTACTATGCTATAATATGTTGTTCTTCCACTATGTTTTACTTCCCTCTAGGGATAACCAATCGGAGGAATTGACCTGCTTGCCCAGAATGCGGAGAAACTAATGTGCAGTTTGATTTCAATTGTCAGTCTGATTGCTAGCCTTGTAAATCAAATCTCAATTCTGCAAGGATTGCTGCTTCTACAGTTCTTTGTTACATATAACTAATAGGAAAGGTAGCCTAATTAACAACTGCAGTATCACTAACACTACATAAGTCAAACATTCATCTGCAAATGTCCTGTCTGTGTCCCATCTACTGTAGGAATAAGAAATGTTTCATGTGATCTCCCAAAACATTGTGATTTAGAATGATCAGTGGAAAATACAGATTACAGATTAATAGAGTTGGGAGAGACCTTGTAGGTCATCTAGTCCAACCCCCTGCTCAAGCAGGAGACCGCACACCATTTCTGACAAATGGCAGTCCCATCTCTTCTTGAAAGCCTCCAGTGATGAAGCTCCCACAACTTCCGAAGGCAAGCTGTTCCATTGGTTGATTGTTCTCACTGTCAGAAAAATTATCCTTATTTCTAGGTTGAATCTCTCCTAGGTTGATCAGTTTCCATCCATTATTCCTTGTCTGGCTTTCAGGTGCCTTGGAAAATTCATGGTTTTGCAATTAATTTTTTCTAAAAAATAAATCAAATTTTAAAAAACATATTCCAAAACAAGCACTTATTGTTATACATGTCTGACTAAGTAGAGCAGGAAGGACCTTAATGAGATATATTTCTATACAGAGTAAGTTCTAGTGATTCCAGTAAAACATGACATTTAAGCTGTATAATCAAGGTTATACTTTTCAATTCGTTGAAGCCTATTCAAACAAAAAGACATGCGGAGATGAGGCTAATAAAGCTTCATATACTGTATATCATCCGTTTTTCACATTTTAGACCTATATAATGGCCTGCTAATGGCTTTGAGAGGGATTCAGCTATCTATTTTCTTATGTGACCTCTTCTTTATAAATGCATCTAAGCCAGGGGTCGGCAACCTTAAACACTCAGAGAGCCATTTGGACCCGTTTCCTGCAGAAAAGAAAAAAACGGGAGCCACAAAACTCTTCCCGTGCCTGACTATTTCCTGAGCGGCCACAAAACCAGCATATACTGTATAGTTGAATTAAAGGTTCTGTTTTCTTCTAAAACTTTTCTTTTCTTGGATTTATCCATGGTTGGCCTACCGGGGGTCGAAAAGCTTAATAAATTGCACATTGGTGGGTGTCGCACATTGGCAGTTGTGACACATATTTTGAGCGACGGAGCCGCAGCAGAGGGATGAAAGAGCCACATGCGGCTCCAGAGCCGTGGGTTGCTGACCCCTGATCTAAGCCCTTCTAAAATAGGTTAAGGCAAAATGTTGCATGTAGAACGTCTCTATGAGAGTAACTCCCTTTTAGGTACGCATTACAAAACAGTGAGTGAACTGAAAATGTGGGAAAGGAACTGGACATACCTATAAGGTTTACTAGCTTCAAAATGATTGGAAGAGGAGTTTTAGATCATAAGCATCTCTGTGTTATTCACTAAAACATACCTTTATCAGATTTCTGCATGAGCAGCTTCCTTAAAGCAATGGTATGTTTTCATGCAGAAATAAAAAAAGAAAAAGATGTGACTGCTTTAATTAGTAGCAGAGAAGTGCTGAAGCACTTTTTCCACATTATATTTGAAGCAAGAACAGGTTCAGTATCTATAATGATTGTAACATGTGCCCATAACCTTTGACCTGTGGCAGAAGACTAATGGGGAAAGGTTCTTCAATGTAATGAATCTTGCTTATGGAATTGCATTTCCCAATGCCATCTGTTTAATGCATATTCTGTACTTTTCAAAACTCAGTTACTGTGTGGCACAAGTGAAGAGGGTCTCAGTGATCTGAAAGACAGCAAGATTCCTTACAATTACCCAAGAATTCTACATACTGATTTATTTCAAGCTCACATCCTAAAATTAAAAGTTCAATTAGACAGTTAATTTCCAGTACTTCCACATATTTCTCAGTATGCAATATATATGCTTATGTATTTACTTTTAATACTGTATACAGTTCTTTCAGTAGAACATTAGACTTCTTGAGAGGGCAGTAAAATTGCACTTTTCAGAGATCACAATTATTCTCTTTTTATATTCAGTATAATTTCATACATTGGCAAAGTCAAAATACAGTCTTTGGTTCTTGACATTTAATCTATTAAAGCAGTGCTTCTCAATTATTTCCTAGGAAGAAGTAAACCTTTCGCGCCCCCCCAATTCTCCGATCTGGGCCCCAATGGAATTTTAGTGTTAATATTTATTATTTTACTTATTATAAGCTGCAAGCAAACTATTGGCTGGGGAAGGCTGCTCTACCCACTTACCTGGGAGTAAGTCACACTGAACTCAGTGGAGCCTGTTTTCGGTTAGGCAGGCATAGGCTACCGTGGTTAGGGCCCTCTTTTGACACGGGGCCAGGCCAGTTTAATCAAGCCGATGTTTTGGGGTCACCGGCCTGGCTCAAGCGCCACCTCTGCCAGGCACTCACAGCGAATGGTCGGAGCAGGAGAGTCCTCCCTGCAGCCCACCCCGCTTCCTGGGAGGCTGCAATGCCAGGAAGGAGCTGGCACAGGAGCATGGGTGCAACTGGGAAAACACTCCCCATCTGGGGGAATCGATCGAGAGGGACCACACATGTTCCCCAGGGTCACACGCGCCCCCCTTGGCATCGCTCCGCGCCCCCCCCAGGGGGGCCCGCCCCACTATTTGAGAAACACTGTTAATTAAAGAGTCCTTGGAGATGCACTGAAAATTATGTATATGATAGGATAACTATTCTTTTTAGAAAACATCTTGACATTATTTTTACTCAGTTAACAGGACATTTTTTTAAAAACCCGCTTCATTTTGTCCTATTTTAAAACATTCCCAAGTAATTGTTAAATAGAGAGGCACAATACATCTACAAGTAAACGGGTAGGATTAAAAATATCAGATGCCTGGGACATTGTGCTCAGTTTATATACCAGCTCAAAAATTTCATATTATTTGAAGTTATCCCAAATAGTGGTGAGTTTCAATCCAACATCAGAACTTTTGGCATACTGTACATCTCATGTGGTTCTTTGATTCTAAAAGCAACTATTTGGTAGCATCTAGTTCTGTCTTCAGTCCCACGGCTCAAGGTCTTCAAGTATAGCATAATATTGTTCCTTTATTCTTATCATGATTTATTCTACTTCATATCCTTACTAATCAAGCTAAACAACAATCTAATAGGAATGACTTAGCTATTGATGTCTATTTTAAAGGACTGGACTAAGATGATTGATGGGCAAGACAATATCCCCCTCATTATTGGATGTGTTCTTTAGGAATGGTGTCCTCATTCTTCATCCTTGAGAGATGTTCGTGTAAATGCAGGAATGTCTGAATGAAAGCTACCATGTGTGAATGCAGAACCATCTTCAATAATTTTCTTCTTTATTCCCCATAAAAATAGGATGTCAGAAAAAAATGTTTCAAATGTCTGCACTCAATGAAGTTTTTCAGATCATTCTTACAGACATAAGAGTCTTGCCAAGTGGATTTTTGCTAGTTCACTAACAGCGGCCTCCATGGATCAGATTGTTCTTGAGAATTCTCCAGTCAGCTGATCAACTGGCCTGTGCTTTAGGGACTTCTGTGGCTCTCATTTTAATTTCCTTTAATTTCGAAAGCCTTTTGCAAGAGATCAGTTCAGATCACTGGTTAAGATACCTTGTAGCGTGGAGCATTCTGCTTGGGTGTGTCAGAAAGAGAGATTGAGTTAAAGAGAGAGAGATAGAGATAAAAGAAGGTACCTAGGCTGCAAAACAGTAGTGGGTTCTAAAACCTGTTGCTAACCGGTTCGCGTGTGCGTGCGTGATGCTTCTGTGCAGAAGCGTCCCGGGCAGGTGGGAAGAGCCTCCCGAACCGTGAGCAACCACCGCTGCTGCAAAATCAATACATCCACTAAATGGCAGCAAAGCAATGCAGACAATTCAGATTTTTTTGTAGGCCTAAGAGAATGTCAGTAAGAAAGAGGAAGGAAGGAAGGAGAAAGAAAAGAAAAGAAAAAAGAAAGAAAGGAAGGAAAGAAAGAAAGAAAAAGAAAGAAAGAAAGAAAGAAAAAGAAAGAAGAAAGAAAGAAAGAAAGAAAGAAAGAAAGAAAGAAAGAAAGAAAGAAAGAAAGAAAGAAAGAAGACGGAGCGAGGGAGGGAAGCAAAGCTAGTATTATGGAAATGAATCTATCCTTTTCAATATAATACTTTTAAAATCAATGGCCCGATAAATGGATGCATGTGTGGAAATTTAAAATACCACAATAACTCTTAGGATTATATTTTAATTTTAATTCCCTAGTTTAGTTTAGTGCTTTGAATTCAGGATGTCAATAAATTTACAGTAATAAAAAGTGGACCCATATTTTGGCACTGGACTCTCCACATGTGAGGACAGTGACAGCTACCCCTCTAAAAAGAGGCTCAGTTTTCATCTGTTTCTGATTCTGCCCAACCTACTCCTTGTTTAAGGCTTAACCATCTTCTGATTAGTTGTGATGGAGCCAGGCCTTCAACAGTAAATAGGCTATCCTTTCCTGGTGTAAACTTCTGAAGTCATTCAACCAATCAATTTTTCAAGTTGATGAAATAGTATTTATCCAGCCACAAGTATCAGCTGACATACACTCCTTCTGAGGAATGCATCTACTTGCCACTGACTTACATTGATTTTATTCCAATTATAAGTTTGTAGATCCCCTTAATCAACTCCAAGAATGCTAATCTCATCTTAAGTCTTTCTGACAGATCCTTATTCACATTTACAATCTGCAGCTACAAAAATACCCTGCCTTGACTTTCATCTTTAAATATACTATTTCCAAGGTGCCTTTATCCTTTGATTCCCACAACATTGTGCCTAGAGTCTGAACTTGGACTTTTAAAATTTGACATTATATCTTTTAAACGTTCATCTCATGTTTAAACTGGTTGTTATGCAATGTTATTATGCCAAGGCATAAACCTTGCTTTCAAAAAACAAAATAAATCACTTAAAGCAAAACACATACACCCTCTCCAGAATCAAGAGCTACACACTAACATTTCTACTTCGATTTTAATACAATACTTTGGGCCTATCACTCCCTGTAGGAAAGTGGTTCAACTCCATATTATTATGTATACCATCTTGAACTGATCCATACAGATTCTTCCATCCCCTACGATTGGCTGTTATGAATGCAACCATTTATTTGGCCTTAAAGGCCCATTTGCCTCTAATTATATCTATCCTAAATAATTATGTCACTTGCAAATTGTTCACCCTCTGTTTCCACATCGTTAATGAGTATATTGAACAACACCATCTGTTCAGATTGTTCTTTTCCTAATTATAACTTTAAGCAAAGGATTAAGGAATCCCTGGTACAGCCAATCCTAGTAAAGACTCCCCTAGTAAACATTTAGTTCTTGCAGCAGTCAGCTAAGGGTTTCTTTAAATGGCTGGACCAGATTGGAGTGAAGTTTTATTTCACAGGTTTGTTTGTATTTACTATCAGTAGCAGTAAAACTAAATGGTTTACAGTTCTAATTTAGACATTAGTAGTCCTGAGTTCCACATCCAGTTTTAAGACATGAACATTACTTGTGTAAGTCCATTATGAGTGACCAAAAACCCAACTTTGATATAATGACTCTGCTTCCTTAAACCATGGAATGTAACACAGTAATTTACAGCTCTCATCCCTGGTCTGCAAAAATCTGTGCAATGCCTAGATACATTCTGTCTCTCTTTGATGCATTGTTCACATTTTTTTCTGTCATGGAATGTTTGTTGTTATATTGCAGGGTGTAACGCAATTGTAATAAGAGTTTGACAAGTTTTCATTTTGTTCTGTTGATTCCTATTCATTTTGGTTTAAATCCTCTCACCTCTTTTTATTCTGTTCAATAGGCATATTTGCTTGTATCTCTTTACACTCAGTTTAGATTTTTACTACATAAACATATTTCTGCTTGTTGTAGACCAACAACAAAATAATGTATGACTTGTAAGTCTAGAACAGAAATTATCCCATGAGCCTGGTTGAGCCGCTGAGCAAACCAGCCAGTAGAATTTTGCTACTCTGTTTTGGGGCTTAATACAGTTTGTGAACCCAACTAACTATGGTTTCATCAAATAAGCATGATCTAAAAACCAGGGCTTTGCACAATACCCAAAATCAATAAGAGCACTCACCTTCAGTCTGTTACCCTTGATGTTGAAATGAGAATAATATCTCATAGAGGCGATTTGGATCTTTTACTTGGAATTCAGACAGTTAGAAATAAAGCCGAGATTAAAAGTCTAATAGAAATATTTATTTTGGTACAAAAACAATAAATCCTGTGTAATTACATCTTTGCTAAGAAAACACGACCGTTCAGGTCAACAGCTAAGGCAGAAGAGAATTAATGGTGGTTTTGGAATGCACACATGCGCACTCATCATATCACGTGTTCTGCTTATATTGGAATGTACCATAATATTAGGATAGGGGTGCATGACCCTGCATAGACATACAACTGACAATATTCACTACGTGACATTTGAGATGTGTGGCAACTGCACGCTCAGAATTCCTAATCCATGTTTCCATGTTCCTGGCCAACTCCAGCAAGTAAGGAAGAAATCAAGACTGACATGGACTACATGCAATATTTTGTTTTTCAGAGCTTTGTAAGATGAAAAAATGGTCTTGAGACTTTTCTTGATAGTCACATATTCCTTTATCGCTAAGTTTGTATCTCACTGTGCTATTAGGAGTCTAAGGCTTCCATCACAGAATAGTTTAAGACTGGGGGGGGGGGGGGAGAACCAAGAAAAACAAAGAAAATGATGGAAAACCCTGAAAAGATTATCCTATTTTTCAACATTCATCATTTTGAATTTAGTCTAAGGCAGGGGTGTCAAACTGGCAGTCTGCGGGCCAGATGTGTCACGTGCAGACCACACCCACCCCAGCTCCGCGAAGGGGAAAAACATTGTGAAACGTCACATGACGGCAACCTGATGCGGCGAGTTTGACACCCCTGGTCTAAGGGGTCAATGAAACAAATGTCGCCTATAGCTTGGAACAAAATCACAAAAGAGATGTAAGAGATGCCTTTAATTCTGCAAGGTGGTTTTGATTGTGATTGCCCATTTACAATTAATGCTATCCTGGACTATGCTGGGATGTACAGAAAACATCCGTAACAAACAAAGTATAGGGATAGGGAAGACTTGCTCAATGTTTATATGACAATTCTTTTTGTCATGAGCCCATTGGATCCTTCCTCACCATCTTCAGACTCTGTAGAGCAGTGGTTCCCAACCTTTCTAATGCCGCGACCCCTTAATATAGTTCCTCATGTTGAGGTGGCCCCCAACCATAAAATTATTTTCGTTGCTACTTCATAACTGTAATTTTGCTACTGTTATGAATCGTAATGTAAATATCTAATATGCAGGATGTATTTTCATTGTTACAAATCGAACATAATTAAAGCATAGTGATTAATCACAAAAACAATATGTAATTATACCAGATCAGAAATTCTCGGGCCAGTCTTTGCAAGAGCACAAGGAATATCATCTTCCACAACAAGTCTACTTCTGTATTTAGACTTGATAACCAACAAGAGTACAGCAATATTTCTCAATCTCAGCAACTTTTAAGGTGCCTGGACTTCAACTCCCAGAATTCAAAGCAAAGCTGGCTAGGGAATTTTGGGAGTTGACGTCCAGGTATATTCAAGTTGTTGAGGTTGAGAAATTGTGGCCTGCAGTGTCGAAAAACTAGAAATCAGATAAGCTTCCAGCAAAGTAATCCCTGTTTAGTAGCTTTCTCCCAGGACTCCAAAGTTTCAGGAGGCAAACGGGGCAAAAAAAACCCATGATTGGTCCAAAAACATTGCCAGGGTCCCCAAAGCCAATTTCCTCTTTTAAGCTCTTTCTTCTTAAAACAGCCCCATATTCCTTCCTCCCCCATGGGGCCTGCTCACCCACCCTTCCCAAAACCCCTGCAAAGACAACAATTTTAATTTGCAAGGCTCTTCTTTCAACAGTTTCTTTCTTACTTACTTACTTTCTTTCCCTCTCTCACTTTTTTCTCTTCCTTCCTTCCTTCCTCCCAACCTTCCTCTTCTTTCTTTCTTTCTTTTTCTTTCTTTCCCTCTCTCTCGCTTTTTTCTCTTCCTTCCTTCCTCCCTCCCAACCTTCCTCTTCTTTCTTTCTTTCTTTCTTTCTTTCTTTCTTTCTTTCTTTCTTTCTTTCTTTCTTTCTTTCTTTCTTTCTTTCTTTCTTTCTTTCTTTCTTTCTTTCTTTCTTTCTTTCCCTCTTTTCTCTCTTCCTTGCTTCCTTCCTTCCTCCCACCCTCCCACCCAACATTCCTCTTCTTCCTCTTCTTCCTCTTCTTCCCTTCCTTCCTTCCTTCCTTCCTTCCTTCCTTCCTTCCTCCCTCCCTCCCTCCCTCCCTCCCTCCCTCCCTCCCTCCCTCCCTCCCTCCCTCCCTCCCTTTTATCTCTGGTCTTCCTTCCTTCCTTCCTTCCTTCTCTTTTCTCTTCTTCCCTCTCCTAGCCCTCAGCACCGCAAGATGGCCAGGCTTGTGGCAGGGTGTGTGTGAGGATGCCGGGGCGACCTCTGGGAAATGGTCGTTCGACCCCCAAAGGGGTCCCGACCCCCAGGTTGGGAACCACTGCTGTAGAGTATATTTTATGGATTATCACATTCTCCATCACAATCACTTTGTGAAAGTTTCAAGACGTATTCTTAAAATTCCAAATGTCCCTCCTGGCCCTTGTACTAATATAAGTTCAGGTGCCATGTGCAAATTAGAACATTATGTACGAATCAAAACTAGCCACCATTAAAAAAGGTACAGCTCTTGTTCATACTGTAGAGAATTCTGAAATAATTCCTGCGAACCTGATCAATATTTCCTTTAAGCAATTATCTTTCTCAATTTGTATAAAGCGGACTTTGTTTTATATTTATTTATTTATTATTTAATTGACACTGGGTAGCTAGGGAGGGAGCCCGCCAGTTACCCAAAATGTGCTAATGAAGGAAATGTCCAAATGTCAGGTTGTGAGTTCAATCCTAGGTAGAGGCAGATGTAGGGTCTCCTGCTTGGGCAGGGGGTTGGACTAGATGACCTACAAGGTCCCTTCCAACTCTGTTAATCTGTTAAAAAAATGTCACTGGGAGGAGAACCACTCTGTTGTCCAATATTTTGTGATGGATTCTAAGGGTTTGGAATGAAGGCTCAAGTTAACTGGTTTGGACACATTTGTGTCCAACAGAAGCTTTTCCATGTGTCCTTATCAGACAAACTTGTCCTGATTATTGTTATTGCATTTCTGCTGTTTTCTTCTGACATCCTTTCTAACTCTTACTGTGGGTTGGCTCTAAAATATTTTGAGCAATGAGAGATCGCTTCCATCTAGGTCTTGCTAATCAGCTGTGACAAGATTTTAAGAAGTTATTATTATGTTGCTCTTGGCAGGAACTTTTCCGTAGAAGCAAATTTATCAATCCAGAAAGCCAACCAGCTTAGAAAACTACATGTGATAGCGGCCAGTTTCTGCATCAGGAAAGTGTTAGAGCTTTCCCCCCCTTCTTTTCCCTCCCTTCCCCCTCTTGAAATTGATTGCATTAGATATTTCTGGCCAACACGTATGCTCCATTTTTCATCTGTATCCCAGAAGGATTATTTTAGAGATTCACCTTAGATTCCACACAGAATAAGTCTTTGATACCGTAATAGCTTTCAAAAAAGGGAAAAGTATAGTAAAGGGGGAAAAAAGTACTCTTTTGATGTCTGGAGCTGTGTGGAAATCTTTCTTTTGATTAAGAAACACTTACATAGATGAAAAAAAAACCCTATCAATGGATAAAAAGAGAGGAAAATGATTGTCAGCAGAGCTTTGCTTGACAAGATTGGCAGAAGAGAGACCATAGATGCTTGTGTATATGTTACTTCCATCTGCTTCTGCATGGCAATGTTCTGGACCTGTTTCTATGATGATGATGATGATGATGATGATGATGATGATGATGATGATGATGATGATGATGATGATGATGATGATTGATGATATACTTAATTCTTCCAATGGAAGCAATATTGCCAGAATTCTACAATCAACTATACCTATTGAGGGTTCCTTCCTATTGAAGCTAACAATGGCTTCGATGGGGGAGAAGGTGATTTCCATGTGGACCAAGATCCCAATTCTAACCTCTTTTCCACTGCCACATATATATTTTATGGGGAGGGGGGAAATGGACAAAAAGAGCATCACCCAAAGCAAACTTTACAAAGAGAGATTGAGGAAGTAAAGCAATGTGTCCATCATACTCCTTTTGTTTGTTCCCATAAATCCTATAGTAATATAATGTCATGTGAAAGCTCAGGATAGCGTTTTTCTCCTTTTCCTCTGGCGATGCACACATATGTGCATGTATGTGTACATATGTGGAAAAACCCTTTGAAAGCCCTCACAGTCTGAGCTTGTACAGCCCAGAGAGGGTTTCTTAATATTATTCTCCAGTAAGAAGGAAAAGGAATAGCAGGGAGCCATCAGAGATTTTTCTCTGGCAGTTGTTACACTGGTTTATGCCTAATATTCCAATCTGACATCAACTGCACAAGGCAAGATTCAGTCCTAGTCTTGTCTTTTCTGTGTGCCTTAAATAGACTGCCCATGGCTTGATTTTGGTTTAATAGTTGTTTCTACTCTTCTACTCTTCTAATCTTATTGGGAGTAGGGGATGTCCCAGCATTTCCTTTTAAGGTGTAATAAAGCTCTGGGGAGTGAGTAGGAGGAAGACAGGCTAATGTTGCCCCAAGCACATTGTTCTTTGACACACACAACTTGCAGAACTTGGGGGGATGGAGGACTTTGAAAATGTGCGTCTTTTTGAGTGACATGCAAGCAAAGATACATTCACTTTCTTTTTTTTCCCTGATGAGCAACTTTTTGGATGCAACTTTTCTTCTTTTCTCTCTACTCTGGAATTCTATCAGATGTTGTGAGTTACATGATTTTGCCAATGGTATTGTAGGGCTGTAATGATATGCCAAATGTTTGTTCAATTGAACAGGAAGGCAAATAACAAAATTGAAGATTTGTAAGAAAGTTTAAAAAAAAGGATTCATTCATTCATTCATTCATTCAATTTCTATAGCCGCCCATCTCAGTAAATGACTCTGGGCAGTTTACAATTCAGAACACGTATTACACTTAGAAATTAAAAAAACATTTTAAAACGATAAAAAAACAATAGAACCAATAGAAAACATTAAAGCATCCAATTCAAGATACACAAGAGCAAGATGTTTGGTCCATTAACAATATGGCCAGAAAATGGGGCCCTTTGTGCATTTAGTGCCACAGGCTCAGGAACATAGCCAGGGTTTAGCCTTATAAAAGGCTAATGTAAAAATAAAATAAGTAATAAATAAATAAAGAATTAGGGGACAGCAGATCAAAAAGTATCAATCACGAAGAAGTACAAATAATAGATACATATTCTCTCCTCTTTTCCCAACCAATTTAATTGCCTTATTTTAATATAAAAGATAGACAACAACAGCATAGCTGGTCCTCATAATTCCCACAATAATGCTAATCAATAGTAATGTTTATTCTCTGCATCAACTAGCTCTGGTTAGGATGGAAGTAGCATTTAGTCCATGGCATAACTTAACCAAATCATCTGATTGCAATGAATTGGAGTGTGTTGATATATTTAATACTCTGGCTGTTTGCAATTAGGCAATTGAAATGTTCTATTATTCAGATATTTGCAACCAAGGAACATTGGAGGCATTGCTCTATATTTTCTCAGTGGGGTCTTTTAAGAGTGGATATAAAATGATGGGAGAAGGGGGTGGGGAGAAAATATTTTCTTCTCATCCATTCAAATGTCTCCTATATTGATCAATCAGTCGATCAAATTCCTGAGGGCCAAATCATTAAAAAAAAAGAGCAGCAAACTATATTTGGGTTCATAGGGGATCGGTGCTAATAAAGGCTGAACTGAACTGAGAGAATGAGAGTTCCTTTGGAAGCTTGCTGAATAAAAATTAGACTTTTTATGTTAAGTTATGCAGGGCTTTTTGGGAGAAGAATAATTGATAGCAAAGTAAAAATAACGATGACAGCACCCGACCCATTAGTAGTTAATGCTTTTTGCTCCCTTTTCTCATTATTGCACCTTGACATCAATGTCCCTACTTTATTTCTGGTTCTTCTGTGAGCATCCTAGATGTCTTTTTGTTCCATTTTTCTACCCCTGCGCTGACGCAGCTCTCTTTCCCATTCCCCTTTCCTCCTTTCCTCTGTTGTTTAAGCATGCTGTAAACTTATTCATTCCCTGTAGGCGAGAACAGCTATCTGAGCAACACTTTGTCAGCATAATACATTTACAGAATGCATATTTATGAACCTTTGAGCTTTTATTGTTCCAAAGGGCAAATAAAAAACATGAAAAGTAGCAATATAGCATTTCAAAGGTCCCTCAAGGAAAGTAGCTGGAAATAAATCCATTTGGGGGGGGGGAGTTGGGTTGTCTAAAAAAGACCTGTGAATTAAAACATGTAAAATACTCGTTTCTCCCCCTTCTTAGAAGTAATAAATCCAAATATTAAAGAAGCTTTAAGATTGTTAATGATTCTACATTCTGAGGAATGTTGGGTTTAAACAGTAATGAGAGAATAAAGAATCCCTTTCATTAGGATTCTTATTTGTCCTCCTTAGGCAGCTGGACCTGAAGGAAGAGCGAACATACTTTCCCCTCATGGTAGAGGACACTTCATTTTAATGGCTTCTGATTTAGCCTTGTGAGGTGTGGAAATGGTGGGGAGGATGAAATGCTCATCTCTTTTTTCTATGTTGAGGTTTGGGGTGATTTATCCATTATCGGCTTAATTTACCAAAAAGAGGGCACCGATTATGCCATGACAAATAGCTATTTGGGTGTCAGATTTTAGCTGTAGACATCCTTACTGCCACCAAACTTGGTTAGATGGATATATGTGACTCACAGATGATGGGCTGCCTATCTTTGCTCATGAGATCTGATGTTCTCCATTGTTTCTGCACAGAAAACGTTTTTTGCCCCACTGCCTTTTCTTTTTTTAAAAAAATCCCGAAATGGATATTAAGAATGTAACCGATTAAAACAGGTTGTTTTACGCTATGGTTGAAATAGGAATGCTTGAAATGCTAACTTGTATTTAAGCTGGTTGAATTGTAATGTAAAATGTCTAGAATGCAGCAGTTCGCCTATCTGTAGATTATAAAGTAAGCAAAATCAAGGAGATCTGGCTTCAAATCTCAATTCACCAATATTCATGGGTGACATTTTTGTTTAGGACAGGATTATTGTGAAGATTATGAAAATAAAAATAAAAATGGGAGAGGAGCTGTCTGTCTGCTGCACGCTGCTCTTGGAACACAAATATAATACAGGTAGTTCTCGACTTGCGACCACAATCCACCCCAAAATTTCTGTTGCTAAGTGAAACATTTGTCAAGTGAATTTTGCCCCATTTTACAACCTTTCAAGCAACAGTTGTTAAGTGAATCATTGCAGTTGTTAAATTAGTATCCCGCTCGTTAAGTGAAACTGGCTTCTCCATTGATTTTGCTTGTCGGAGGATCGCAAACGGTGATCACATGATCCTGAGACACAGCAAAGGTCATAAATACGAATCAGTTCCCCAAACATCTGGATTTTTTTCACATGACCATAGGGATGCTGCAAATGTTGTTAATTGTGAAAATTGGTCATCAGTCTCTTTTTTCCACTGCTGCTGTAACTTTGAACGGTCACTAAATGAACTGTTGTAAGTCGAGGACTACGTGGTAAGTGGTAATAATTTAAAAGCAAAACAGGCTTCCTATTCCATGCTTCTCCTGGAATACCAATGTTGAAATTGGGTTGCTGAGACTGAGTTGAGGCAAGGTGTGTGCGTTTTAAGGTATTTAATGTGTGTTAATCCTGTTAGAGAAACTGCAAGCGTTCCTCATTTAGCAACTGCCTCATTTAGCAACCATTTGCATTTGCAGGGGTAATGAAGAGGTAACTTTGCAAGAATCCTCACATTTGCTTTCTTCACGTTCAACTTCTTGGGACACCTTTTTGTGTTCTAAGCCTTGAATGGAGGTTCAAGTGGTGACATGTCATTAACCAAAACACTTTTGTGAAGGGATGACTCCTTGGATAGGAAATTATGAATTACAGTAATGTCTCTAAACTAACAGACTGAACTAGAATTTCTGTTTACAAAATAAAAGCCATGCAATATAAATGATTTGATAGTGACTACGGATCAACAAAGCCAAAGTACTCTAATACTGTCGAATTTTATGATAAAGAGGAGCCCCCTTTCTTCCCTAAATTGGAATCCTGGGAAACATTGCCACTGCCTCCGACTTGACCAGCCCAGGTGCTATTTCCACCCTGTGTAGAATTTCTCCCAGTCTTATTAATGCTTCAACATGGCATAGAGCTTCATTCATTATTCATAATAATCCAGTCAGAGGGCACCCCAAGACCAGATAAATTCTCACCTAGATGACAACAGCTGACAGGACCTAGGGTTTTATAGCCCTTTTCCTGCCACAGCAAGGTGCTGTGGGCAAAGGTCCAGAATGATCTTCCACTAATGACTAACGTGATATATGAGCAGCTGCTGATTTCTTGACACAGAGTCTACTCAGCGGAGCACCCAGCCTGGTCTCAGTAAGGAACAGGGAGAGAGTTTGATAGGCAATGCAACTTCTCTTTGTAACAGGAAGTGAATGAGTTAATTCCAAGATGGATAATTAAAATCCAGGGGAAGGGAAGGGAAGAGAGAATGCATTGAGAGAAATCTGTAAATCCTGACCACACTGATGGCAAACAAACATGTGATGCTCACCTCTAAAAATCAACTTTTTTTTAAATCACCCAGAGCAGTGCATAATTATGACCCCCAGAAGCCCATTGACGGCTTGATAAAAATAAGTCTACAGAAACTGAACCATATTTAGAATGCCTTTTTAAACGCTATGGTAAATAAACAAAAGGGCATGTTTTTCTGCATAATCACCCTTGATCTTTGTTTCCCACAAAGGAGCTGTGTGTGTGTGTGTCTGTGTGTGTCATCCATATGTTTTGTTTCTAACAGATATATAAGCCAAAACCTAGAGAAAACAAAGACAGAAAATATTGAAAAAAGAAAGTTGGTGCCTCTAAATTGTTGGAGGGATGTTGGAATCTACTTATTTATTTAATTTATTTACTCAATTTATATAGTCACCCATCTCACATATGTGACTCTGGGTGGCTTAGAGAATACACACACATATACAAATACATAAATTACAAAAATGATAACAACAAAAGAGACTGTTAAAACATTAACACAATAAAAACTTTTAAAGCCATTAAAATCCTATAATATATGGGAGAACACAATCTGTCTCATTAGGAGCACAGAGGGTCATATGGTTAGGATGCTGGGCTGGCAATCAGCAGGCTGGAGATCCGGTTGCTACCGCAAAATGGGGTAAGCACCCAACACTTGCTTCAGCTGAATTCAGGAGTTTGAAAATAGGCAACCGTGAATAGATGGGTACCACTTTGGTGAACAGCTTAATGAGGACATGAAAAGACCCGCCCACAAATGGGCATTCCCCAGGCAACAGTGATGTCACTGGCTAATCCATTCAACCCGGAAGTGCTTCAGCACCCCTGACACAGCTGTAGTAGTATCCATTTCATTACAGCTATTTTGCCGGCTCCATATCAGACCTCAATGCCAGATGTCAAAGCCATGTCTTCAGGCTCTTGTAGAAGGCCAACAAGTTTAGGGCCAGTCAGACTTTAGGGAAAATGATGATCCATGGGATGCCATGGCAGAAGAGGCTTTCCTCCTGTGTCCCTTCAAGTACATCCTTCATGTATGAGACCCACAACATGCCAATTTTATGCCAGTCCTGATGGGATGGTGGATTAGAGAGAGGGAGTCTCCCAAATGACTTACTTGCACTCTTTGGGCCATATAAGAAATTGCATCTTCTACAGCTGTTGCCGGGCAATTATGCATTTATTTACCATTTTAAAATGTATTTGCCAAAATGATGTTTCGCCTTCCCTTGCAAGCTTAAGGGAATTGACATTTCCCCAGTCCTAATCCCTCCGGCTTTAATCCTATGTCAATTTACTCTGCAAGAAGATCACTGAATTTAGTAAAAATTGCTTTTGAGAAAATACTTGTAGCATTGTGCCGGAAGAGCATCTCTACTTATACTCTGGTTTCTTGGCTGTTTAGATACTGGTTTACATTGTTTTTCTGCCCTTATTTGTAATCACCTGTTACAGGTGTTGGGCAAGTACTGATAGAACATGCTTTCCTCCTATAAATTAACAAGCTAGCAAGTCACAGTGCCCTAGCCAAAAATATGAAATTATCTTGTTTTAAAAAAAATAAATCAGGTTTACAACCTACATTTTCATTAGAACAGAGGTGAACAAATTGAGGATGGTCATGGAAGCCTTTCTCTTTTATTCTTCTCAACTTACAAGTGTAACAGCTGTTGCAAATAGTCTTAACAACTACAGGGTTCCTCCCCATGTTTGATGTTTGGCTCTTCTATACTAAGTAGACTTTTTAAAAATTGTTCCTTGCAAGCAATTCAAGAAATTAGCTTCTTCCTACAAAATCCCGGGTCTTCTCAGAATAGTGGGCAGTTCCATGTTAAGAATTGCCTTGCTTTCCCCAAACACTCTCCAACTCTCATTTTTCACAATGGTCCACGATCATGCTTAATTTGTGTTCCTTTAAAATATCAAAAATGGAGTACAGAATCTGGATTGCAGCCAGTGCTGCCCCACCCCTGACCTTGCCTCAGGATTAATTTGTGGCAAGGAAAGTTGCAAAGTTTTCCCATTTGCCTGAAAGAAGCCTCTGACAGCTGAGGGAAGAGAAACAAACGTCAGTCTAGGACAGGGGTCCCCAAACTTGGCAACTTTAATACTTGTGGACTTCAACTCCCAGAATTCTCCAGCCAGCTATGCTGAGAATTCTGGGAGTTGAAGTCCACAAGTATTAAAGTTGCCAAGTTTGAAGACCTCTTGTCTAGGAGGTGGATGATAGCAGGCATTCCTTAAAATTAAGCCCATCTGGTCTCAGCATCTCAAAATCCCAATTGGAAAAGTTGTGACTTTGAGGTTTGGGGAGGTTAAACCAGAACATTCAGCTGCCAACTAGCTTCATGGCTGATAGACTTGGGAGAAATATGGCAACAGTCCTGATAGTCTGTTGAGATTCTCAGTCATTCAGGTCATGGTTATCCCAAAGGTGAGGGGGTTTTTTCAGGAGGCAACTGGACTTTCTTGTTTTTTCTTTCGTTTTGCTTCTCATCCAAGAAGCTTCTTCAGCTCTGACAGGATGTGGGGAAGGGAAGGATTTATATTCCTTGCAGACAGCTGGTAATCTGCATCCTTATAGAAAATAGAATAGAATAGAATAGAATAGAATAGAATAGAATAGAATAGAATAGAATAGAATAGAATAGAATAGAATTCTTTATTGGCCAAGTGTGATTGGACACACAAGGAATTTGTCTTTGGTGCATATGCTCTTAGTGTACATAAAAGAAAAGATACATTTGTCAAGAATCATGAGGTACAACACTTAATGATTGTCATAGGGTACAAATAAGCAATCAGGAAACAATCACTATTAATATAAATCATAAGGATACAAGCAACAAGTTCACTCATATAGTCATAAGTGGGAGGAGATGGGTGATAGGAACGATGGGAAGACTAATAGTAATAGTAATGCAGCCTTAGTGAATAGTTTGACAGTGGTGAGGGAATTATTTGTTTAGCAAAGTGATGGCGTTTGGGAATTTTTTTTTCTTGTGTCTAGTTGTCTTGGTGTGCAGTGCTCTATAGCGTCATTTTGAGGGCAGGAGTTGAAATAATTTATGTCCGGAATGCGAGGGGTCAGTAAATATTTTCACGGCCCTCTTTTTGACTCGTGCATACAGGTATACAGGTCCTCAATGGAAGGCAGGTTGGCAGTAATTGTTTTTTCTGCAGTTCTGATTATCCTCTGAAGTCTGTGTCTGTCTTGTTGGGTTGCAGAACCGAACCAGACAGTTATAGAGGTGCAGATGATAGACTCAATAATTAGAGGGTCATTGAAGCACTTGGAGGTTTATCTGTGTCCTCAGGGTCACCTGAGTAGTGCTCCTGGTTCCTGTAGTCTGCAATTTTTCTCTGGAAATGCATTCCTACTCCCACACCATTCAAAGGGTGTTCATCCCAAATTCATCCCAGCTGTCTACAAGGAATATAAATCATTCCATTCCCCACTCTCCTGTCAGAGCTGAAGAAGCTTCTTGGATGTGAAGTGAAATGTCTTCAAAAGAAAAAACAAGAAAGTCCAGTTGCCTCCTGGAAAAAAAGATCACATTTGGAACAATACTGATAAATCATCAGAGCCAAGCTCTTAAAAAAAAAAAAAGTCAGCCACATTGAGATGGAGGGTGTGTCCTGATATCCAGATACATGGGGAGGGATGAACACAGAGAATGTGTTTACAGAATGCTCAGCTTCTTATCCCATTTTAGATATTGTTGAATGGTCAAAGCTGCTAAAGGAAAAGCAATTCTGGGAGGTATGTTTTCCAACCTAGGCAGCAGATCGGAAAAGTAGAGAGTGGTGAGAGAAATGCAAGTGGGTATAGAATGGAGAGGTTCCTCTTCCCAGGTCATATAATCATACAATCTCTATCTGCCCCCCCCCCCCAGCTATCTAAAAATTATGAATAATTTATGTTTTCCTACTAGGAAGGTATTCTCTGGGAATTTATTTCTTCATTTGTTTAATTCTTAGACGGTCCAACTCCCAGTACAACTTTGGGTGGCTTCAGGAAACAGAATTTGATTCAATATTCTTACCACTGTAATTTTTGTTCAGTTTTCCCCACTCCAGTTTCCGTTTTCTTCCACGACATCTTTTCTTGAGATGAATGACAAAAGCAGGACAAAGATGCAACTTCTCTCCCAAAACTGAGAAAATAACACTTCAATCACCTGCAAATGTTTTTTTTAAATAAAATCCAATGTGTATATAACTAAAAAGCTCCTTTTTGCTACTATTGATTAGGCCAGCTAAGCTGCACAGATGTATCTTCAAAGAAAAGCTGCAGCCTTTTTTAAAGACAACGCTTGTTTTTCTGATGTTGTGTTTTCCATTTTTGTTCTTTTGCACTCAGAATATTGAACTTGTCATACCAACATAGTTGTATCAACTCTTTATGGGACTGTCCCCTTAATCTTTAATTCTTTCTTTCTATATTTATCCATACAAAGACAGAAAGTGCAATTTTACAGAAAAACTGATCAGAGTCATGTTTACTTCAGGTCTTCCTGAATTCAGACGAAATGGACTTGATTAAGCTGTCTTAATCATCACGAGATGTCTCCAATAATGGGTTTTTTTGGGGGTTGTCATAGAAAATTTGGATCCCATCAAGGCTCTAAGAATGGATTTGGGAAATGAAATAAAATGGATGACTTAAAGCTGTTCATGTGGTATTAACTTGTTCAGTCTGCGAATGGAAGTCTGAACTCAATGACTGAATTTTTCAAGCTGAACATATGTGCTAATCCAGAGGTGGGTTCCTGCCGGAGCTGTCCAATGCGTAGCTCCGGTAGGGAGTGGACAATTGTGCAATTTGCGCGCGACAGCTCCGGAGCCCTCTCTGCCAGTCCGTCACGCGCATCGCCATCTTTTTTGGTGACTTTTTGGGCGATTGTCCTTCTGCGCATGTGCGGAAGCAAAATCACACCGAAATCTCACGAGGGGACGGGCATGTGCGTGAGATTCTGGTGAGATTTTGCTTCTGCGCATGCGCGGAAGCAAAATCTCGCTGAAATCTCACACCGCGTGCATCCCCGCGCAAGATTTCAGCGCAATTTTGCTTCTGTGCATGCGCAGAAGCAAAATCGTGTGAGGGGTGATGCGCACATAGCTAGTGAGCCCCCCCCCCAAAATGTGGAGATGCGCGCGCAGCTCACCGGCACCAGTAAGGAAGCAACCCGCCACTGTGCTAATCATAGAAAAGATACTTAAGTGAATGAATGGAAATACGATTAGCTGGGTATTATGGAAGGTCAAGAGGGAAATAAATGTTCCCTACTGATAATGGCTCCTTTCAGGAACTGCTTGCAGTTTCTTAGATATGCTCATGAGGTCTAGCAACTTGCCTGGCAACTTTAAATGAAGCCAGCTCACATAATTGTCTCAAGCTGCAGTAAACACATTGTTTCTCTGCATGCCTCTCAACAACCCTTCTTGAAGTGGTACGTTTCATACCTTGGGACAATTAAATTATATGATTAGGTGGAGCCTTCTGACTACTCCAGAGAAAAACAAAACAAAAAATTATGATTGACTACCAATATATCAGGTTTTAACCAACTTTCCTCACGGCTAATTCAGAAAACGGGATTAGATTCTTGCAAGATATTTTGCTTATTTCTTGTTACCTTTGCCACAACTGGAAGAAAGTTTTGAGTCAGGTTTCAAGCCCTCATGTTGTTCGTCCTGCAATTGTCCTTAAAAATAGAGATCTCACAAAAATAGGACAATTTGTTAAGTGTTGTGTGATGTGTAGGAATTATTTTTGCAAAATGATGAAGGAAAGGTACCAATTCTATTTCCTTGCCTGCTCTAGCTGATGATAATATCCCTTAAGAGCTGCTGTAGTAGCTCGAAATGGATCTGGAGAATACTTTGTGGAAAGGATATAATGATGGTGTTTTTCTCCTTTCTTACTCTGCTTTGTTTTGTTCTATCACTTCTCCCTGCATAGGTTAAAGCTGGATATTGCCTCTATAACCTCAAGATAACAAGTTGTCTTAAAGTTATCTTTAACAACAAGGCACTACAACCCTTCTTGTTTTGCTTCTCCTCATAAGTGTGCTCTTGGTCACACTGTAAAGGTTCCCCAGTCTTTGCTTTAAACTAATAGTTTGCAAGAAACTCAGACTCTAAAATCAGTTGCTCAAACTTGGTAGCTTAAAGATATGTGGATTTCAACTTCCAGAACACCTCTTCTCCCTGCCTGCTGGCTGGGGAATTTGGGAGTTGAAGTCCACAAAACGTCAAGGTGCCAAATCTGTGTGTGATGACTCCCCCAAATGCTTCCCCAGATTCCTCTCCAGATGTCAGCTCGGAGGAGGTTGAACCAGTTCCAGGCATCTCAGGAGGAGAGTTGGTCAATGGCTCCAAGCAGCCATCTGAGAGTGATTTGGATGAAACACAGTTGCAGCAGGACAGCCCTGAGGCTTCAGGTGAGGAAAGCACGCAGCTGGAGGTGGAGCTGGTCAGCAATGAGGAAGAGGAACTGCCTTCTGCCCCTGATCCAAGAACAGGTAGGGCAGAGAAAAGGCAGGAGCAACTAAGGTCAGCCTGATTACTCATCAGGAGGCAGCCTCGCCCCTCTTGATGGCTGCACCAGAAGCTGGCTATTTAGCACAGCAGACAGATGGAGACGATGCTAGAAACAACATGTTCGTTTCCTTGCTGTGTGTGTTCTTGCTTTGAACTTCGGATTGTGTCTCTTCAGCTTTGCTTTGCCTTGCCATTGCCTTGGGAATTTGCTTTTGCATAGTGGACTGGTCTTGCCTTTGCCTTGAGGACTTGTGTTGGCTTCATTTGAGTAGCCTATGGAACTCATTGGGGTTGAACTGGTACTGGCACAGAGAATTGCTGTGTGCACCAATTCAGGCTTGGAAGCTTTAATAAAGACTACTTATACCTGTTGTGTGTGCAAGAGTGGGAAAGCACACTGAGAAACACTATTCTAAATCAACAAATATAAATGGAGAAAGAAACCCTCATCAATGACAGAGCTGGAAATATTTGCCCTTAGTTCTTGAGTCTCAGTGGGCTATGTTGATTTATTAAGCAACTATTAAAGTGGGTTTGCAGTCAGCTATGCATTGATTTACCTTGGTGGCCATTTGCTTTCATATGCATGATTCAGGATGTGCTCTTCAAAGGAAACTGGTTTACTGAAAGATTTAGCGCTGATGCTGGTTTTAGGACATTGCACTGACCATCAACACAAATTAATTTAGCCATGTAAATTATTGTAAAACAATGTTATTGTCTAGCATTGGAAACCTTTTTGAAACAATAAAGATGGCTGTACATGAAGAGACATGGTTTATATATTTATTAGTTGTAGTGCAGGTCTGAAACAGTTACATCAATCCGAATTTTGAAATATTTGTTAACGCCTTAGAAATATTCATGATCTGTTAGGCTCTGAGTTTTCCTTGTGACGTGTGTTAAAAGCAGTCTCGGGAGGTCACAGGGTCCCTCAACCGAAATACTACACCGTCTAAGGATAAGTGGTGTGCAGCAGAATGGGGAATGCGCCTTTTTGGGCCTTGGGTAATGGTGCACGGTGGCCTTTTTGAGTGGCAGGGGTGCTGCTAGAGCTGAAGTCAAAGACTGGGCGTCTACCTCAAGGTGTTGTGTTCAGGATGGCCCAAATTTGTGGGGGGGATAGAGAATTGTTTCTCATTTGTTTAGGAGTGTGTGTATGGTATACCAGCAGAGTCAAGTTAGGTATTTTCTAAATTGTTGACATGCCGAGTCCAAAAATGTCACCATCACTGCCATAGGGTATGTATGTATGTATGTATGTATGTATGTATGTATGTATGTATGTATGTATGTATGTATGTATGTATGTATCAGAGGTGGGTTCCTCCCGGTACGCTCTTACCTGTTCATTGCTGCAGAGCCGAAGAAGCTGGTGGTATTTGCAGCGTGGGGCTTCCCCTGCCTGCTTCCCCCACCCACCTGGACACCGCCATTTGCGTTCTTTTGCCCTCTGCGCATGCGCAAAGCCTTCTGCTTGCGCAGAGGGCAAAAGAATGCAAATGGCGGCATCCAGGTAGGTGGGGGAAGCGGGCGGGGGAAGCCCCGTGCCGCAAACGCCACCAGCTTCTTCGGCTCTGCGGCGACCAACAGGTAAGAGCGTACCAGGAGGAACCCACCTCTGGTATGTATGTATGTATTGCCACCCATCTCCCCTACAAAGTGACTCTGGGTGACTGGTGCAAAAACTTAAAATGGTGAATGTAGTAACATGATAAAAAAAAATTCCGCTTGTTAAGAAGCCACAGAATTCTTTGTTACTTGTTCTGTGTCAGTCTAGCATTGACCATTCTCTAGAACTTCCATATATGCAATGCTTCTATCTGACCTGACATAATATTTGTTGTAGACAATGATAAATATTAAAACACAAATATTGAATATTACTTGCCAATTATTAAGCATTCAGTTAGTTGGGATAAAATGTGAATGCATTATTGAAGCTACCATCACAACAGGATTTACTACTTGATAACAGGCACTTAACAATATTAGTACATCACTGATGTGTGATATAAAATATAAGCATATTAGTAATTGACACGGACAGTTAACAACTTTTCATGTTTGATGAGTGCCAAACTCTAAAAGAAAGGACAATGGATCTGAAGCTCCTTGAATTTTAAGATAAAATGTTCCATTCAAGATTGAGTATCCAAATGTGAGATGTCAGTTACTTGTAAAAATTTCAGTTCTTCAGGTACCATATCAAGGGCTTTCAATTCTTAGGCCTCTGGTTTTATTTTATTCCTGTGAGAGTTGGCCGACTGATTATTTCATATATGACACCTGAGAAGTGCTAACCTTGGGTGAACCATGTCCAGGTGAAAGGCAGGGTTACGTGCCGCAGAATTAGGTGACAAAACATTCACACAAGGATTCTTACAAGCTCTCCCCAAGCCAAAGCATCGGCTACTGGGTGTTTTGCTTTCAATTGCAAACATTCCAGCTCCCCCCTGCCCTTAAACTTTCACATTATATTTGGAACACATCTTTCAATACATTTCCCCAATGCTTTGTTTCTTTTCTTTTTTTAATTTGGAGAGACTGACCACTCATCATGTCTCATCTCACTTTTTATAGCTATTCAGCCAGTAGTAACAAGCTCCCAAAGTCATTTGCAATACACAATTGGTGACAACAAAGAAGGTTGGGTTTACACTGAACTGAAAATGACCTGCAAATCTAACCAGTGGCAATGTGGCAGGGATCACAAAACTTGTGGTTTCTGTTAATCATTTGATATGTAATGAGTCTCAAACCTTGGTCTTTATATCCCAGCAGCTTTTGCTGTAACCGTTGTCGCTTCTAGGAAGGTAGAGGTAGAGAAAATGAAAAGTTAGAGATTGAGAGCAAATTGTTAGGGTTGGTAAGTTTCAGGAGATCCGTGCCTCATATTCTAAGGCCTTGTAAATTTGGGATTGTTGCTGTAGTGCAGGGGTATCAAACTCGTGGCGTCACGTTGTCGACATGTGACGTATCAAAATTTTCCCCCTTCGCTAAACAGGGGGTGGGCGTGGCCAGCACATGACGCATCTGGCCCATGGGCCACGAGTTTGACACTCCTGCTATAGTGACTAGCTGAAAAAAACCAAAGGAAAAGGGAAATGACTGTTAAAATTTTACAGGAACTCTGCTTAATGGATCAGCACATAAATATTAACCAACAGATTTTTAAATCCTGGGGTTTTTTTGTCAACTCCCATGCACCTGAAAAACACTTTGTCAGGATTCCAAGTAACACCCCCAAGGCAATAAGATTCCGAGGCTTGAAGTTCCTCAAAGTTCCATTTTATTAGAAAAGAATTATTTATCATATTGGCACATCTGGGAAAACCCGAATCTGAGAGCTTCCGGGTTTTCTCCACCCAAACGAAAGTTCAAGTCCCTGCCCAGCACCCACATGTCCATCACACGATCCAATCAGGCACCGTCTAAAACGGAAGATGCCTCCCAGTTGCTTCATCACAGCTGCCGGGCACAGCGACCATGACTTTCTGGAAAGAATGTTATTTAGACTACTACATATCACCTATTCCATATAATTCCCCCTCCCATTTTCCCACAGTAGAAATTGTGGCAGGCCTGAATACAAAAAGATAAAAGATGGCTCCAGGCCTGACACATTTCCTTATACACTTAATTAAAGCAAATGTTGTTTGTTAACCACATCTCTAGGCAATTGTTGGAACACACTAAGGCAGTGATGGCAAACCTTTTTTCCCTCGGGTGCCGAAAGTGCGAGCATGTGTGCTATCATGCACGTGTGAGTGCCCACACCCATAATTCAATGTCTGGGGAGGGCGAAAACAACCTCCCCCACCCCCACAGAGGTCCTCTGGAGGCCGGAAACAGCCTGTTTCCCAACTTCTGGTGTGCCCGGTAAGCCCGTTTTTCGCCCTCCCCTGGCTCCAGAGGCTTTCCTGGAGCCTGGGGAGGGCGAAAACACCCCCCCTACCCCCCGGAGGCCCTCTGAAAGCCTAAAATGCCCTCCCAGAGCCTCTGCCTGAGCAAAAAATCAGCTGGCTGGCGCGCACATGCACATTGGAGCTGAGCTAGGGCAACGGCTCATGTGCCGGCATATATGGCTCCGCGTGCCACCTGTGGCATGCGTGCCATAGGTTCGCCATCACTGCACTAAGGTTTGTATACATTAAGTTGAGTAGAGCAGCCATGAAGGCATTGGAAAATATATTCAAATACTGTGATGTGTTTATTCTTACAAAGATCAGAACTAGTATTCCCTGTAAGCAATAGTATTCCCTGTAACACTCTGGAAGTGAAATTTGCTCTTTTCTTGTTCGAAAAAACTCGTGAGGATGTAAAAATGGCCAGCCAAGAAAACACTAATGGATCATCAAATAAATCAACCTAGAGTTTTCACTTGAGGCACAAATCACCAGGCTCAAATTATCCTGCTTTGGACAGATTATGTGAAGATCCATATCTCTAGAAAATGCTCTAATATTGGGAAACATGGAGGGAAAAAGACGAAGAGGATGACCAGTAGCAAGGTGAATGAACTCAGTTACTGCGGCAATGAGTGCAACATTGGGAGGCTTGAAAGAACAGGTTAAGGCTAGATTATCATGGAGAAAATCTGTGTAGTCACTAGGAGCTGAAAATGATGTGATGTCACATAATAATTTTTTAAAAAATTGGAGAACAGAGTAAGTTAGCTTTACTAATCAGCTCCTGCCAGTTTATATCCCAGGAGGAGGAGGAGGAGGAGGAGGAGGAGGAGGAGGAGGAGGAGGAGGAGGAGGAGGAGGAGGAGGAGGAGAAGAAGAAGAAGAAGAAGAAGAAGAAGAAGAAGAAGAAGAAGAAGAAGAAGAAGAAGAAGAAGAAGAAGAAACCTGAAACCTGAAGTCAGTGATGTGGAGAGAAGTTAATTTGACTAATTTTTTGAGATGTAATTTTAAACCCAGAACTAATAAATGGCTGGTCAACAAGATAAAAAAAGTAATTCTGTAATGTATTGGAACAAGTACATTTTGATCCCGACTTTAGCTGCGGTTCACTTTGTCCTGGCTTCTACTGAGCTTTATCCTATTGTTAAAAGGAATATGGCATTTGTTACACAACTGAGTAGTGTTAAGAAGGTTCTCAAAAAGCAAGCCTGAATGTTACAGAGCCCTTGAGAGGTGATTGTTATTCACTCAGAAGGTCCATATAGGAACTGTGATTGAAAGCTCTAATTGTGATCAGAATGTAGCATCTATACTCTGGATGTAAAAAAGGCAAAAGCGCAAATAAAGTGGAACCTAAAAGCAGTGTGTTTCTTATGTGCCAGTCTTGCCAAGTCTTGCTTTTTTCATCCACAACCTTGTTACCTTGATGCAGTTTCTTCCTTGGCAGGCTCCTGAGAGGGTAGGTTTTGGGCTTTTCTAAAGACAGGCTAAGGCATATAGGATGAACAGTTGGAAATTTCAATCTTTCTCTTTTGGAAGTCTTCCTGTTTTGACACTTCCTGGTCATGCCTTCTTATTTTGGTAACAGAATAACAGAATAATAGAGTTGGAAGGGATCTTGGAGGTCTTCTAGTCCAATCCCCTGCTCAAGCAGGAAACCTTACCATTTCAGACAAATGATTGTCCAATTTCTAAAAACTTCCACTGACGGAGCACCCACAACTTCTGGAGGCAAGTTGTTTCACTGATTAATTGTTCCAACAATTATCAGGAAATGTCTCAGTTCTAGGTTCTTCTCTCCTTGATTAGTTTCCATCCATTGCTTCTTGCCCTGCCTTCAAGTGCTTTGGAGAATAGCCCCCTCTTCTTTGTGGCAGCCCCTCAGTTATTGGAGCACTGCTATCATGTCACCCCTAGTCCTTCTTTTCATTAAACTAGACATACCAAATTCCAGCAATCGTTCTTTATATGTTTTAGCCTCCAGTCCCTTAATCAACTTTGTTGCTCTTTTCTGCACTCTTTCTAGAGCAAGGCTGGATGCGACATGCGCTGGCCACTCCCACCCCGGTTTAGCAAAGGGGGGAAATAGTTGCGATACATCACATGACAACAATGTGAGTTTGACACCCCTGTTCTAGAGTTTCAACATCATTTTATATTGTGGTGGCCAAAACTGGAAGCAATATTCCAAGTGTGGTCTTAGCATTATAAAGTGGTGTTAGCAACTGGGTGACTACAGCTACAACTGCCCTTTTTTAAGGATTAGCCACCTAGCGGTTCCATAGCTTAGGTCATTTCTGATACATAGGAACAGAAAAGATGATAAAAATGGAATTAATTGTGTGCTGCCCTTTCTTAGGCTGTGCACAAGACATGTGACTAGGATATTCCGCATTCTCTTCCTCCTCCTCCTCCAACTCCTCCAGGTTGAGTGGAGCAGTAGGTGGGAGCCACAGCAGTGGCAGCAGCTTTTTCCTTGTTCCTCCTTCTCGTTCTTTCCACACTATTCATCCATTCAACCTGTTGGAGTTTCATGCTGTAGCTACCACGTTTCGACTGTAAAGTCCTGTAGGAAGTTAGCACCCATCCCCTCCTAGAAAAAATGAAATATCCTAGGAAATATTGAAAAAGGAAAGAATATGTTTCCCTGAATGAGGAAAGGAGAAACATGTTTTAAATACAAAGCAGCTTCCTGCAGCTCCCTGCCCCCACCCTTTGCCAATGGGCCATTAAGGACTGGGCCCAGCTCACACATTCCTCCCACCTAGCCTGGAACAGTCTTCTACATAACAAAGAACCATAATAGGAATCCCAAAGCCTTTTCATTATACCACATGGGACCTGGTAAGATTCCATCAACCATGCCCCTGGGATTCAGGACAGCCCACAAGAGATGCCCCAGCATGCCCCTGAAAGTCTGACAGCCAGTGGAATGCATTTCTGTACAGGAACAGGAAACTAAGAGGTGGGGCCCAACAGAGATTATAAAATCAAGGGACTCAGCATCTCTCCTCCCCTTTTCTCTTCACCCACACCGGAAAGCATGTAATCTACCTTTTCTGTACAGGGGCTCATGCCATGTGCTCCTGTCCACCATTAAACCTTCTTTCCAAGCAACTTCCATGAATCCAGTGTCTTTTTCCCCACTTGGAACTGAACCCAGAAGGATATTCCTTACAACAGTCCAGAGGATGAAGGTACAATGTGAATAGACAGGAATCCATCAGCAGGAAACTGTACCCCATGACCTTTGCTGGACTCATATTCTGGTTACAGTATAATGCTGTCTGCAAAGCAAGACTGAAATGCTATATTCAGTACAGAGGTAGTGCAGCTGAAATACAAAGACTCTCTCCATCTTTGTGAGCATTTTGCCTGTCATATCTGTGCATTTTAGTGCTCATTTCAGTTTTAACAAGGAAGCCAAGTCCTGATCCCCGTTGTCTCTGTTTCTACTCATACACAAACATACTGTATCCATCTTCCCTCAGTAGGTCCTTTTGCCAGAACCCAGTAAGGTTCTCTAGGAGAACTTAAAACAAAACAAAACCCAAGATTGCTAGATTTTGACCATCTTCTTTCTCCTTTCTTGCTGCCTGCAGCCAGCTGTGCTAATCCGCTCTTAAGCTTTTCATACTGCTGCATTCTGCTCCTGCCTCTCCTCACTTGACTCTGCATGAGGAATTGAGCTGTTTTGCTTCCTTGAGAAAGGTGCGGGGAGGGGAATTAGAAGGCGCTCTTCAAATGTTTCCAATCTGAGGCTGTAGGAGCATTGGGGAAAAACAGGCTCTGAAATGATGCAGAATGACTGGATGCTGGTGTGGCCGAGCTGTCGGATGAGCAAAAAGAAGACACTATAGAGCTAAGCCTTGCCTAAAGTAGGGGAAATTACTTAATCAGATACACATTAGGGATCTTGAAGGCTTACATTTTTGAATCCCATTTTGAACGAATGCCTCTGCACTTCCAGGAACAATGACATCTCTGGATTGTCATCGTCTTTGCATTTTCATAGATTTTCACATTTCACATTCTTTCGAATTTTATCAACAAGATATTCACTGTGTTTAAGATACATGCTTTAAGATAAAACTTATAGCAGCACATGAATTCAGATAAGAGTGAATAGATTCAGAAATACATATTTAAATGTGTATGGTACACAGTTTTTTTAAAATGCAGACATATGTTTGTTTGTTTGGCAGTTTTTCTATGCCGCCCTACTCCCTCAGGACTCAGGGCGGCATACAACATTTTTAAAAACTCCAAACAAATTTTAAAAAGACAATTTAAAACTATACACACACACACACACACACACACACACACACACACACACACACCATACATATATGGGGGAGACATCAGATATAAATCGTCTCAAAACTCAAAAATAATATAAAGATGGGCAAAACTGAATTAGATTGATCAGTTCATTTGGTAGAAGGCAAAGTGCTGTCATGTTCCAAATAAACCCTACACCTTTATATCCATTTTTACTGTGGTCCGTGAATGCGGCCTATGACAATTTGCTGCAGCCAACCTGCTGTGGCCAACTTGCTGTGCGACAAAAGTTGCATTAATATTGAAGAAATAGCCTAATAGAATCATTAAAGAAAGGAGGCTGAAGGAGGGACAAAATAAAATGTGAATGACAAAAATTAGAATAATTTTAAAAATAATTTTAAATAATGAAATTGAATTGTTGAATTGTGCCACAGCGTGTTATCCCATGGCAAGTTGGCCATGGCAAGTTCAGGGGTGGGTTCTACTTATCTTTCCCACCAGTTTGCATTGCAACGGAAGTGCACGTTTTGCACATGTCCCCACATGCAATATTGCTTCCGCGCATGCTCAGTAGCTTGAAATCAGGCCGAAACACAGCTGAGAAGCTGATCAGCTGGGCTTCGGAAGAACGAATAAAGGTCAGTATAAACTAGGGGGTGGGAGGGAGGGCCGTCTTTCAAGCGGCAGAACAGAAAAAACCTTCCAAAAAGTAAAAAAATTCAAAAAAAAATTCAAAAAAAAAAAAAAAGATGGCAGCGCCCATGGACCGGCACCAACTGATCCAGTTCAGTGACGTCACCAGTGAGTCGCTACCAGTTCAGGCGAACTGGTCTGAACCGGTCCGAACCCACCACTGGGCAAGTTGACCGTGGCAAGTTGGCCATGGTGAGTTGTCCCATGCTGCCATGAATGCGCTTTCTGGAACCACCAAGAGCTCTAAATAAGATGACCAGCACTCTTCTGGCTGCACTGGGGATGGTGAAAACAATCAGTTTCAATTGGTGCCCTACCCCCTTCCCTGTCTTTCCCTCATTATGTTTGTTTACTAATTACATTTATTTGCTGCCCATCTCCTTTTGAAGCAACTCTGGGTGGCTTACAGCATTAAGATATACACAGATACAGATATAAAAAGATGCAGCATATCTATGAGACCATCTGCTACCTCACACGTCCCAGAGACCAGTAAGATCCCACAGAGTTGGGCTTTTCTAAGTCCCATCAGCCAAACAGTGTTGGCTTGCGGGACTGCGGGGAAGGGCCTTCCCTGTGGCTGCTCCGGCTCTCTGGAACCAACTGCCACCTGAGGTCCGTACCAGAGGTGGGTTCCTGCCGGTATGCTCTTACCTGTTGGTCGCCGCAGAACCGAAGAAGCCGGTGGCGTTCGCGGTGCGGGGCTTCCCCCGCCCTCTTTTCCCCGCCCGCCTGGACATCGCCATTTGCGTTCTTTTGCCCTCTGTGCAAGCAGAACGCTTTGCGCATGTGCAGAGGGCAAAAGAACGCAAATGGCGGCGTCTAGGTGGGCAGGGGAAAGTGGGCGGGGGAAGCTCCGTGCCGCGAATGCCACCGGCTTCTTCGGTTCTGCGGCGACCAACAGGTAAGAGCGTACCGGTAGGAACGTACCTCTGGTCCGTACCACCCCCACCTTGCTGGCGTTCCAAAAAGCCATTAAAACCTGTCTCTTCTGGCAGGCCTGGAACTAATAACCCAGAGAGAAGATGTGTGATTGTAAGGATTTTATAGTGTGATATATTTTAACATGTTTTTTAGATGTCTTAGATGTTTTTATTGTGTTTTTGTTGGTTTCCGGTTGTGAGCTGCCCAGAGTCCATGCTGAATTGGGCGGCATATAAGCTAAACCAAATAAATAAATAAATAAAAGCATTGTTTCCCTTTGCAACAGCAAAAACTAACAACCTAGGTCCCCATCTCTTGCTGCAGCACCTTCTATTTGCACTACAGAAGATTGCACTACAGAAGCTTGATGCAAAAACAAGGACTATTATGTCTAAACATTTATGGGAAGGGAGGGAAGAGGTAGGGAGGGACAAGTATCCCCAACAATGGTAAAATGGCCCATCTCCAACTTTTTGAAGAGTTCCAATGTTGCAACCTGTGAAATGAAACTTTTTGCCAGTTGTGCTGAACTGTGGTTGAATTGGCAAACCTCCCTGCTTTTAGATAAATGGTTTTTGCATTTTAAATAATTGTTTAATCATTGTGTTTCAGAAACTAAATTACTGGTTTAAGTATGATCATGCCTAATTTTTTTTTTACTGCAAAATCCATTGTGGGGAGTTTGTGGCTTAGTAACAAAATCACAGAGGATAGATAAAGGCACGGAGCAAAAATAGTCATTGTTTTCTTTGTAGTCATAAGCAGGACTCAAGGAGAGAATGTTAAAAGGGGACTGAAGGTTGTCTGAAGTTATCTGAAAGTTGAATCATTGCAACTGGACTAATCTTTTGTTCTTCAGACAACCTCAGAAAACCTTCAGACAACTCTACTTGAACAATTGAGAATCTTCATTCATATTTTGCAACACACTTTGGGGAGGAAAGCCCTGAGGTTGGTGTAGCAAGAGTTGGAACATTACAACAACTCTCTGCCTAACTGCCTTGCTCTGACTGAGAAAGCTGCCTGGATGGGCAGTGCAACATCTCACAAACTAACAACAAAAAATTAGTCCAGTTGGAAAGATTCAACCTTCAGACAACTTCAGACAACCTTCAGACAACTCTACCTGGATGATTGATGATTGAGAATCTTCATCAACATTAAAAGGGGACTGAAGTAGATTGTTCCCTCCTACTGCACATTACATGTCAATTCATGAATAAATTTCACTAACACTACTAATTTTAAAAGCAACAGCGTTGTGACGCAAAGAAATGTATTATAGCAAACATTTTCATGGCCAACAGTCCACTTTATCAGATGTGATTCAAGTTAGAAAGACGCCAACAAAGGCAATTCCATAATGACTTCTTCCTCTTGACGATGCTCTTTGACTTGTCTTTGCTGAAACGGACCTAACACAGCTAACCATCTGGAACGTGACTTATTTAAGTGAACATTATTAGGCCTTGCCCAAATTCACCAAGATATAGGGAATGAGGAACCAAAAGAGGAATTTAAAAAAAAAATCATTTGGATAGTCAAAGGCCAAAGTATGGCATGTTGAGTTGCTAAGAGGCTAAGAAAGAACACTACTTTCAGCCTAATTAGAATTAGAGTGAACGTCATGCAGATGCTCCAAGTATTTAAGCAGAGCTAATCCAATCTTTAGTTCTTTCCTACGTCAACCCAGACTTCAACTAGGATGTTTTGTGTTTTGCTGTATATTTTCTGCTCTTGCCAGAGGCCTTGGAAAATCCAAGATAATGAAAATCTCTATTCAATACTGCCTGCTGGGCATTTAACAAGGGTTCTTGTAAACGGGCCTGGTACAAGTGCGTTCATGAATGGAAAGTGCAGGGGCCAATGCAGCATCACAGGCTGCCAAGTAGCCAACTGAAAGTAGCCTGTGACAAACAAGAACAAGAAGACAATGACTTCTAGCGCCTGAAGGCATTGCTTCAAAAGGTGTCAACACCAATTAAATTGTAAAGGCACTGTCAGCTTCTGAAAACTTACCCCGACAGGGACAAGACAGAACAGAATCAAAGCATGGTTTTGTGTGTTTCACAGTACAGAAATGTTTGTGATCCAGATGAGATCTGCTAAAAACTGGAGCTGTCTTTCAGTGTCTAGGAGAAAGATTTTTCTAAATGAAAACTTGGTAGAACCTTTCCTCACAATTAGAAACTTAATTGTCCACTGGTCAATATCCACATGCGGATGCTAACTTCCCTAGGATAAATTGTATTTTACACAGGAAAATACTGACCAGTATTTAAAGCAATTAGCATTCTTGTTACATTTCTTTTAAAGAACAAAAACTTTTCCAGCACCCACAAAATTCCTCAGGGATAGTCTTTAATGAATGAATGCCACTGTTCTCCACCTGCTGAACATCTACTGTTACTGATACTTTCTTAGACATAAAAAGAACTACTTTCCTTTGCTTCATCATAACTTCGGTTACAGATTATATTTGGGGGCATGTCTCCTTCCAGCTTCCTTGCCAATTACAGATCTCTTGCCCTCCATTAACATATCTTCTGCTCTGCTAAAGCTCAGCACTCTTTGCAAACTCTGAATATGGTGGATAGCCAGCTTGTTTCATGCTAAGGTTGGCAGTCTTCTGAGTACTGGTTACCTTTACCTTATGTGCCTGCAAAGGAAATTCATGTATTTATTTAGATTTAGGCCCTGCCCAACTCCTAAACACCTCACAGGGGTGAAATTCAAAATTTTTCCCTACCGATTCTGTGGGCGTGGCTTGGTGGGTGTGGTGTGGCTTGGTGGGCGTGGCTTGGTGGGCGTGGCAGAGGAAGGATACTGCAAAATCTCCATTCCCACCCCACTCGGGGGCCAGCCAGAGGTGGTATTTGCTGGTTCTCTGAACTACTCAAATTTTCCGCTACCGGTTCTCCAGAACCTATTCAGAACCAGCTGAATTTCACCCCTGCCTCTGGACCATTCTTATTACCAAAGGAAAATCATCTTCTCTGAAAACTATTTTATGTAGACAGCCACATTACACTGCCTCACATTCCCTTTCTGAATTTTGCAGAATAAGCTCCAGAATAAGAATTGAAAATCGATCACATAAGCATGTGACCTAAATTGATTACTTTTGGTTTTTATTGAGTCAGGTTGGTTTCAATTTGATTGCAATTATTATTACCAAAGTTTTATTTCATTTAAGGTATAAGAGAAAGTTAATGCATCAGATGAGTTTTATAAGCTTTGGAAATTCATCCAATAGTAATTAAAAAAAACCCTTATAACCATTTGTGGATCCCCAAATATAGAATGGGAAGTACATTTTGCATTTTTAATTCTACTTCAGATTATGCTCTAAATCACATTATCAGGTTCTGAAATGGCCTGAATCAAAAGAGATTTTTTTTCCATATTTTTTTCTGAGGCCTAACATGCAACAATTCAAGTTTAACTAAATTCAGTTTCAGACATTTAATACTTTAGTATTTTGCAACAATTTTTCATAGCCTGGTTTGCTTTAGATGTTTGGGATTGAAAATCCTTCAATTTTAATAACTGGCCTGATATCTGAAGAGTAGAATAGAGTAGAGTAGAGTATAACAGAACAGAACAGAACAGAATACTTTATTTGGCCAAGTGTGATTAGACACATAAGGAATTAGTCTTCAGTGCACATGCATAACAACAGAGTAATAATAATCATAATAACGATACCAATAAGAAGAGATAGTAGAGAAGATGAGGATAATAATAATAATAATAATAATAATAATAATAATAATAATAATAATAATAATAATAATAATAATAATAATAATAATAATAATAATAATAATAATAATAATAATAATAATGCAATGCCACATGGTAAATATACTTAGGCATAAGACATGTGGGAATTTGGTGTTCAGCAGAGTGATGGCACGAGGGGAAAAACTGCCTTTGTGTCTAGTTGTTTTGGCATGCAATGTCCTGTAGCGGCATCCTGAGAGGAGGAGTTGAAACAGTTTATGTCCAGAATGTGAGGAGTCTGTAGATATTTCCTCAGCCCTCTTTCTGACCCATGCAGTATACAGGTCCTCTATGGAAGGCAGGCTGGTTGCAATTGTTTTTTCTGCAGTCCTAACTATATGTTGAAGACTATACCTGTCCTGTTTGGTTGCTGTATGAAACCAGACAGTTATCGAACTACAAATGACAGACTCAATAATTACTCTGTAGAAGTGTATCAACAGCTCCTGGGGCAATCTGAACTTTCTGAGTTGATGCAGGAAGAGCATTCTTTGTTGTGCCTTTTTAATGATTGTTCTAATGTTAGGAGTCCATTTCAAATCCTGGGAGATTATAGAACCCAAAAACTCGAAGACCTATTGTTGATACTGTGCGGTCTAACATAGTAAGAGTTGGAATAGGGGGGATCCTCCTAAAATCCACTCTATATGAATTGATAAACCAATGCAATCAAATAATTTCAATTGAAGAAAACTACTGTATTTTTAAAATATTTGAAGAGCATCATTTTCTCAGAAACATTTACAACACACCTCCAAGAGAGTTTAGCATTATAAAACTTCAAAAAAAGAGCCAATAATTCTACTTTTCTCCAAATTTACATTTTTGGAGAATCACAAATATTTAATCAAAACTGCAGTTCTTACTCTGTTTAGAATCTTAGTATGATTATTAAGGCATATCATAATATGAATTATAAATATATGTTTTCACCATGGCATTAGAAGTTCTACTTTTTCAAAAAGATTTGTTCTATACTGTATGTTCCTTTGATTCCGCTTAATAGGTCTTTTTAAACATCTGCATTTAAAAGTACTTTCCCTCCCATTGAGATAATGTAACAAAAATTAAATCCTTCTTTTCATTTATCCACAAATGGAGATCTTCTAGATCTAGAATATACTTCATAGACTTACTCCTTCCCATCCCTAACAATCTCATTCCTGATCAACTACAGAAGGCATGCTATTTAATCCTGTGTTTAATATCACATTCAGTTTCTCCCTAGATGTCTAAAGAAAATGAATTTGAGATGTAAACCAAACTTGTGAGGTAATGTGTGAAATAAAATAGAACTTGTGAAGTAAGCTCATGAAGTAAACCAAACTTGTGAAGGAACATAGCTTTTTGGAATGAAGTAACATAGACTCCTGAGGGGTTGCTGCACAGTTCAAGTGTGAATGTCTACAGGGGAAGGCTACTCACATTAAGAAATAATGCTTGCACACTACAGAGTTGGTACTTTGATTTAGGCCCTATGTGGAAGCCTAGGTCTTGACAAGCAAGTCTGTTTTAATTAAAGTTAAAATAAGAGGATGAAGAAGGCAGAATAGAAGTTTCTTTATAGAATCTAGATGGGTTTGAGAGTGGGCCTCTATAAAGTGGACAAATGTCTCATATCATATAAAGCAAGACCATATTAACTACTGCTATAGACATATTGGAAATATAAAGGTGGCAACACATAATTCAGAATGTTCCAGCTAGCCTGAGAAGGATCAATCAGGAATCAGGGATATTGGTTGGAAAGGATGGATCCCAGCAGCCTGGACCTCTGAGGATATGAAAGATCTGGATGTTTTGAACCAGATTTTCACAGGGTCTCTGGTAACTGCTTGATCTCTTGCTGTGCTGATTTGCATTTTTGTGGTATTCAACAAGACACTTAATTGAACTGACTATTCAATTAAGGATCTGCAAATTGGTAAACATCTTATTTTTATATAAATAAATATATTAATTTTTATTCTATGTAACAGTTATAATGTCATATCTTAATCATTGTAGCTGCTAACTTATCATAGTGAAAATGAAGTGAAGTATAATTTCTCTTTGTTCTGGTGGTTTCTTTGGTCATGACAGCATCTAGGGAAACTAAAAGTGAGGGAACTTCCTGATTCCCTTTTTAGAGAAGTTAGTCTTAAGTTGATATTTGAAAGCAAACCTTCACAGTTTTCTCCCCAAAAAACTGGTCATTATAAAAAGCTGGTTTGAGGTAAAAACTGTGGTTTGATACATAATGAATGGATTTGGGTCTCAAACATCTGGAATTTGGCGATGTCCATACCGGGTGCGGAGGTACAATTTATAAAGATACTAAAAAGTGGTTTCTAAACTTCTATAGATCAATTATAAATTACAAATATAAATTACCTTTTACACTATGGTTGCAACATAACCCTCTTCTTTCTATAATCTATCTTTCCTAAACATGTTGGATAACCATTTGTCTGAAGTGGTGTAGGGTTTCCTGCCTAGGCAGGGGGTTGGACTAGAAGACCTCCAAGGTCCCTTCCAACTCTGTTATTCTGTTCTGTACTTGGCAAGCCAGCAATCACTGATTATCAAGGGACATTTCCAGGCAGAATCTGTCCTTTTAGCAATAATATGGTCTTAGCCAGCATAGGTTGAATGCCCCAACTTTGGCTTTCTACTGATCAAGAACAACTTTAATGGATTTAATTTCTTTCATCCAGCGATAATGAAAGAATACTCATTACTGACTTGGTGTAACGGAATGTGTGGATGACCTTGGGGAATAAGGGGAAAAGATGCTTCCTATGAAACAATCAGTCAAAAGACGTGGGAGGCCCCAGTGGCATAATGATCAAAGAAAGAAACTTAGGAAGAACCTGCCTTAATGAGTCAAGCAGTTAAAAGTGGCGGTGGGAAGTTTCTACTTTTAGACTTGCAAGATTCTGTTAATGTACCCTTATAATAAAGCAGAATTAGTTCATCTAATAGTGTTTCCTGTCTGGTTTACCTCGAAGGACCGACATTTATATGACAAGAGGTAGAAGAGTTTCTAATGATTCATCTAGTGCAGTGATGGCGAACCTTTTTTGGGTTGGGTGCCAAAAGGGTGCGTGCGCGTGCGCAATAGTGGGCGCATGCATGCCCACACCCATAATGCAATGCCCTCCCCCGTACATGTGCGCACAACCCACACCCTGCCCCCCGCGCATGCACACAGGCCTCACTGAAGCCTCTGGACTTCCAGTAGGCCCATTGGGCTGTTTTTCTCTCTCCCCAGGGTTCAGGAAAGCTTCCTGAAGCCTGGGGACGGTGAAAAACGAACTTCTGGTTGGCCCATTTTTTGCCGTCCCCAGGGTTCAGGAGGCTTTCCTGAAGCCTGGGGAGAGCAAAAACAGCCGAAAAGAAGGCCAAAAATCAGCTGGCCAGCGTGCACATGCGTGCTGGAGCTGACATAGGGCAACGCCTCGCGTGCCCTCAGATATGACTCTGTATGCCACCTGTGGCATACGTGCCATAGGTTCGCCATCACTGATCTAGTGGTTCCAAGTAAATGTTAAACAATGCAGGACAGAAAAGGAAAACCTGCTGGACATCATAGACCAGATATTGAGATGTCATTTGGTTTATACCCAGGTCTACTTTTGGCACATGAAAATCACTGCAAATCAATGCTGCTAAAGCTCAGATCCATCAGGGAATCCTCTATAATGGCTGATTGTATTCAAACCTGCAAAAAATGATGAGAAGACCATTAAAACATCACAATGCACACTTTTGCAAGCACAGCAATCAGCCTTGTTGCCTTCTTGCATTTTTCCAGGTTTGACTCTCTAATTTCTACTGCAGGTATTATTACAGAACAGTGGTTATACCATTTAGAGCTGAAGTGGTGCAGTGGTTAAATGCAGCCATTGCAGGCTGACTGCTAGTTCAACAGTTCAGCTGTTCAAATCTCACTAGGCTCAAGGTTGACTCAGCCTTCCATCCTTCCGAGGTCGGTAAAATGAGGACCCAGATTGTTGGGGGCAATATGCTGAACTCTGTAAACCGCTTAGAGAGGGCTGTAAAGCACTATGAAGCAGTATATAAGAAAAGTGCTATTGCTATAGTGCTATTGCTACCTACTTCCAGAATGTTACCGTAATTGGCAGAAACATTTTGTAATTATTATTTTTCCTTCCCAGACCTGCCCACTTTTTAAAAATTGTCCTTTGGTGCTCTTTCATCATTTTTGTTACCATTTGCGATATAAAATTTTCATCCTGACTTCATAATAGGCTTACTAGCCTTTTTAAAGATTACCAGGACCCTCCTGGGTAATTGGGGCTTGGAGGTTCAGGGCTGTGCATTAGAATTTGCTGTGCATCTGGTGGATTAAATCACTCAGATTTATTCTCAGTAGGCAACCAAGCATGGACTTACCCAGTTATCTAGGAATAGTTTGATCCTGTCTGACCCAAGGCAGTGGACATGGTTTTGGGATTGGAACTATATTCATGCCCTTCCTGACTGATCAAGGCTGCCTGGGAATTGACATGTGGGTTGGTCCAAGTGATGGCTAATTTATCCTTGAGAGAGGAGTGTTCCAAGTGTCATTTAACATGACACAGGTTCGTCTTTGCTGGACCCCACTATTCTGGGTAACTTTTGGCTACTCTCTCTTCTTCCCTTTTTGAGTTGAAAAAGTGATGGCACTGCAGCTGCAGAGGATCATGGATGCAACAGATTATCTCAACCCTTCTAGTCAGGTTTCAGGCCTTGATATGGGACAGAAATAGCATTTTTATTGCACTTTTGAATAATCTATGGCAGGAGCAGGTTGAAGGTAATGTATGTATCCATCTTGACTCTTCTTGATCCCTCGTCTTTGATGCCATAAATCATGGTATCCTTTTTGGTAAGCTGTGAGAGTTGGAGGTGAGAAGAACAGTTTTGTGCTGATTCACCTCCTTCCTCCAAGATTGGTCCCAATTGGTTTTGATAGGGAGCAACAAATTCAATCCATGGCCCCTGCTTTGTGGGGTACGGCAGGGCTCGATGCTCTATCTGATTTTTTTAAAGATCTACATGAACTTGATGAATAAGATCATCCATCACCATAGGATGAGGTATCATCAGTATGCACATGATACCCAATTGTACATCTCCATCCTAGATGAATTACGTGATGCTGTGGATGTTCTTTTGCAGTGGTAAGATAGAGTGACTGTGGACGGTGGCTTTTTTGTATCTGGGGGCTTAACATCTTTGGTGTTGGTTGGGGTTGCACTCAAGGGTGGGTTCTAACTTACCTCACTGCCGGTTCACTTCCTCCTGCGCCATGTGGGTGTGCGCGCATTGAGCACTTCATGCACACACACGAGCATGTGCAGTGCCAAAAACCAAGCTTCTGCACATGTGCAGAAGCCAAAAAAAGCTTCTGCGTGTGCACATAAGCCAAAAACAAGATGGTTGCACCTATGGCGCCGCCATTAGAGCCAATTCGGGGGCATGGCCAACCGGCGATCACTCCTGGTTCAGCGAGTGGGGGGAAATTCCTGCTACCGGTTCTATAGAACTGGTCCTAACCGGGAGCAACCCACCTCTGGTTGCACTGCTCCTTCTCCTGGACTCAGGATTCCTTTTCAAGAAGCAGGTGGCAGTTATGGCTAGAGTTATGGCTATGTGCAGCTACTCTTGAAAAATGTCCAGAAGCACAGCATGTGAGAATGCAGCATCCCAAGCAATCTTGGGCACCATTAGGGTAGCTGATGTAGCACCTCTGCTGGGTGAACTATATTGGGTGGCCCTTTGTTTCTGGGTCCAATTCAAGATGTTGGTTCAAGGAACTTTAAAGCCCTTGATGGCAAGGTCTGGGGTTAACTCAGGAATTGTTTCATTCCTATTATATTGACTCATCTCATTCAATCAGGCAGGAAGGAAGTACAAGTTATGGACCTTGTTGGCCAAAGAATTTAGTCAGGCAGGGTCTAGAAGAAAAACCTCTTCTGTTGCTTTCCCTGTCCTATCAACATCTTGCCCCCAGATGCGAGGTTGGCCCCCACTCTCTTAGCCTTCCAGAAAAGCTTTAAGATCTTGTCTGTCAACTAGCATGGGGATCCAGTAGTTGTGCACAACCCTGGGGGTTGTTGGTGGCTGGAAGGCACTCTCTGCCTTTTAAACTTTGATTATCTTTGTAAGTAACTTTATGGTTTTTTACTTGTAAATCACTCAAGTCACTTAGATGAGTCAAGTGTATAAATTTTATTAATAAATACATTTTGTTGCTTTAAGTTTATAAACAGCAATATATATGTAACAAAAAAACCCCAATAATAAACCCAGGGAAGGTATTTGTGAATGAGGAATCCAGCTCAGCAGCCCCAGATAAAATGGCTGTGAAGGGTAGCAATCAGGGAATCCTCTCCTCTCCTTTGCTCCCCTCCCCTTTCTCCTTCTTTCCCCTTTCCTTTCCTTTCTCTTTATATTTTATTAAAGTTGAAAGATACAAATATAAAAATTAATATAAACTAAAAAAAAGAAAAAGAAAGTGCAGAGGACAAAAGGAAAAACATAAATAAAGCAAAAAAGAAAAGTGATATGTAAAGAAACGAAGTTGCTTTATTTGATCAAGGTTAGAATCTGTTGTTGTTTCTGGTAACCTATTGGATTTTTGTCACTAAGGACTGAATGATGAGGCTTTAAACATTTATCTATAGACAAGAGTTGAGATATGGGAAGGAGAGATATTCAAATTTAAGAGAAAGCTATGTTAAAAGTAAAGGAGTATAGAGTGGGTTTATTTGATTGATATACATTATATGTTGTTATTTCTGGTATCTTTTATGGACTTTCGCTGACTAGCAAAATGAGGCTCAATGATGAGACTTTAAGAATTTGTTTATGCATGAGATATGGAAAGAAGAAATATTTTGCAGTATTATCAGAGAAGGTGATAAGTTACTGAAATTTGTACTTGTCATGATGAAGTTGGAGAGGTGCTTTCATAGTGAGCTGGGAGTGAGTTAAGGATCCTATTATCTGTTGCTGTTACCTATATTCACAACTGGAAATACTTTTCTGGTGGAAATCCTGCATTCAGCTAAGTTTTAATATCTTATCAACATAGACACATTTGTAGACTGTGATGCTGAACACACTTACTAGGAGATAAATCCCATTGAACCTTGTTAGTATTTTCATCAGACTATATATTTATAGGATTACATTGTTAATATTTCATGACCTGTTGTGGACAAATTTGCAATGGTCAATGGTCAAGTAGTTTAAATATACAATAGGTTCTGTAGATGTTACATGTTTCAGCTGCTTCTTTTTATTTATTTATTTGTGTAAGCTATTTTGAGTGTACTCGAGCAACAGAAGACACCTCGAAATAACAATAACAAATTGAGGACAGTGACTGACATCCTTGCTGGTGTCAGTGAGGTGGTATTGGATCAACATTTTCCTCAGCATGATAAATGATAAATGATCTATGAAGGGCGAGAGAAACACCAAACCAGACCAATTCTTGCCGTAGAAAATAAGGTAATGATACTTCTTTGGCTTCAATGACTAGGAAATTTATAAAGGATTTTACAGTGAACCATGAAGTTGTCATAGAAATGAAAGATTTAAGGAATATATTTTAATTATTCCTCCTATAAGTACAAATGGGTGACTTCAGGCTACTTTCCTGTCCCCATTTTTAGAGCCCCTTAATAAAGGAAACCATGTTTCCGACTGCTGCTTTTGTAAATGAAAATTCAAAAACTCCACAGTCGATAAATGTTATAAATCCGTGGAATCCCTCTTTTAGATGATTCCAAGTCACAGGCACTCCATTGTCCTCTAGTCGTTTTTTGTAGAGCAGTCCATCGTCCCGAAGTGGGTCATATTCACAGGTCAAAATGTATGTCTCAGGAAGTTGCTTTATAATGTCATCCTCACTGATAATTGGTGACTGCATTGTCTTATCACTCAGTTTAGTTGCTTCAAACAGTTCTTTTGAAAATGGAGCTGGCATTGGGGGATTATAACCTCGGGCTTTAAACTCTTTGGGGATAAGATCTGCACTAATCCATTTCTTGAATTTCTGCTTCAGTTCTTCAGGAACATGGCCATTCCTTCCCACTTTTTCTTTGTCTACACATTCCTGGTTAATATATTTTAAACCAAGGCTTAAACACCGCTTTCTGGTTAGAAAAGGACCATATTGGTTTTGAAGATGGGATGGTAGCATGAGATCCATTCTCTGCAGGAAAGGATATATAAAGATCTGTGCTCGGATCTTTGGCTGGTTCCCTATTTTGGCCAATTCTTGACAAACCAAAGCAACCAGTGTTCCGCCACTGCTATCTCCAGCAAGAAGAATGTGATTTGGATTGACTCCATAATCTTTGGCGTGTTTCATAAAATACAAGGTGGTAGCTAGGGCATCTGATAACTGGGCAGGATGTTGGTGCTCAGGACCTAAACGATAGCTGCAAGAACAGTAAGACTTTGTTAGACCTTGAAATTTTCTCGGAAGGAATTAGGTATTCTTTTTTTTTACAAATATACTTTATTAATTTTCAAACCTTTACAAAATCACAATATATCTTTGAGCAATTCTACATTGTCACAAGTGCATTGATATCTTATTATTACACTAATACATTACATATTTACATATTTACAGTGTTCTATGTTCTATTTGATTATCCTTTTTTTTGCTTTCTATGTTCTGTCCACTGATACCATTTCCCCCATATGTTATCGTAATTTGAATCTTTTTGTCCTCTTAACTCTATCGTAAGTTTATCCATTTCAGCGCAGTCATAATTTTTTTTAATTATTAAACTTTCTATAGGTGATTTGGGCGTTTTCCAGCATTGTGCATAAGCGAGTCTAGCTGCAGTAGTAATGTGTAGGATAAGATATTTAATATTCTTGTTGTATTTATTTTTGAATAAGGAATTAGGTATTCTGAGATAGTCCCTGAAGACAACATATTGTTGGGTTCCAATAAAAGGATGCACTGTATCAATTGTTTAACTTTAGTATATTTTTACTATTCTGATAAGGAGATGGCACTTGAATGTCTTGTACTTTCACTGCTGATAGGAACAGCAATTCCCTTCTCCTTGGATGCATTTCTCTGCTACTTCTCCCAGTGCATAGTTGCTCTGGAGATTCCTTCCACTTCTTTGTTTCAGAGCAAAAGAAGGATCAGAAGGATAGGGCTACAGAGCCACATACAGAAAACAAGGAGGAGATATTAGCCTCCTTACTGACTACAATAAGTTCTCACTCCTTATTATGGCAATTTCATTTCAAAATGAAATGTCATGTAGCTGTGCCAACTTACAATGTGGGATCTGCTGTGGTTTGTTCATTCATTCATTCATTCATTCATTCATTCATTCATTCATTCAATCATTCATTCATTCATTCATTCATTCATTCATTCATTCATTCATTCATTCATTCATTCATTCATTCATCCATTCATTCAACTCTGGGCAGCTTATAGTTACATAAAAGCTAAAACATAAAATGTTAAAAACAAACATTCAAATCAAAGACACACCGGGAGGTCAGAGGCGGAGTGTGAGCCAAGGTGGGATCTGTTATTCTCAATCAACCACCTCCATTGCGCTGTTCTCCCACTGGGGCCCCAAGCCGACTGACAGAGCCACATCTTTAAGCCCTTATGACAAGATAGGAGGGTTGGGACCCACCTCACATCAGGGGGCAAGATGTTTCAGAGGGCAGGAACAACACCAGAGAATGCTCTCTTCCTGGACCCCGTCTGCCAGAATAATTGGGCTGACGAGACCCACAGAATGACTCCTCTGCCGGCATGAGGGGTATGGGCCAATCCAAGTGTTATGAGATGGTCCCTCAAGTAACCTGGACCCATGCCAAGGCTGCTAAGTGAATTACACATGGTCAATCAAGATATCATATGACCACAACTTGTGACTTCCTGTCCGCTTCTTCATTGCCTTTGTTTGTCATAAGCTAGCTGTGAAGGTAGCAAATGGTGACCACATAACTGTGTGAATGTTTGGAGAAATTTGGAGTATTGTCATAACTTTGAATGTTTGCCAAACAAGTGGGGCTACCTGTATTGCATTACTATATTATCAGAACAAAATAAGCAGGAAAATTAAACAGAAAACACTGTCATGATGATATAGTGTTTACAGTTATTTGAAATCAATTTCTGTTGCTAAATACAGGTAGCTCTTGACTTACAACAGTGCATTTATTGACCGTTCAAAGCAGTGGTGAAATCCATTTTTTTACTACCGGTTCTGTGGGCGTGGCTTGGTGGGCATGGCTTGGTGGGCGTGGCAGGGGAAGGATACTGCAAAATCTCCATTCCCACCCCACTCCAGGGGAAGGATACTGCAAAATCTCCCTCCCCCCCACTCCAGGGGAAGGATACTGCAAAATCTCCATTCCCACCCCACTCCAGGGGAAAGTTACTGCAAAATCTCCATTCCCACCTCACTCCAGGGGAAGGATACTGCAAAATCTCCATTCCCCCCCCACTCCAGGGGAAGGATACTGCAAAATCTCCATTCCCCCCCACTCCAGAGGAAGGATACTGCAAAATCTCCATTCCCACCCCACTCTAGGGGAAGGATACGGCAAAATCTCCATTCTCACCCAACTCCAGGACCAGCCAGAGGTGGTATTTGCCGTTTCTCTGAACTACTCAAAATTTCCGCTACCTGTTCTCTAGAACCTGTCAGAACCTGGTGGATTTCACCAGGGGTGAAATGCTCCGGGTTCGGGCGGGCCAGTCAGTCGTCGTAGAGCTGATAGAGCCTATAGCGATCGCAGCGCGAGCCTTCCCCCGCCCGCTTCCCCACCCGTCTGGACGCCGCCATTTGGGTTCTTTTACTCTCTGCGCATGCGCAAAGCATTCTGCGCATGCACAGAGGGTAAAAGAACCCAAATGGCGGCGTCCAGGTGGGTGGGGGAAGCGGGCGGGGGAAGCAGGCGGGGGAAGTGGGCGGGGGAAGGCTCGCGCTGCAATCGCTATCGACTCTATCGGCTCTACGACGACTGACTGGTCCGCCCGAACCCAAAGCATTTCACTCCTGGATTTCACCCCTGGTTCAAAGTTATCACGGCCCTGAAAAAAGTGACTTATGACTGTTTTTCACACCTACTACCATTTCAGCATCCCCAATTTTGATCACATGATCAAAATTCAACTGACTCATATTTATGGTGGTTGCAGTGTCCCGGGGTCATGTGATCACCTTTTGCAACCTTCTAACAAGCAAAGTCAATGGGGAAACCAGATTCACTTAACATCCGTGTTACTAACTTGCCAAAAGCAGTGATTCACTTAACAACTGGGGCAAGAAAAGTCATAAAAATGTTGCAAAACTCACTTAACAAATGTTTCACTTAGCAACAGAAATGTTGGGCTCCACTGTGGTCGTAAGTTGAGACTACCTGTACTTGCTTAATTTCTTCTCAAGGATAATGTATCTCTGCCACCAGGGGGCAGAACAACTGAAATTCCTGATTTCCTAAACTAATTTAGGCAATTCTTTCAAAACAGATCTGAGAGGTCTGTGATAAAATAAATTTGGGTTTGTGAACTTGATTTACACAAGACAAAAAGGATACAATCGTATGGCAGTTTTTGGCAAAGTTGCACAATGTGCAGTATTTTGTTCTGCAGATCCTTAAAGTACTTTTGCATAATTTACTCTGCTTTTCTTGACAGAGAAAGTCCAAAGAAGGGTGCAGGGCACCGATCCCCCTTTTTCTGACTCAGTTGGGAAAGAGGAGAAATTAGCCATTTCCCCCCCTCTCCTCTTCCTCTTTAATTTTATGATTGGAGGAGTGGGATAGAAATGAATGATGCCTCCAGGACAGAGAGTCTTCCCTAGGAGTTTTTGGAGAATAGCAAAACTGTGTCCTGTGCCAATCCAAATGTTCCTTTGATCTGTTCCAATTTTATTACTTTGCCTTTCCTGATGTTGAAACACCACTGATGGAGACAAAAAAAAATCACTGATGGTTGTGCAATAGCTGGGGGGAGAGAGAATTGAGGGACTGAATCTCTCTTTGAGGCTGAAAATATATTTTGTGGTGCCTGGGACAATCTTTCAGGGAGACAGAATTGCAGCCAAACTTATTAATTATTATCTTTATCATTTTTACCCCTTTTCCCCATCAAGCAGTGCCCAAGCCTAACAACTGTAAATACAAAATAACATGCAAAAACATTACGAGATGCATAAAAATAAAGTAGGCAAAGCATACAAATAAAATCACTTACTCTACAAATACTACCACTGAATCACTTTCTCGAGAAAGATAGCAGCATAGTGTACCATAAGTTTCTAGGGGAAAAAAATAAGTATTAATGTTCAAGTACTTCCGCATTGCAAACATGTTGTTGATATTGTTTTGGCTTATGATCAAATGATTTCTTTCAATCACAATGACCCTATCCTCAAGTCTAAAGAGGAGTTAGAATCAGAAGGAGGTGTTTGCCATTGGTTTACATATTTACAATTGAAAGAAAGATTTAAACTACCGTAGATAAAAAAAGAGTTTGATTTTGTGAAAAATGAATTGGATATTCTACTGTGTGGCATTGATGAGCATCTTATTGCTAAAGTTTATAAATTGTTATTGAATTTGAATTTGGAGAAAGAGGATGTAAAGCACTGAATGATTCAGTGGGCAAAGAATTTTGTATATAGCGCAGTGCTTGAACTACAGGACAAAATATCTAAAATTTACATGGAAAAATGTAAAAGAAAAATTTATAAGATGGAGTATCATTGGTATCTAACAGCAGATAAGTTGTCAAGAATATATAAAGGAATTTCAAATGAGTGTTTGAAATGTAAATGTAAAGAAGGAACTTTTTATCATTTATGGTGGACATATGATAAAGCAAAGAAATATTGGAGTAGGATTCACACCATAATATAGAAGATTCTTAAAATGAACATAAAGATAAAACCAGAGACTTTTCTTTTAGGATAAAGATAAAGAACTTGAAAAATTTGAACTTTGATGTTATATATGTGGGGGGTCTATGACTGTTCGCCTCCTCCACTCTGCCGCGCCTGTTTTGTCCCCAGCCTTCCGCCCCCAAACAATCCAGCGCTGCCTTTTCTCCTTGGCCCCTTCGCCTAACGGGCCAAAAAGCCAGTTCACCCTGGGCTTTTGGGCGCAAGGGACACTTTGCCCCCAGCCAATCAGAGGAGCAAGAATCCCACCCCCTTGGAAGCAGCCTTTTTAGGAGAAGGAAAGGGGGACAAGGCTTCCCTCTCTTGCTTAAAAGAGACACGTTTTTCTGATGGTCCTAATGAAAAAAAGTGGAAGGAGGAAGCGTGCTTTGGGATGCACACAATGAGATTCCCTCTCTTGCTTAAAAGAGACACGTTTTTCAGATGGTCACAATGAAAGAAAATGGAAGGGGAAAGAGTGCTTCTAGCTGGACTCAATGAGATTCCCTCTCTTTCTTTCTTTTTTTAATTCAAAAAGTTTTATTAGTACAAAGTACAAGCATTTTTATCAATTTTCTCCCCCCCCATCCCCCCTGCCCACAACCCACTCCCTTCCCTTCCCTCCCCCCCGGACTTCCCAGAGAAAGTACAGGGCATAGTATTCAATAGCATAAATTTAAATTAAATTAAAATAACTTCTTAATTTCCCAATTTTTTTGGCATCTTTAACTCCGAATTTTTAAAACTATTCAAAACATTAAAAATTAAAGAGAAAGTAAACAAATGAAAAACAAAAATAAATAAAATAAAAAAGAAACAAAGATGAACCTCATAAACTAAACTTAGTCATAAACTCAAACAATATTAATAACATAATTTTACAATATACCAGAATATTAACTTCCCGATATTTAATATATATATATATTAATAATGATTAAAAAAAGGAAAAAATAAAAATAAAAATTAAGAATTAAAAACTAACCCCTTATATTTCAAAACCCTTAAACTTAAACCTAAAATCCACCAACTTATTAATAACATAATATTATATGTATAACATTTCTTCTAAACATCAAACCATAAAATACACATTAATAACAATATTCCTATACCTTAAGGTATCAGCTTCAAAATACATATTATCTACTATACTAATAATAATAACCAAAATATATAATAATAATAATAAAAAGAAAGTAAGAAAAAAATGTTTACAATCTTGTTCATCTTTCCAACCATCCTATAAGTTTCAACACCATCTGTCCTTTGGCCATTTCAAATCTGTCGATTCAGCTGTCATCTGATCCCGTTCCTCCGTCTCCTTTTCCAGGTCACAAACATCTATCTGGCTCTGCCACTCTTTTTGAATCTTTGGAATTATTTCCTCTTGATCACGTATATCTGGATTTCCCTTCTCCTCCTCCTTTATTTCCATGCCTTTTTTAACTGGAATTTTAGAGATATCAGCCTTTAAAACATTGATGTAAAATTCTGTAGCTTTCTTTATTGTATTTAGTCCATATCTTTTTCCCAAGAATTTTACGGTTACTCCTGTTGGTGCATTCCATTTGTATTGTAAATTTTGTATTTTTAATTCCTGGACCAGAAAGGAATATTCTCTTCTATCTTTAAGCATCTTGGCAGGAATTTCTTTCCATATCCTTATTTCTTGACCATTTGCCTGAAGATTATTTTTAAAAGTCGCCTGTATGATTCTGTTCCGCAAAGCTCTAGTAGTGAAATATATTACAATGTCCCTTGGCAAGTGGTTTTGTTTTGCATACCAAGAATTAACTCTGTATATCTTATCGATTTGTGTAGCCAATTCATCTTTAGACAATCCAGACACCTGCTCCAGTGCCTCTGTCATTCTTTCTTTCAAATTTTCAATTTTTTTTCCTTCAAGCTCCTGACTCTTATAGCAAATTTCATCTCTTGAAATTGGGACATCATCGCTTCTTTTTCCAATTTTAATATATCATTTTGAACCTTGGTTATGTATTCCTCTGAAATTGTTAAATTTTGCTTATTTTTTTCCAAATCCTTCTCCAAAATCTCCATATTTGCTGCTAATCCTTTGCAAACTTTCAGAACATCAGCTCTCAATTGTAAATTCATTTTCTCCAAGGCAGCCTACATTTTTTATCTAATTCATTAATTTTTGAATTAAAATCCATAATCAATTCATTTTTCATAATTTTCAAATTATTAAATAAAGTTTCAGGTGTTAAAGGCTTTGATGACGTTAAATCAGGAATAAATTGCATCTTTAAAGTGTGGTCAGAAAAATACTCAGTTCTTTTGTTCACAACAGTCTTTCCAGGTTTAGAAGCCATTTCAGTATTCTCAGAAAAAAAAAAGAAAAAGGACAAAGAAGAGGAAAAAAAACCAGAGCAAACTCAACAAAGTTATTTCCAACTCCAAAGCCAGTTAGGCTTTTATCTTTTATGCAGCTGTAAAGTGAATCAGGAGACAAACAGAAAAAAAATCATTTCTCCAGCTCAAAAGTTTCCATAGGAAAAAACTGGTAGCAAAGTAAAAATAACTTTCTCTTTCTGTTCCACACCCAAATCTCCAATCGCCATATTGTTGCCTCTTCCTTATTAGGCTACTTTGTTGCTTTGAAAATAGAATCCAGCAGTGGAGTTAAAGTCAAAATAACACCCTTCTAAACTCCTGCCTTTCTCTGGCTGCTCTCTTTGGATTTAAAATAGTTATACTTTCCTTTCTTGCAGCAGCGGTGGTCGTGACATCTCTCTCCACTTTAAGTGGAGGCTTCCGGCTTCCCGGAGGACAGACAGGCTCCCTGGGGAACCCTCCCCCTTCGCACCCTAAGTTGACTTCTAGGGCACTAGGGGGGCTCTACCCAGCCTGTCTTACTCTCATCTCTCCCCTTCGCCTGGGGAGATATTTTCAAGCCACCAGACAGCTGTTCTGGCGGCTTTTACAGGGAGCTGAAAGGACGCCCAAAAAGGAGCGCCTCCGATGTCGTTGGAGCCAAAACTGGAAGCCGGGGCAATGGATTTTTAAAAACAGGTAATATTATGTGGCGTTAGAGAGGAAATGCTGTAAAACCTAAATTAGAAGAAAACTTTATAGTTTGGGATTATTAGTCAATCCATGATACTGTGATCACAGAAGAGCACAGAAAGAAGAACACATAATTTCTTGATAGCCTATATTGATTAGCAGGCAACCTTTCATCCTAAATTAAGTGCCTGGTTGTTTCAATATAGAGCAACATTACTCTCCTTTAATAGCAGTATTAGAAATTATAGTGGCAATATGGTACATTCTCATTATTCTAGGTGCTATCTGATTATTGGAGGAGGTGAACTATGGGCTTGATGCAATACCTGGCTCAAATTTGGGTCTTAACAAGTGAACAGTGATGGCTCAGAATGCCCGTGTAATGTTTTCAGATAGCCACTGTTTATTTATACAACCTCCTGCATACTCCACCTCTAGGGATACAAGTAATAGTTGTCTGGATTCATACTTTGCATAAAACCCTAATATTGTTTGTTTAGTTTGACCAACCAAATGTGTTGCATGATAGTAAATCAGCCATGGTGATAGTAAATCACCATTATAATGGTAGTTTTCTGGTTTAGTATACTGTAAAGTATTCTATGAACCCAGGCCATCCATTTTAGCATGATGTGAGAAACCACCACTGCTTGGCTAGAAGAGCAGGAACAACTGTTGTGCCAGAGAAACTATGGCTTCACCAGGAGAGATCAAACACTTGTGGATTGGCAGGCTGTTAGTGAGGCTGGTCTGGCCATCTCATAAGAAATCTGCTCTCACCACATCCGCTCTCAATTGTAAATTCATCTTCTCCATAGCAGCCTGCATTTTTTTCTATTTCAGCAAGTTTTGAATTAAATTCTAAAATTAACTCATTTTTCATTGCTTTCAAGGTATTAAAAAAAGTCTCAGGTGTTAAAGACTTTGATTATGTTAAATCAGGCATAGATTGCTTCTTTAAAATATGATCAACGGAGTACTCAGTTCTTTTATTCACAACAGTCTTTTCAAGTTAGAAGCCATTTCAATGTTTTCAAAAAAAAAAAAAAAGACAAAGAAGAGAGGAAAAAGAAACCCAGATCTTTACTTTAAAAAAATTCCTTTCCAAGTCCAAAGCCATTTAAATTTTATCTTTTATAAAACTATAGCTTAATTCAGAAAGAAAAGGAAAAAGGAAAAAAAAGAAATCATTCTTCAGATCAAAGGTTTCCAGAGGAAAGAGCTGGTAACAAAGCAAAAATAACTTTCTCTTCTACACCAACGTCTCCAATCGCCATCTTGTTGCCACTCCTTCTCGTGCCTCAAGCAGACACATTTGGAGGTGTTCCCAATGAAAGAAAGTGGAAGGACTTTGGGGGAATCCTTCTCCTGCCTGAAACAGACACGTTTATACACGTTTGGAGGTGTATCTATTAACATGATTGAATATTAATATCTAAGCTTTCTATTATTGCTTCTAAACAAACAGAGAGGAAAGTGGGAGATTCATCCCTTAGAGCAGTGGTTCTCAACCTTCCTAATGCCGCGACCCTTTAATACAGTTCCTCATATTGTGGTGACCCCCAGTTCATTAAAGTTTCCTATGATTTACCATTCTCTGTGTTATTTCCATGGTCTTAGGCGACCCCTGTGAAAGGGTCGTTTGACCCCCAAAGGGGTCCCAACCCCCAGGTTGGGAACCACTGCCTTAGAGGTTCACACTATGTTAAACACACACCAGAAACAAAGTCACTTAAGGAGAAGGATTCCCCCAAAGTCCTTCCACTTTCTTTCATTGGGAGCACCTCCAAACATGTTTGCTTTAGGCAGGAGAAGGATCCCCCCAAAGTCCTTCCACTTTCTTTCATTGGACCATCTGAAAAACGTGTCTCTTTTAAGCAAGAGAGGGAATCTCATTGAGTCCAGCTAGAAGCACTCTTTCCCCTTCCACTTTCTTTCATTGGGACCATCTGAAAAACGTGTCTCTTTTAAGCAAGAGAGGGAATCTCATTGTGTGCACCCCAAAGCACGCTTCCTCCTTCCACTTTCTTTCATTAGGACCATCAGAAAAGTGTGTCTCTTTTAAGCAAGAGAGGGAAGCCTTGTCCCCCTTTCCTTCTCCTAAAAAGGCTGCTTCCAAGGGGGTGGGATTCTTGCTCCTCTGATTGGCTGGGGGCAAAGTGTCCCTTGTGCCCAAAAGCCCGGGGTGAACTGGCTTTTTGGCCCGTTAGGCGAAGGGGCCAAGGAGAAAAGGCAGCGCCGGATTGTTTGGGGGCGGAAGGCTGGGGACAAAACAGGCGCGGCAGAGTGGAGGAGGCGAACAGTCCCATTCCGTATATGTGGACGGCAGCAAGATTACTTTATGCACAAAAATGGAAGGAAGCTGTGATTCCCACAGTGGAGGAATGGCTGCAAAAGTTGATGGAGTTAGCAGAGATGGCTAAACTGACAGCTTTGATTAAAGAAAAGAACACAATTAATTTTGTGGAACTTGGAAACTGCTTTTGGACTTTGTGCTTGAGGTGGAAAAAATGATACTTTGATTTTGGGTTTTGTTGATCAATAGGTTTGGTGTTATAGAAATGGCTAGTATATATTATTATATTAAAGTAAAAAGTTGAGATTTGATGTTATTACCTTATTCTACTGCACCAAAATGAGTCAATGCTTTTTTCCCCCTTTTCCCCCTCTATCCTACACTTTTTTCTATTTCCCCCTTTCTCTCCTATTTTACCTTTATTTTCATTTTTCCTTGCATTTTTGTATTTTATGCTTTGATAAATTAATAAAATGTTGAAATTAGATATTGTTTTGTTTCATAAAGAAAACATTTTTATTCTGTATTTTTTCTCTTTTTTCTTCTTTTTAAAGCTTAATGGTGGGTAAAGTTTAGTGGACAATCAATTTGAAATCAGTGAGCAATAATGTCTATTATTATGAATTCAATGAATGAAGCCTTGACTATGCAACATGAGTTTTTTATGCATGCCCTTTTCCAATTTTTGGGATCTAGATGAGAAGAGACTGAAGATAGGTCTTCATATAGCCCACATTGCATGAAAGGATTTAAATTCACAGTCCAGTTAATTAGTTTCACAGATAACAATTTGCAAACTGAGCATGAGATGGTTGTTTCTGGTCTCTCAACTCAGAACAGACCCCCTATGTTTTGAAAGAATGTAGGTCAGAAGGCCTCAACTGGTACAGGGTTGCTTTTTAAGGAACCCAGAGCTGGGCTGGGTCTATTGCTGTCAATGCACTGAAGAAAAGCCCTGATCCTCAGAGTAAATTCTGGCAGCAATCCAGCTTTAGGTATGCTGCCAGACTTCACTCCTGTGCTACCTGGACAAGCTGTAGGGACCTCGTCAGAAGTGGGTTTCTCCCGGTTTGCATTGATTCTATAGAACTGGTAGCAAACCGCTGGTGATGTCATGGTGATGTCATGGTGATGTCACAGAGCCGGTTCTGTCAGACGCCACCATCTTTTTTTTGGAATTTTTTTTGGAGGAATTTTTTTTTGGATTTTTTTTTGGATTTTTTGGGTGGGATTTTTTTACTGACTTTTTTTCTTCTGCGCATGCACAGAAGCCGAGTTTCCAGCACTGCGCATGTGCCACCATCTTGTTTTTGGCTTTTTTGGGGGGGATTTTTTTTGGAATTTCAGCACTGCAACATGTGCACGCGCTTCGTGCTCGCGCGCCCACACGGCGTGGGAGGAAGCAAACCAGTGGTGAAGTAAGTTAGAACCCACCCCTGGACCTAGTACATGTGTTGTAAACACAGTCTGATGGTTTTATGCATGAAATGATTTAGGGGATTCTGCAGTGGTGGGTTTCTACCAATGCGGTCCACTCTATAGCACCGGTAGTGGCCCGCTGGTGACGTCACAGTACCGGTGCGGTCGGTTGCCAGTGCCTGGGCACCACCATTTTTTAAAAAAAAAATTTTTAAATTTTTTTAAAAAAATTCTTCTGCACATGCCCAGAAACCTGACAATTAAGTCTTTCCCCGTGCCTTCGCTTGAAAATAATAAGAAGCTTGCATTTGACACTTTTCCTTTGCTTTTGCCTAAAGCTTCCCAAAGTGGGTGTTTTCCGAAAGCTTAACCTTTTATACTGTTAATTTTATACAGTTTTATACTGTTATTCTTTAGATGAAAACATTGAGGACTGTTAAAAGATACTGTTCTTTTAACAGTCCTCAATATTTTCGTCTAAGGAATCCATGACTGAAACCAAAAATGCTGTATGAGACTTGCTTGTCTTTTAACTATAGCATTTTCTGCATATAAAGGTTGCTGTGTTGCCATGGTGTAACACACACTTTGTATGCAAAGCTTTTCATGTAAGGTATAAAATAGCAAAAAATAGTAGTAACATTTCTCTGAAATAACTAATATATGGCCGGCAAGCCACGGCCACCCAGTTACATGGCCGGCAAGCCACACCCACAAAATAAGCCATGCCCACAGAGTGGTAGTAAAAAAAATTGGAACCCGCCCCTGGGGTTCTGTCTCAAGCACGGGATGAAACACCTTGAATTGCCTTTATTTATTTATTTATTTATTTATTTATTTATTTATTTATTTATTTATTTATTTATTTATTTATTTATTTATTTATTTATTTATTTATTTATTTATTTATTTATTTATTTATTTATTTATTTATTTATTTATTTATTTATTTGGCTTTCTTATATGCCGCCCAACTCCCGAGGGACTCAGGGCGGCGTACAGCACAGGAAAATACAAGAAACCAATAAACAAAATTTAAAAACGTAGTATAAAAATTAAAAATGCAGTATAAAAACAACCCATGCAACAACCAGGCATACCCGGGGGAGAGTTCAGCTGGAATTAAGCTCTACCCCCTGCCTGCAGGAAAAGCCACGTCTTAATGGCTTTTCGGAAGGCCAGCAGGGTGGGGATGGTTCGGGTCTCTGGAGAAAGTTGGTTCCAGAGCGCGGGGCCTGCCACAGAGAAGGCCCTCCCCCTAGGGCCCGCCAGCCGGCATTGCTTGGTTGACGGGAGCTGGAGGAGGCCAACTCTGTGGGCCCTAACCGGTCGAAGGGAAGTATGAGGCAGAATGCGGTCCCGGAGATAACCTGGTCCTAAGCCATGAAGGGCTTTAAAGATGATGATCAACACCTTGAATTGGACCCGGAGACAAATGGGCAACCAATGCAGCTGGCGGAGTGTAGGTGTCACGTGGGTGTACCTTGGTACACCCACCACAGCACGCGCAGCCGCATTTTGTACCAGTTGGAGTCTCCGGATACTCTTCAAGGGTAGCCCCATGTAGAGCGCATTGCAGTAGTCCAAACGGGAGGTGACAAGGGCGTGAGTGACCATGAGTAGAGCCTCCTTCTCCAAGTATGGCCGCAACTGGTGCATGAAGCGAACCTGTGCAAAGGCCCCCCTAGCCACAGCAGTAAGATGATGCTCCAATTTTAGCTGTGGATCTAGGAGGACCCCCCAAGTTGCGGACCTGGTCCGAGGGAGTCAGTTTCGCTCCCTCTAGAACCAAGGAGGGACAGTTGTCGTAGTCCTTAGGAGGCAATACCCAAAGCCACTCAGTCTTGTCGGGGTTGAGTCTGAGTCTGTTCCTCCCCATCCAGATCCTAATGTCGTCCAGGCACCGGCACATTACATAAACTGCCACACTGAAGTCAGACGGGGTGGTAATGTACAGCTGGATGTCATCAGCGTACTGGTGGAAACGCACCCCATGTCTGCGGATGATCTCACCCAGCGGTTTCATGTAAATGTTAAATAGGATGGGCGAGAGAACTGACCCCTGAGGCACCCCGCATAACAGGGGCCTAGGGGAGGATCTCTGCCCTCCTGTTAACACCGACTGCATCCTATCGGCAAGATAAGAGGAGAACCACCGTAAAACGGTGCCTCCCACTCCCAACTCACCGAGACGATGCAGAAGGATACCATGGTCGATGGTATCGAAAGCCGCTGAGAGGTCAAGTAGCACCAGGATAGAGGAATTCCCCCCATCCCGGCCCGCCAGAGATCATCTATCAGAGCGACCAAGGCAGTTTCTGTACTGTACCCGCGCCTGAAACCCGACTGATAGGCATCTAGATGTTCTGTTTCATCCAGGAGTCGCAGAAGTTGAGTAGCCACCACCTTCTCCACAACTTTCCCTAAAAAAGGTAAGTTGGAGACCGGACGATAGTTCTTCAAATCAGCTGGATCCAGGGAAGGCTTCTTCAGGAGGGGTCTTACCACCACAGCTTTTAACGACTGCGGTACGGATCCCTCCTCCAAAGAAGCGATGACCACCGCCCGGATCCAGCTGCGTGTCACCTCCCTGCTGGCCGAGACCAACCAGGAGGGGCACGAGTCCAATAAACAGGTGGAGGCCCCTATCGCCCCCACGGCTCTGTCCACATCCTCGGGAGAAACAGGCCCAAACTCCTCCCACAACGGTGGACTAAGACTTGCCCCAGTCAACTCCATGGACTCTGCCCAGCCAGAGTCCAGATTCGACCGGATCCGAGTGACTTTATCCGACAGAAACTCTGCGAATTCCTCAGCTCTACCTTGCAAGTGTTCCTCGCTCCCCCCTAAACAAGGCGGCTGGGCGAGAATCTGCGGACGCAATAAGAGCGGAAAAATGGGATCGTTTTGCCGCCCTTATCGCCACTAAATAAGATCTGATGTAAATTCTTAATAGTGTTCGATCGGATTCGGTCTTGCTGGACCTCCAGCGGCGCTCCAGACGTCTCGTCTGGCGTTTCATCTCCCGGAGCTCCTTGGTAAACCAGGGAGCTTTTCAGGATCCACTGCCACGGAGAGGTCGCTTAAGCGCAATTCGGTCTAACGCCCCTGATGCTGCGATGTTCCAAGCAGCCACCAGGGAGTCAGCCGAACTGTGTACCAGGGTTTCAGGTATCTCCCCAAGTTCCCTCTGGAATCCTTCCGGCTCCATCAGGCGCCTGGGGCGGAACCACCTAGTCGGTCCCGCCTACCTGCGGGGGAGGAGTGGGGCTGCGAAATCCAACCTCAGTAGGAAATGATCTGACCATGACAGAGGGGTGATGACTATGCCCCTTATCTTCAGATCATCTCTCCACTGCCCCGAGAGAAACACTAGGTCGAGCATGTGACCGCCCTCATGAGTCGGACCCTGGATTACTTGGGTCAGGTCCATGGTTGTCATGGAATCCATGAACTCCTGAGCTATCCCAGAGGTTTCGCCAGCAGAAGGCAAGTTGAAGTCCCCCAGCACCATAAGCCTAGGGAACTCAACCGCCAAGCCGGCTACTGCCTCGAGCAGCTCAGGCAGGGCCTTACTTACGTAGCTGGGAGGCAGGTACGTTAAGAAAAGGCCCACCTGTACCCCTAAGTCCAACTTCAGAAGGAGCGTGTCACACCCAACAATCTCCGGGGCAGGGATCCTACGAGGATGCAGGTTCCCGCGTGTTATTATTGCCACTCCTCCCCCTCTTCCCTGGGGTCGGGAATGATGCTGCACTGAGAACCCACCTGGGCATATCTCAGAGAGGGCAACTCCCCCCTCTTGGCCCAGCCAGGTCTCAGTTACACAAACCAGGTCAGCCCCCTCTTCTGTGATTAGATCACGTATCAGGGGGGCTTTGTTGGTGATTGACCTGGCGTTAAGCAGCAGCATCCTGAGCCCAGGGCCCTGAACAACCTGGTTACCAGGTACCCAGGGTGAGCAAGATGGAACCACATTGGAGGGGCCGGAACAAGGGATCGCTTGTACACAGCGAGGTCTTATTCCCCGAGAGCGGCCCACCCCTCTGCTCCCGCCATACCTGCCTCTTCCCATTATGACCGAGATGTTCCGGCTCTCATCCCTGCCAGAGACCCCCTCCCCTCCCTCGCTGGTCCCCCTCCCATCCTGCAGGCCATCCATACCATACATACTGAGCTGGGTAAAAAAGCCCGGACCCCCTCTGCTTCTGTTTATACACTCAGCAAAGGGGGAACCAAGCCACGGTTCCCAGCTCCCTCACATTATCTTCTAACATTCTAAGATTTCATTCTAATCATTCATACCACAGTCATAACATTCTCAATCATACAACATTCATCACTTCCGGGGTACAGTTTACAATAGAAAGAATAAAAAAGTCATAGTAATAGAGCCTGTCGGTAAGCGGAGGGTGCACTTTCTGAGGCTAGCTCCCAGTCCCTGGGATCTGTGTTCAGGTCCACCGCGGTCATTAATATGCACTTTCCCTTGATGCATCGTCAGCCAGATGAAAAAATGGCAGTCCCCGATTTCCTCACCAATGTCTTGGTAATGCCTGTTGTTAGTAATTGTCCTTATACCATTAAAAGAGGTAGTAAAAATAATAAGGACACTAAAATAATTAATGTCGTAATAAAAGGTAAGGCCAAAAACCACCAAATGGGTCTCCCTATGGCGTCTAGATCTTCTTCCAGCCGTACAAGGCCTCGGGGGAAACAATGGTCGAGAGGCCTGGGCTGCATTCCCTCTCCAAGGCCCCCCTCCCCGAGCGAAAACTGCAATTCTGCCAGTGAGGGTTCAACCACGTCAAACGAAGCCAGTAGAACAGCCTCCGTCTCCGTGTCCTCTCTCCTTCTGCCGGCCGCAATAAACGGGGCTGTCTGAGGAGGGCGTGGCCACATCCACACTCGCAAGCCTCGTAGCGGTATCGATGGAACCCACCGCAGCTGTGATGCCGTTTGCAGCAGCGCCTCCCACTAAGATGACAATGGCAGCAATGGCGGCCCTCGGCACCGAGCTAGAAATGGTGCTCCAAGACAGGTTGGAAATCCAGGCAATGTGCCCCCATTCGGATGTCAAATCGGGCGAAGAGGATAGCAGGCTGTTAAAAGAGCCAGAGTCCACCTTGCCACGTAGCTCTTCCGTTCCCACCAGGCACAGTTTAAACAATCAGTCCTGAGCGTGCTATCCCAGGTATCCCAATATCCCAGCTCATCTGCTCCTTTATTAACAGATATTCTCCAGAGAAGCTGATATCAATTTGTCCCTTCAGCAAAGATCGTAAATTGCTTCCTCACAGCTGAGTTTGTTGCGCAGCTGAAAATGGCGCTTCCTATTTCAGCGTTCAGCGTTCGGAGCTTTCGAGTCCAGAAGCCCCCCAACTTCGAAACCGGGCAGGTCTTAAGTTGCCTCGATTGTTCCCTGGGGTCTTCCTATCTCCCAAGCTCCCTTCTAGATGGAATCTTTTGGGCTGAACCACTAGGAATTTGATCGAAATTTGAGGTTCGGGAGAGCGGAGCTCTGCTTACCCGACCGTTCGCCTTGAGCTCCAGGTAAAGTGGTGCTTTTTGTTTCAAATGTTCTGAAGTCATACAATGGTCTCCCAAACTGGGGAGATTTCCAATATATTAATCAGTAGCACTCTGGACTTAGGTTCCAGCTGTGGCTGATTGAAACTGTTTTAAGAAGAAAGGTGCATGTGGAATTTATTTATTTATTTATTTATTTATTTATTTATTTATTTATTTATTTATTTATTTATTTATTTATTTATTTATTTATTTATTTATTAAAATTTCTATGCCGCCCAACTCCCGGGGGACTCTGGGTGGCTAACAACAGGTATAGAAACATATAATCAATAAAAGCGATTTTTTTAAAAAAAAAACATGTTAAAATGCTATCAATATTTTAAAAAGAACTGTCACTCATTGAATTGAGTAACAGCCATCATTATGTTTGAGTTCTGAGAACTGTTTTGGATTGCTGCTTCATAGAGAGAAATATAGAAACCGATTGCTGCCCACTAGGTAAAGTTCACTGCTGTTTTAATGTTCATGGGGAAATTAGAATGCATGGATTGTGATATGATGTTGTGGAGCTCTCTGAGCTTGGTAGTTTTCTTGCAGACATTTATTACTGACTTTCTAATACTTGAAACATGATTTTTGTAGTACTGTTGCACTTGCTAACCAACATGGGTTATCTTGTCTTTTAAAATCGTTTTTTTTTTTAAAAATATTGCTAATGGTTTCCCATAAGCCCTAACCTACAGCAGCTATAAAAGGTCTTGGGAAACTCCAGGGAGTATCAGATGATCACAGAAGTGTTACTTTATACTCTTTATAATGAAAATGTTTGTAATCTTGTCCTGAAGGCAAAATGATTCTATTTTTCCGCTCTTATTGGGTCCGCAGATTCTCGCCCAGCCGCCTTGTTTAGGGTGACTCACTCCCTCCTTGCTAAAGGGGGGAGCGAGGAACACTTGCAAGGCAGAGCTGAGGAATTCGCAGAGTTTCTGTCGGATAAAGTCGCTCAGATCCGGTCGAACCTGGACTCTGGCTGGGCAGAGCCCATGGAGTTGACAGGGGCAAGTCTTAGTCCACCGTTGTGGGAAGAGTTTGGACCTGTTTCTCCCGAGGATGTGGACAGAGCCTTGGGGGCGATGGGTGCCTCCACCTGTTTATTGGACCCGTGCCCCTCCTGGTTGGTTTCAGCCAGCAGGGAGGTGACACGCAGCTGGATCCGGGCGGTGGTCATCGCTTCTTTGGAGGAGGGATCCGTACCGCAGTCGTTAAAAGCTGTGGTGGTGAGACCCCTCCTGAAGAAGCCTTCCCTGGATCCAGCTGACTTGAAGAACTATTGTCCGGTCTCCAACTTACCTTTTTTAGGGAAAGTTGTGGAGAAGGTGGTGGCTACCCAGCTTCTGCGACTTCTGGATGAAACAGATCATCTAGATGCCTATCAGTCGGGTTTCAGGCGCGGCTACAGTACAGAAACGGCCTTGGTCGCTCTGATGGATGATCTCTGGCGGGCCCGGGATGGGGGAAATTCCTCCATTCTGGTGCTACTTGACCTCTCAGCGGCTTTTGATACCATCGACCATGGTATCCTTCTGCATCATCTCGGCGGGTTGGGGGTGGGAGGCACCGTTTTGCAGTGGTTCTCCTCTTATCTCGCCGATAGGATGCAGTCGGTGTTAACAGGAGGGCAGAGATCGTCCCCTAGGCCCCTGTTATGCGGGGTGCCTCAGGGGTCGGTTCTCTCGCCCATCCTGTTTAACATTTACATGAAACTGCTGGGGGAGATCATCCGCAGACATGGGGTGCGTTTTCACCAGTACGCTGATGACACCCAGCTGTACATCACCACCCCGTCTGAATTCAGTGTGGCAGCTGATGTAATGTGCCAGTGCCTGGACGACGTTAGGATCTGGATGGGGAGGAACAGACTCAGACTCAACCCCGACAAGACTGAGTGGCTTTGGATATTGCCTCCTAAGGACCATGACAACTGTCCCTCCTTGGTCCTCGAGGGAGCGAAACTGACTCCCTCGGATCGAGTCCGCAACTTGGGGGTCCTCCTAGACCCACAGCTAAAATTGGACCATCATCTTACTGCTATGGCTAGGGGGGCCTTTGCACAGGTTCGCCTGGTGCACCAGTTGCGGCCATATTTGGAGAAGGAGGCTCTACTCACGGTCACTCATGCCCTTGTCACCTCCCGCTTGGACTACTGCAATGCGCTCTACATGGGGCTACCCTTGAAGAGTATCCGGAGACTTCAGTTGGTGCAAAATGCGGCTGCGCGTGCTGTGGTGGGTGTGCCAAGGTACACCCACGTGACACCTATACTCCGCCAGCTGCATTGGTTGCCCATAGGTCTCCGGGTCCAATTCAAGGTGTTGATCATCATCTTTAAAGCCCTTCATGGCTTAGGACCAGGCTATCTCCGGGACCGCATTCTGCCTCATACTTCCCTTCGACCGGTTAGGGCCCACAGAGTTGGCCTCCTCCAGGTCCCATCAGCCAAGCAATGCCGGCTGGTGGGCCCCAGGGGGAGGGCCTTCTCTGTGGCAGGCCCCGTGCTCTGGAACCAACTTCCCCCAGAGACCCGAACCATCCCCACCCTGCTGGCCTTCCGAAAAGCCGTAAAGACATGGCTTTTCCTGCAAGCAGGGGGTAGAGCCTAATTCCAGCCAAGCTCTCCCCCGGGTATGTCTGATGATTTTAATACTGTATTTTTAATTTTTATATTTGATTTTAGCAATTTATTGTTTGGTTATTCTTGTATTTTTCTTGCTGTACGCCGCCCTGAGTCCCTCGGGAGTTGGGCGGCATATAAGAAAACCAAAATAAATAAATAAATAAATAAATAAATAAATAAATAAATAAATAAATAAATAAATAAATAAATAAATAAATAAATAAATAAATAAATAAATAAATAAATAAATAAATAAATAAAGACGTTAATCCCATCCCTAGATGGGTGATTGATGGGTTTCCCTGCCCTAATCCTATTTATTGATTCAGTATGGCTGCATTCCAGCTGCAACTGTTAAGTGGAGCTATTAACTGAAGGGAGAGAGAAATCCTTCTCTTGCACTTTATTTTTAACGGGTTCTCCGAACTGCATAACTGCAATTTACTAACGGTTTGGGCAAACCAGTGAGAAGGTTGAATCCCACCTGTGGCACATTCCTAATTCTGGGAAAGCCATCATTTTTCTTTCTTCCTCCCTTGGTTTTCCCACAATACTGACCGATTACGAGTATGTTTCATCCTTGAGGATTTTAAAAGAAAAAGTTAATATCATACGAAATATCTTACTTTTGCATCCAAACATGGCACATCCTCCATGTAGGAAGATCAGTCCTTTTCTTAGGCCAGGATTTGTCCTTTTGGGCTGGTAAATCCTTACTGGTACATTTTCAAATGTTGTATCTGTAATGTAGAGCTTTGGTTCCTTCACTTCCGGCACTAAACTCATTGCAAATCTTACAAACTTGATTTGACCACAGATGCCCAATTTCTCAAAAATCTTCCCCTGTTTTACATCAAGAAAAGATTGGTAGATTAGAAATTGTGAATTAAAAACAATTACAACAAATTCTAAAATAAATGACAATCTTAATTGATGAAAATTATTCATTTGTTGCACAACTTCGATGGGCATAAAGTGCTAGTGGTAATTATACCCAAACTGATTCAACGCAAGGTTTTCTTTCTTCTCAGCAGCAGTATTTATCCGAGATGCCAAGGTGGCGTAGTGGTAAAAGTGCAGCACTGCAGTTCAGCAGTTCAGCTGTTCAAATCTCACCGGCTCAAGGTTGACTCAACCTTCCATCCTTCTGAGGTCGGTAAAATGAGGACCCAGATTGTTGGGGGCAATATGCTGAACTGGATGTGAACAGCCTCTGCTGAGCTGTTGGTGGTCGTCTGGGATTGCAGTAACTGTTGGTGTGGGTCCATTATGACGAAGCCTGGGTTGGGAGGGTGCAGGTATAGTCAACACAGTCTGATCTTACGATTTATAAATTAATTCAAGGGGTGATGGATTACAAAGTTTAATAGCCATTGGTGCAAAAGATTGTGGCCAGTTTTGTTCAAGAGAGTCTGGAGACTCTACACTATTGAACTGAAATTTTAAGTAATTGAAATCCATTATTCTTGGTCACTGCTGCTATTGAGCATTAATAATCAGTGCTGGAAAAAGCTGTGAACCAACCTTTTCAACTCATTCAAGGCAGACTGCAAATCCTAAGATTGTGTCCATTGGGATAGGGTAATTAGTGTACACAAGATTAAATTCTAATTTAACTAAAAGTTATACTCTAAAATTTAACATATAACCATTTAATTTAAAGATCCCTTTTTTCAGAAAAAAAATGTTACCCGCTATATGCAGGTAGAAATAACAAACAGTATTGTGTAACAAATGATTATGAGTAGATGTTTCTGTTACATTGAATTAATTTACTTATTTATAAAATATATGTGTGTCCACTCCCTTATACAAGTAGTCCTTGACTTACAACCATTCATTTAGTGACTGTTTGAAGTTACAACGGCACTGAAAAAGTGACTGATGGTTGTTTTTCATACTAATGACCGTTGTAGTAGCCCTATGGTCATGTAATCAAAATTCAAACATTAGACTCATGCTTATGACGGTTGCAGTGTTCCGGGCTCATGTGATCACCTTTTGCAAACTTCTGACAAACTAAGTCAATGGGGAAGCCAGATTCACTTAACAATTGTATTAATAATTTAATGACTGCAGTGATTCAGTTAACAACTGTGGCAAGAAAGGTCATAAAATGGTGGCAAAGCTCATTCAATAATTGTCTCGCTTAGCCACAGAAACTTTGGGCGACATTGGGATCATTAAGTCAAGGGCTACCTGTACAATATAATTCTGGGTAATTTACAATCACAACATAGAAAAATACCTCCCTCGCAGGATAAAACTGTCAAACACAAGATGCCCATATCAAGTACATACGTGATGGATTCAACTCCCACCCCAGCCTAAGGCCTGGGAGAAAGTCAGGTCTTTATGGCCTTCATACATTTCGAAGAGGGGCATGGCCAACATCACAGCGGTACGGATTTCCTCCGCGCTCCATGGGGAACCCCAAATCCCAGCTGCTAGGAGACCTGGAGCCAATTGGAGCCAGGTCAGATCTGCCCTGGAGGGGCGGTGAAGAAGAGACGCACCTGTCTGGGATCTGGGGGGGGCTTGCAACCCCTCCGGGGAGCCGGCACCAGCCTCTCGGCCAGCAGCTGAGGAAAATGACTCTGTCGCCATTAGCTGGGACGGTCACGAACGGACTGATTGAATGGAGAGATCATGAATTGCCTGGGGGACAAGATCTAAGCGTTTGTGCTGGAGAGAGGTGAAGAAGTGCTTAAGCTGGTGAGTGTGTGGCCAAATTAAAGATAAAAAGAAGAAATTTTAAATTCAAAAGGGAACAAAAGGGAATATACATTTCAAGACACGTTAGTTCAATATTTAAGTAGCATATATGGATAAAAAGTAAAAAATAAATATGGCATGCCAAAAACCATCTACTACAATCAGGATTTTTTTAATGCCATCAAACTGGTTTGACAAGCTTCATCTGAGATTGCCTCACTGTATTTCTTTCCTGAGGCAGTCTCTCATATCGTTCCTCAACTCACATTAAATGCATTAACCAATCATTTTCAATCAGAGCTCTCTATTCTTCTGGAACTTCATTTCTAGTGCATTGTCTTGACGAGAGGTCTTAAAGAGCTCCAATAACTTTGGCTTTTGAACTTAGCAGATGGATGGTTTCTAACTAAAAGAGATTCAGAGATACAGGATAAAACTATTCCTCTAGAAACAGATTTATCAATCATGTATAAGGACCCCAGATCACAAGGAAAGAAGGAAGGAAGGAAGGAAGGAAGGAAGGAAGGAAGGAAGGAAGGAAGGAAGGAAGGAAGGAAGGAAGGAAGGAAGGAAGGAAGGAAGGAAGGAAGGATCTTCTTACCAAATTAAATGTCCACATCACCAAAGAATGAAGCAGCCAGATTCTTAAAGGCTCTTTGTCACCCAGATGAAGATCTATTTTCCTGGTTGTAAAATAAGGAATCAAAAAATATTTCTGGAACCAGCTCTGAAGAAGTGAAAAACCAGTGAACAACTGCATGTTCAGTGACTTACAAAGGTCTGAACTAAATTACAGGTATTGCTCTTTTGGCAAGAGCTACTTGAGAAGGATTGTAGCGATTAGCATTGCTTAAGCAAGCTTTCACCTAAAGCCAGTTAAGAATGAGCAAGATTTTGGAATGGAAGCATTTATAGCGACAGGAGGTGGAATATATACATCAGATGATCATCCTTTATTAATGAGTAGGAGTGTCATCACAACTAGGAGAGGATTGCAATAGAGCAAGCTAAAAGAATTCATTCTTCTATCTGGTGGACTCAGATAGTGTGAAGTCAATGTTGTTTCTCACATTTCATGTTTGTATCCACAAGCCAATAATTATAATTAGTTGGGCTGTTCCACTAATAATAGAGATCCAGATTCAAAAGACATAATGCAATTTGAAGCTTAACTGGATATTGCTTAGCATTTATTGGGAACTTTCCAGTAAAGACAGTTTTCCCTTTTTTCTATCTCTTTTTGTGAGTCATGTCTATCTCACTGCACTCCATACTCACTATGGTGCAATGAGGGTTGAATCCAGGGGTGAAATGCTCCCGGTTTGGGTGGGCCAGTCAGTCGTTGTAGAGCCGGTAGCGATCGCAGCGCGAGGCTTCCCCCACCCACCCGGATGCAGCCATTTGGGTTCTTTTACCCACTGCACATGCGCAAAGCGTTCTGCGCATGCGCAGAGGGTAAAAGAGCCAAATGGTGGCGTCCAGGCGGGTGGGGGAAGCCTCGCGCTGCGATCGCTACCCGCTCTACGATGACTGCCTGCCCACCTGAACCAGGAGCATTTCACCCCTGGTTGAATCTCTGCTTCTGTAAGTATAGGAACCATTTTAATAAATCTTTATTAATTGTGGTATTTTCTTTGATGTTCACTTTTTTTGGGGAATCTGACCCACAATAGCAATAGCCAGCAACAGTCATTCACAAGAGCTCAAGAAAACATGCAGGCATGCAACTGCATTAAAGGATATATGATAGGAAGTATTTTTATATATGGATATTCCTTGTTTAGCAACTACAGTTGGGATCAGTAACTAAGTTGTTAAGCGAAGTTATTGCTAGGTGAAACTATGATTGTGCTTACTATCTGATTTCAGCTTTCCTGTTTTCAATAGACTTGCAAAAGTAATAAATGCAAGGATTGATGACAAAGTTACTTTAAAAAAAATCACCATTGTTACTGTTAAATGAGGACTATTTGTGTTGCATAGTATTCACATATTTTCTTATCAATTTATTCTGAATTTTATTGTACGGTACCAGTGGTGGGATTCAAATAATTTAACAACCCGTTCTTTACCCTAATGACCAGCTGGGTATGCGTGGCTGGGTGGCCATGTGACTGGGTGGGCATGGCCAACTCAATGTCACTCACGTTGAGGGGCGCTTCGCCTTACCCAGCCTCTCATGACCCTGGTAATGCTGCAACGGTCATAAGTGTGAAAAACAGTCATAAGTCACTTTTTTAGTGCCATTGTAACTTTGAATGGTCACTAAATGAACTGTTCTGTCAAGGATTACCTGTACAAAAATACAAAAAGTGTCTTTGCTTGCAAAAAGCTGCCCTAAATACCAATAATTGGATTAGAAATACCTGCAAGCCGGAGTTATAAATCAGGCAGGGTGCCAGAGCACCTCGAGGAATTAAAATGTAATGATAACTATCAACAGCCAACTCTTGCTCATAAAGTGAAAAACTTTAGCAGAGAGGTCACTTAAGCTCTCCAGAAAGAGCACATCCAGGAGAAGGAATCCTTAGATCCATTTGTACCACTTAAAGATACCAGCTGGTTTCACTCACCTCATAAGGAAATGAGGTGAGTGAAACCTATACTAAGGAAATGATTCAGATTTAAGGAAAGATCACATGTCACAAGAAAGGCAGTAAAAGAATCAGTGCCAAGCTTGCATCCTGCATCTTGGAAGTACACCCCAAAAGGACAGTGACAAGAACCACTAAAGCAGTGAAGGAAGACCCTCTCCTCAGATAGCAAAAGCACTTGAGATAAGCCTAACTAGAATGAAGCAAAGGAGCAAACACAGTAGCTGTTGCTTGTTAAACCAATTACCAGAACAAATAGACGCAGGAACTAGCCAGATTTCTGAAGCTGCTTCTTTTCAGGAACAGAGATTAACATTTTTCCTTCCAAACAAAGGGAAAATTATCCCATGAATAAACACAGGATTAAACATCACCAAGCACAGAATTAAACTTCACCAAAAACCAGTTTTAGACCAAAAGTCAGAAAGAGTATGTAAATTCATGTTTGAATGTCAATCTTTCTAGCTAGCCAAGAAGCCTTGCTGAATGTCACTCATCTTGGTTCCTTGTCATTAAAAGCTTCTTTCCGGCAGCTCTGTGCTGGAAGAATTCCAACAGGGGAGTATTTCCTCCCAACAGCAGTGTAAAAAGCTTAAAACAACCCTTCCCCTTTAAGAAAGTCAAGCAAAGTACCAGCAAAGGATTTAAAAAAAAAACATCCGGAGTCAGTAAGTCTAGGTGTACTGCCAAGAATGTAATAAGGGTTAACGGAGAGGCAGTTTCTGTAAGCAGGGCAATAAAGATTAGGCTAGAAACAGCACCAGAATGTTTCTTTCCTGCCTTCCTTACAGGATTAACCCTGTAAAGTGGAAAAAAACAAAAGGAGATTTCTTCTAACAACCGGTTCTCCAAATTGCTTAGAAAATTAACTACTGGGTCTACCGACTGGTGCGAACCGGTAGAATTCCACCCCTGATTTGTACCTGTTCTAGATTTTGCATTTTTATTGCTAGGTGCAATAATAGAGAATTTCCTTTTGGGAATGATTAAAAAATATAATAAATAATGTAAAGTGAATGAATGTTTTTTAATGTAAATATAGATGAAATCTGTTCGCCTACTGGCGCACTAATGAGGATTCCCCCCCCCCCAATGCATGTAGTATTTTCAGAAGAAGATCTTTCGGAGAAGAAAATATTTAATATTCTCTGTTTCCTACAGTTCAGATAATTATCAACCTACTCTTCTCAGCTGCTACTGTTTACTTTTTCAAAGTATGGATGTTAAATTCATAATAAACAAACAGACATACATAACCTTATCCACTTTGCCCCAATGCAAATCTGTCACTGTCATTGAATTAAATATGAAAGAAAAATACATCATCTTCATTTACTTGCAAGTGGTGCTAATTTTTGTTACGGAACTTAACTTTATTTGGTATTTTGTCAACGTCTATTTTTTTCTTTTTGTTATTGTTTACTAATCTTTCTTGATGTCATCTTGTAATATGTACCTGCTCACAAAATGCCCTGTGTTCTACATAAATAACACTAAGTATATATTATACACAATAAATCCATAAATATTATAGATATGTTTTTAAATATCAGAGCTAGTATAATTCACCCACCCCAGCATTCAGCTTGACTCAGTGGGCATTGTGTTCATGGAGATTTTTTTTTAATCCCTCAATCAGTGTTCTGTGGTTGTTATGGAAACATATTTCTGGTATGATGTATGTCTTTCTTCTGTGAGGTCTTTTTCCTTGACACACTCCTCTTCTTGTGTGGAGATTTAGACCTTATTTTGCCATACCTCTCAGTTAGAGAGCACCTTCTGTTCTTTGTTGTAATCACGTCTGCTAGCAAATACGAGGGTGAGTCAAAACGTAATGCCGTTTTCTTTAGGACAGGTATAATTACCAACACAGGAACATGTAGCATACATCAAAATGAAGCTGGTCCTCTGTGGATCACATCCCTACTTCTCAACATAGTCACCGTTTCTCTCAATAGCAATGTTCCACCTTTGAATGAGAGCATGTATCCCTGCCTCGTAAAATTTTGTTGACTGTTCTTTGAGCCACTTCTTCACTGCAGTTTTCACTTCCTCGTCACTGGAATAATGTTTGCCTCTCAAACCCTCTTTCATGGGGCTTTCAAAGGCTATTTATAATTACTTTTTTTAAAAAAAAAGTTGGCTTCAACTATCCCTTGAGATTGGGACTCATTCTGGATCTGAGTGGAAGACTAGGCTTAGACAATCTTCATCTGAGTTGAGCAAGGTTATCCAGGAATATTGTGTGAGAACTATGTGGTAGATAAACTGATTCCCCCCCCCCATTTTTTTGGGCTTAATCATGAATGGAAAGGAGTCCCTCATTTATTGGCACTCAGATGAGGAAAAATATTAAAGGACACGGTACTATTTAGTGTTGGATGGATAATATTTTTTGTAAGTTTGTTTTCACTCCTGGGCCTTCTGGACTTAACAGCATTAGCTGTTTTTTTTAAAAAAAATAGTTGAATATAATGTTTGTAATACTATGGATTTAATTTGTAAGTCTCCTGATGATGAAAAATTAAACACATTCATCACAATTTCTCAGATTCTTAAGTCTAAAGATATTGGCTGTGTTGCTTCTACCTTCTATCAAGGACTTCTGCATGATTCTGTGGCAATCGGAGGCCAAAAAGAGAGAGAGAGAGAGAGAGAGAGAGAGAGAGAGAGAGAGAGAGAGAGAGAGAGAGAGAGAGAGAGAGAGAGAGAGAGAGATTTTAAACTTTTTTTAAAAAGTGCAGTTTTCAGCTGTAAAATAATTGCTTGTTTCTGCTCTAGTCACAGCAATCCAAATCAGATGCAACAACTTAATTTATACAGGGCAATCATACACAGGAATGACTTGAACATTGCTAATTGCACTGTGCCATATACACTTTACAAAGTTCCCAAACAGTATTGATCTCTGCATACCAGGTTGCTCTCTAACCTCACAACCTGGCCCTTAATAAAATTATTCAATTAGTATTGAAATAAAAAGAGTGTTAAGTGTTTCCCCCTCCACCTGCTCCCAATATATGGCAGTGCTTTTAGTTAACCAACTCCCTGTTAAGACAATCCTGAAAACCAATTTTCAGTTTCCTCCCGACCCCTCACTGCCTGATGTGTCACACACAGTTAGTAACAATTGGGACTCTGGGTGATGACCACCAACACCATGGTCTTCCTAAAATCAGAATAGCAATAAAACACTTTTTAAAAATGCATTTTACAGTTTATTCTTTGTGAGAATTGCTTCATTCGCCATGAGCTTGCTTCTCCTGGGGAAAGGAGATTAAGGGCAGTTTACCCAAAAGATTTTTCTCTGTTGGCATAAAAATGGTCTCCTAATAGGAGAAGTCCAGCCTGTTCTATGAACTCCACCAAAAGTGAAAATAGAGTCCTAATAAGGATGCCTGGCCTCTGACTTCTTTCTGAATAAAACCACAAATACAGTATATTTATTCCTCTTCTATATCATCTCACTGCAAGAATCTGATGGCATGTTATACACATCACTTTCTTTAACACACCTGGTAAGATTCTACTTGTTTCCTTAGGGCATCAAATGGCAGCATATCACATAATTATGAAGCAGTTGAGTCCAGTGGAGCCTGACATATATGAAGAAAAAAATTTCTTACATTCTTTTCACATGAAAAGCTAAGCTTTAGGCAACTGCTAGTTTCTGGGCCAAAACTGCCCAGTAAAAACATATGTATTTTGCCCATCTGCTGTATGAAATTGGTAGTTCTTCTATGGTGTGATGCTCCTTGGACCTCCATAATTTGTTTTTCAGGGACAGAAACGTCTGGTTCCAAACATTATCAGGGAAGGATGGCAGAAGTTTATCTTCCTCAATGAGAAAGAGGGAGTGCAAGTCAATATTCTCTTATATAATGGTATGCGGGAATGACCTTGAGAGACAGGAGGAAGAGGTGCAGATTGGACAACTGGCATGTGCAAGATTTCTCAGCCCTCAAAAGGAGAGGAAGTGTGGGAAACAGTTTAGAAGGGACCCTCCCTGATTTTCTGGAGTAAAAGGAAAGGAGGAGGGGAATACTTTCAGTCATGCAAGATTTTGTTAATGTAACCTTATATAAAGGTGGAGTTGGTACTCATATAACTTGTGCTTCTTGTCTGGACTACCTCAGAGGGCTAACATACATGCAATGGGAAAGGAAGATTAAAACATTTGGCAACCTATCACCTTTGCTGTAATAGGTAATAGGCATTATTACAAGATGATCCATTGTCATGCCCCTGTTGGAGTCTGACTCTGCGGTGGAAGATGAGCTGGAACAAGAACTGACAGCCAGTGAGAGGGCAGCTCCATTGGCTTTGGAGGAAACTGGGGAAGGACAGAGTCAGTCCAGGCCAGGCTGTTCGGAATTAGCAAGGCCTGCAGGCAGGGAGGCCTGGAGAGCTCAGCTGAGGAGCAATGACCAAGCAAGATCCTGCAGCATTATCCTGGGACATGTATATTTGCCTTCATTCGTGAAACCATCTTCTCATTCTTCCTGCCTAAGCATCCTTAAAATGCCAGTATATTTTTAATGATTACCTGGACAAGATCCTGGACAAGTTTTCTTGGCAAAAATTTCAGCAAGATTTGCCACTGCCGCCTTCTTCCTAAGGCTGAGAATGAGTGACTATCCCAAAGCCACCCAGCTAGCTTTATGCCTAAGACAGAACTAGAATTCATAATCTCATAATTTTTAGCTTGATGCCTTAACCCAGTGATGGCGAACCTTTTTTTCCTCGGGTGCCGAAAGCGCATCTGCGCGCGCTATCGCGCATGCGCGAGTGCCCACACCCATAATTCAATCCCTGGGGAGGGCGAAAATGGGCTCCCCTGCCCCCCGGAGGCCCTCTGGAGGCTGGAAATGGCCCATTTCCCAACTGCTGGTGGCCCTGGTAGGCCCATTTTTCGCCCTCCCCAGGCTCCAGAGGCTTTCCTGGAGCCTGGGGAGGGCGAAAACAGCCTCCCCCGCCCCCCGGAGGCCCTCCAGAAGCTGAAAACACCCTCCCAGAGCCTCCGTGCGAGCCGAAAATCAGCTGGCCGGCGTGCACATGCACGCTGGAGCTGAGCTAGGGCAACAGCTCACGTGCCAGCAGATATGGCTCCGCGTGCCACCTGTGGCACGCGTGCCATAGGTTCGCCATCACTGCCTTAACCATTCCACCAAAACTGACTCTGAGCACCAGAATAGCTATGAAAATTTTAGGTATACCCATAGATACTACTAAAGTAGTGGGCTCAGCTAGCCAAACTGACAAAAACATAAATATTCAGATTACTCTCTATTTTGATGGAGTGATGGGAAAACTCTGAGAGCCAGAAGTGAATCATTTCTACACTGAACAGCTATATATTAAATATGGCATGGAGTTTTGAATAAAACAGATCAGTACAGAGAGCTAGGATTTGGAAAGTAGCCTTTGCTTCAAGTCAATAATTAAGCACACTTTAAGACATCTTTTTTCATGAAAATTCTAAGTACCTTTTAATGAAATTGTGATGCAATTTTATCCCATGATTCTACAAAATTATTAACAGTTTCAAAACAAAGTGCTCTGGAATTGCAGCAAAAATTAACTGGGGCTGAAAAGACTACCTAGCCATAATTTAAACCTTTCACACTTTCATATTTTAAGTCTCATCATCAAAGAACTGGCTCTTCTTAAGATTACAAAACAACACCATTTTTTTCTCCAAGAAGGACATGCGTATCTTAACTAGCAATCTATTATATTTATTGTTGCATTATGTTTAAAAAACCCAAGTATAATTTTGGTGGTTTGATTCCCCACCTTGACTATATCTGACATTCACCTGTGGTGTGCATGGCTGTAAATCCCATATTTAGATCAACAGTGCAGGTACACGTTGTGCACAATAAGAAAACCTGCAAGTCCTTTCCTTGACACAAACTAGTTGCTAGGCAGCATGAGAGCAGAGATCCTAAAAAGTCAGAAGCTTCAATCAACCCTGCTTATATATTTTTAGGACACAGGGAATATTAACTTTCGAGATTATGCTTTTTTAAAACTCCAATAATAGTATCACATCAACACAGGAACAAGTGAAAAAGATAATATTAATTTTGAAATACACTGTATATTATTCATTTGGACTTTTTTATTTATAGTTGTTTTTTTAAAAACATTTTAATATAAATTAATCTCTGTATCATCTGACTTGGCCTTTGATTGCTATTTCTATCAGGGCTCATATATATATATATATATATATATATATATATATATATATATATATATATATATATATATATATATATATATATATATATATATATATATATATATATATATATATATATATATATATCTTGAAATAGATGTATAATAGTCTCCCTTTATTTTCATTTATCAGCAAAAAATGTTACAAACACACACACACACACACACACACACACACACACACATAAATAAATATAGGTCAAAGTCTGCGAAGGTTGTGCATATAGCTACCCATATTTGGGTACAAATGTAAATGTTGAAAGTATAAATAAATATACAATGATAATGTAGTGAGACGGGTGGGTTCCACTTAACTTTGCCACTGGTTCACATTGCGACGTTTCACGCGCGCTCACACAATTTGGCTTCCACGCATGCTCAGGAGCAGGAATTAGCCCGAAACAAAGCTGAGGAGCTCAAAGGAGTCCCTAGGGAGTTGGGCGGCATACAAATCTATTAAATTAAATTAAATTAAATTAAATTAAAGGTCAGAATTCACCTGCGGGCGGGCAGGAGGGCCCTTTTTCAAGCCGCAGAATGGGAAAAAATAAAAAAAAGATGGCGGCGCGCAGGAAATGACACCAACAGTGATGTCACCAGCGGGTCGCTACCGGTTCGGGCGATCCGGTCCGAACCGGGAGAAACCCATCCCTGTAGTGAGAATATTGTCATAATAGGGTCACAGTCATGTCAGCAAAAGTTGTGTCCTTATCAAATCTACATGGGGCTGCCCTTGAAGAGTATCTGGATTACAATTATAACACAAATGATGCTAGTTAATTTAAATTCTTTGCAGCCTTACAAGGAGCATTTAAAACCATAGGACTGCCTGCAGAGATCCAAGAAAACACAAGGCATGCCACAGTCCAGAAGAAGACAAGAACAGAACCAGTAGATAGAGCAAAAACCTTCACCAGCCTACTAGCAGACAATGGCCAAAGCACAGTTATTATGGACAGATCACAATATACACAAAAAGCCAAAGAATTACTGGAAGACAAAGAAACATACATCCTGGTTAAACCATTCAATAAAGAAACTAGACAATGGATCAAGAGAACCCTTAGTGACCTTACAAGAAAAATCAAATGACAAAAGAAGAACAATGGTGGATAAAAAGTGGACACATTATCCCACCCTTCTATGCATGCCCCAAAACCTCTCTGTCCAATTGCATCATTATCAAGGACCACAACCTACAACATTGATGAAGAACTGACAAAAAGCTTGGACATCTCACAGAGAGGAGCAAATATTCTATTAACTCCCCCCCTACAGTGTCTCCAAAAGATCAAAGACCTTAGATAGTAGAAGATGAGATCATGGTTTCATTCAATATCACAGCACTCTTTACACCCATAGACTCAGAATTAGTGTAGGAATCCATGGCAGTACTACTACATTACTACCTGATCTAACCAAATAAACTAAGATTGAAATACCCAGAATCGGGGACGTTATGAACCTTTGCCTTACTATCTACTTGCAGTTTGATGGACAAATATATCAACAAATCAGAGGAACACCCACAGGATCACCACTTTTGGACTCATAGCAAAGATTGTAATGTAATGTCTAGAAACTATAGCATTCCTATGCATATAACCCAAAGTATGGATCTGGTATATAGATGAAACCTTTGTCGTAATAAAAAATGAACAATTAAATAATACACATGACATTATCAAGAACATCTTCAAAGGAAAGAAGACAACAACAACAACAACACACTATCCTTTCTAGGTATCCTTATCAGCAGAGTCAATGATAGCATATTAGAGACACAAATCTATCATAAAACCACCCACACTAACCAAGTGTTCCACTATGAAAGTAACAATCTACCTCCCACAGGAGAAGTTGTGTAAGAACACTGTTTAGTCGAGCACAAATACATTGCAGCAATCCTGAACATCAGGAAAAGGAATCAGATCATCTATACCAGTGATGGCGAACCTATGGCACGGGTGCCACAGGTGGCACGTGGAGCCATATCTGCTGGCACGCGAGCCGTTGCCCTAGCTCAGCTCCAGTGTGCATGTGCGTGCCTGCCAGCTGATTTTTGGCTTGTGCAGAAGCTCTGGGAGGACGATGTTGGCCTCCAGAGGGCCTCCAGGGTGGCAGGGGTGGAGCATTTTTGCCCTCCCCAAGCTCCAAGAAAGCCTCTGGAGCCTGGGGATGGTAAAAAATGGGCCTACCGGGCCCACTAGATGTCGGGAAACAGGGGAGTGGGGGGTCACACCCGCATGTGCAGGGGGGTGGTGCGAGTGAGGGGCTTTGAATTATGGGTGTGGGCACACACATGCGTGTGATAACGCACGCACACACTATTTCGGCACCCGAGGAAAAAAAGGTTCACCATCACTGATCTATACATCTTCCAACAAAATGGATACCCACACAACTTTATCAAAAAAATGCCTGACCAGTCAATTGACTACAGCACAACCAAACAAGTTTTGAAAAGGATAACAATGTCACACATCAAAAACATCTCCAAAACAACTAACAAACTATTACAACCACATGGCATCACAACCACATGGCATGACATCAGAAACCAACTAAATCCCTCCAAAACAAATAAACCAAAAGACCCAGTAGCCCCATAATAATAATAATTTAAAAAAAGAAAACAGGGTTGATCTACATCACTCAGTGTAAGAACCGCAACAGCCACTATATACAGTAAGACAAATGGGTTGAAGACTAGCAGAACCTATCCATGAACGCCAACTAGCAATCGGAAGATATGATGAAAACTTCTTAATTGGACAAACTTCACCATAGTTTCAACTGGGAAATTGTGAGCATCTTAGACCAAGCCAAGTCTAAAAACACTAGAGACTTCCTGGAAGCCTGGCACTCAGACAAATCAGACAATTTAAAAAAAACTAAAAAGGAAACAAACAAACAAACAAACAAACAAACAAACAAACAAACAAGAATCCTTGCCAGCAATCAACACTTAGATAAGCAGATATTAACAGCAAAATTAATATTTGGCTAACAATCAAACAGTAAACAATATCCCAACTCAGACAAACAAGATCCTAACCAAGGAGCCACCAAGAACACTCCCACCAACACTGACAAGGTAAGCCACTTGTATATACCGTATTTTTCAGAATATAAGATGCACCTTTTTACCCCCCAAAAGAGGGTGAAAACTTGGGTGTGTCTTATATACCGAATGTAGCCCCACCTACCCACCCCCACCCTTTGGCCTCTGTCTTCCAGCAATTTACCTGTTTTCAGCAAAGAGGGAAGAGCCTGTAAAGCCAAGCAAGTCACTAGCAGCTTCCCGATCTACAGCTGATTTGCCACGTGCTAAAATGAAACTGAAACTAACTGCAAAGAGGCAAATAGCTGGGAGAGACACGCAGATTTTTATTTTTTGCTGAACTGGATGGAAGGGGGTAAGTGAATAACTATAAATGTCTGTAGAATGTTCAAATTATTAGACTTATTTTTTAAAGACTGCTTTATTATTGTTCTAGAGCCAGGGTCTCCAACCTTGGCAATTTTAAGACTTGTGGACTTCAACTCCCAGAATTCCATAGCCAGCTTTGTTAGCTTTGTTGGCTGTGGAATTCTGGGAGTTGAAGTCCACAAGTCTTAAAGTTGCCAAGGTTGGAGATCCCTGTAAATCTAGACAACTTAACAAAATAAAGAAGCTTTTTAAAATAAATGCTTGCTCTGAAGAGGCCCAGTGCTATTGTATCTTCTTTTAAATAATAGAGAATAATGTATACTTCCAGAAATTTTAATTAATTTTAACAGCTCTATACAAGTATAGTCTGAAATGTAACAGTGTCCTGTTTAGTATTAGAGTTAAATCCTGACTTACCTTGGAGTAGATCTATTTAAATAATTGGGAGGAGTTAGTGTGACTACATTTAAGAAAACTTTCTGGCATAATGTACATTTCTCCAATTCTTTGCTATTTCTATGGGTCAGGCACACATGCACAGAAATACACAGCAAACAGTGTATATCATCTGTGCTGTTTGCTGTTTGTGTTTGGCAAATTGCTTGGAGGCTGAGGCCTTTTTTCCTTGTTTTCCTTCCCCAAAACTAAGGTGCATCTTATACTTCGGTGTGTCTTATACTCTGAAAAATACGGTAACTGGAGAGTAAACCCACTTCCTTATAGCACCGATGATATTACCTAGATCGGTAATGAAAAGTCTGCAAGAAAAAACAAAGCTCAGAGAACAATCTTAATTTTTTAAAAGTAATAGAATAAATTGGCCTATTGAAATATCAAATAACAAACAAGGTTTATAAATATTATTCAAGTAAGTATATCAAGTAGGTAAATCCTATGGATTAAATATAACTTGGAAGAAAACAAAAAATAATGGTTATCAATAAATATAAGAAAATGTTACTTAGTTACAGAGAGCACAATAATATTTTGGGTTGTATTTTGACTGATAGATGGTGCCATATTATAGCAATAAGGTGAGGATTGAATAGGGATAAATATTTTTTTTTGAAACTTGTTTGCAGATAAGTTTAAGATTAGAATTTTACTGATGGATCTTAAATTATTGCCAGTTTTTTGAATGGAGCAAAAGTATGGACAGTGATTTAAGTGACAATCAGAAGATTGTCTGGATTTACAAAATATTACATAAAATATCATGGATTGAACATGCAAGAGATGAGAAGATCTTCCAAAGAAATAATTTATATCATCAAGCAACAGAGTGCAATGGTATGTAGTAAGGCATATGAACTATTGTACTTCAATTACCTGTACAAAGAAAAAAATGAAGGGAGACACAGTTCTAAACGATGATACATATCCTTGCTGAAAAATCTATGTAGTTGGATTGGCAAAAATACAATGCCTATGTTAGGACAGACTCTGAAAAGAAGAAGAAAATATTGATGGTGACCAACTGGAAGAGGAGGAGGAAGAGAAGGAGAATGGCAATATTAAGAAATTTAGGGAAATCATCCATGTTTCTATACAGTTCTATACAGTCAACATAGTTTATTTATTGCATTATTTTCTTTTCTTTTATAATCTGTAGTTTGCAAGCATGGACAATAATTATGTAACTAGTTTGTTTTCTTGGCTGATAAATGAACTTTCAAAGAAACACCTGATACAGTCAGAAGAAATTGCTAAGACATGTTTTTATGCTTTTAACAAAATTTAAAATCTGCCAAGAAGAAATCAAATGTATGCAAATGTCAGAAGGTTTAAAGTTTTAACAGTATAGTATGATAGGCATAACCATATTTTTTGGAGTATAGGACGCACCTTTTTACTCCCCAAAAGAGGGTCAAAAAGTGGGTGCGTCCTATACTCCGAATGTTACATTAGGGGGAGGGGGAGGGAGTTGGTGCAATGGTGGCAATGGTGGCAATGGCAGCAACGGCGGCAACAGCGACAATGGGTGGCAACAGACAGCTGATTGGCGGTATTCCACCAACTGCCAATCAAAGCCCCCACCGCCGGCCCATGGCAAAACCGCTGCTGCCGCTGCTGCCCGCCACCGCTACCCCCTCCACCGGACCATGGCAAAGCCGCTGCCGCCACCAGACCATGGCAGAGCCACTGCCACCGCTGCTGCCCACCGCCTCTGCCACCTGACCACGGGATAGCCGCCGCCGGCGGACCACAACAAAGCTGCCGCGGCCGCCGCAGCCGCCCCACAGCAAAGTCGCTCCCGCCGCTGCTGGCCGCCGCCACCACGGACCACAGCAAAGCCGCCACGGCCACCCCTTTGCAGCCCCCACCCCTGCCGCAGGACACACCGCCGCAGCCGCCCCCGTTGCTGCCCCTGCCCCCGCTGCAGGACACGCAGCCGCCCCCGCTGCAGGACACGCAGCTGCCCCCGCTGCAGGACACGCAGCCGCCCCCGTTGCTGCCCCTGCCCCCGCTGCAGGACACGCAGCCGCCCCCGTTGCTGCTCCTGCCACCGCCGCAGGACACGCCGTCCGAGCCGCCCCCGTTGCAGCCCCCACCCCCGCTGCAGGACCCGACGCTGACGCAGCCTCCGACGATGCCGATACTCACCACCGCCAATACTCACCGCCGCCGGAGCCACCGCTGCTGCTGCCCGAAGCGAGCAGCCTGACAGGTATGAAGAGAAACTTCCAAGTTTGAAGAGCCCTGGGTTAGCGGTGCAAGGGTCTTCAAACTTGGCAAGTTTAAGACTTGTGGACTTCAACTCCCAGAATTCCTCCTCCAGTCATGCTAGCTCAGGAATGACTGGAGGAGGAATTCTGGGAGTTGAAGTCCACAAGTCTTAAACTTGACAAGTTTGAAGACCCTTGCCACCTCTAACCCAGGGCTCTTCAAACTTGGCAGCTTTAAGACTTGTGGACTTTAACTCCCATTCCTGAGCTAGGATGACTGGAGGAGGAATTCTGGGAGTTGAAGTCCACAAGTCTTAAACTTGCCAAGGAGGTGCAAGGGTCTTCAAACTTGTGGACTTCAACTCCCAGAATTCCTCCTCCAGTCATGCTAGCTCAGGAATTGGAGTTGAAGTCCACAAGTCTTAAAGCTGTCAAGTTTGAAGACCCCTGGGTTAGGGGTTAGGGGTGCAAGGGTCTTTAAACTTGGCAAGACTTTTTACAACCATGTACACTTTTTACAAACTTCAAACTTGACAGCTTTAAGACTTAAAGCTGTCAAGTTTGAAGTTTGTAAAAAGTGTACATGGTTGTAAAAAGTGTACATGGTTGTAAAAAGTATTCTGCTACACTGGTGTTTTATTAAATAATATATTACTACACCATTTGGTTCAGAATACTTTTTTCCTTTTTTTTCTCCTCTAAAATCTAGGTGCGTCCTATATTCCAGTGCGTCCTATACTCCGAAAAATACGGTAATTATAGTTATGTGACGTCAGAAATATCCTAAAAATGCAAAGGTGTACAATTAACTTTAAATGTCAGAGTGGTGATAAACGACTCAAGGATGAGGAGTTGAGAAAAATTTGCAAAGTAAATAATGGAAGAAATCACCCAAAGAACAGATGGACAAAAAGGAAGCTGCACAACTGAAGTGTGCATGGAAAAATGCGAAGCTTACATTTTTTAAAAACAGCACAGTCTGATGGTGGGCGGGCTCATCTTGCATGTTGCTTGGCATGCAGGCAAGAAATGTGCCTTCCTTTAGCACTTAACAGCCGTGCATGATGCATTTACTTTGGTTTTTTTGTCTGAAAGAAGGGAAGTCAAGGGCAGCCAAGTAGAAACACGCACAGAGAGAAATTGTCATCCTGATTGAATATAAGTTCTTGCCTGCTCAGATTTGAGAATTCTACCCATTGAAGTGAAGGTGGTGATGATGGTGGGGTTTGATGGGGTGGATAAGCAACTTCCTGTTGGTTTCAACAGTAGCTTGCTATTGATTCAGGGGGAAAAATCTGCTTAATTAAAAGAATAGTTAGTTAGGACTTGCTGATAAGCAGGCTTCACTTCTTTAAAATGGTATTTTTCTTTCTCCATATCAGCAAATACAGGCAACTTATGCTTTTTAAAAATCTTTTTAGTACAGCTATACTACCCAAAGATATAGTTTTTTAAAAAATAATTTTTATTGCAATTTTCCAATTTAAAAACAAAACAAACATACAAACATTTACAGAAGCGATTAGGAAAACACAAGTAAGGGAAGCTGCCTGTTTCTCCCATGGCCAGTTCAATGTGGCATGCTCCAGAGTCAGTTCACCTGACAGCCTGGTTATCCTCCAGCCAGAGAGCAAAATGAGGAATGTTGTTTACAGGGAGGTCCTGAACAATTCATCTGAGGGACGAATTGAAAGTCTATGCCAGGGGTCCGCAACCTTAAAAACTCAAAGAGCCATTTGGACCCATTTCCCAGAGAAAACAAAACACCCGGAGCCACAAAACCTGGGTGGGCGTGGCCAACTTGATGTCACTCCCACTGAGTCACATGACCCCCCCCAAGCTACGCCCACCCAGGTTTTGTGGCTTTATGTTTTCTTTTCTATGAGAAAAAGGTATTTCCCTCTCTCTTTCTCTCTCTCCATCTTTCTTCCTTTCCTATCTCTCTCCCTCCCTCTCATCTTTCTTTCTCTCTTTCCCTCTCCCCATCTCTCTCTTTCTCCCATCTCTCTCTTTCTCCCTCTCTCTCCCCTTCTCTCTCTATGTGCTGAGGAACGATCGCCACCTCCAGCAGAGGCTTCTCTTCGGGCGACCCTCCTCCCCCTCTCACGACTCTCTGGCTGGCTGTAGCATATGCGGGGAGACCCTCCTCAAGCGAGTGCCAAAGCACAGCAAAGGCGCATGCGGAAGGCGGGCGGCTGCTCGCTTAAGGATGGTCTTTGGACACGGCTTCTCTCCTGCCCTAAGGATCTGGCCATTGCCTTGCCATGTCCCATCCCCTCCCCCCTCCCCACAGCTCTTCAGCCGAGTGGGGACGGCATGAGCTCCAGCCCGAAGCAGCAGGAAGTGAAGGCTGTCTTATGTGTAAATGTGGCATAAAGGCAGCTACACGGCCACTTCTCTCCTGTCCTAAGGATCCGGCCATCGCCTTGCCGTGTCCCCCCACCCTCATGAGAGGAGAAGTAGGGGGAGGAGGGTCACCAGAGCGAAGGCAGCCTTCGCTTCCTGCCACTTCGGGCTGGAGCTTATACCATCCCCACTCGGTTGAAGAGCTGTGGGGAGGGGGGGATGGGATGGGACATGGCTTACTGCCACTTTGGGCCAAAGAGCTGCCGGGGGGGATGACAAGGCAATGGCCGGATCCTTAGGGCAGGAGAGGCCACATCCAGCTGCCCACCCTCCGCCCTCCAAGTGCACCTTTACTGCACTTTGGCACTCGCTTGAGGGTCTCCCCACGCATTCGCACCCTCCTGGCCCCACCACAGCCAGCCAGGGAGTTGGGAGAGGGGGAGGAGGGTCTCCCGAAGGGAAGCCTCCACCAGGAGTGGCTATGTTCCTCAACCAGCGCCGGAGAATCAGCCCCGGCCGCTTCTCCATTCCCGCTGTCTCCCTTACCTTCTCAGAACAGGTGAGGGAGGGGAGGGCGAGGCCAGCCAGTAATGGGACAGGGAGCAGGAGGCCCAAAGAGCTGCATGCGGCTCCAGAGCCGCGGGTTGCTGACCCCTGGTCAATGCTATGCAAATAATGTCTTCATCTGTTACCATCTCTAACAAAATAATATAGTCCCTTTTTTAACTACTCATTAATTTTCAAGCTTTAAGTGTCAATTTATCAAGCCCACATAGTTTCGTAGCGAAGCACGGGTATCAGCTAGTCATTTCATATATTCAACATCATTTCATATATTCAACATTCGAAACTACATATTCAACATCATTTCATATATTCAACATTCGAAACTACATTGTTGTGTTTTCAGAAAGACACTTCCTGACTTGCAGTTAATTCTCCCTCTGTAAAGTCCCGAGTGTGCTTATGTGATGTGTAAGAAGCTTAAGTACAAGTGTAGATCAAAGAATTTCCAAAAGCTCTTTGCCTCTGCATATCTGTCACCTCTTTTAAGCAACCTAAAGAACTCTCACAGCAGTTGCTAGATTGTTTCAGCATTCATAAGGGTGCTCTGAAATATTCTTCCTACTTTCTTGGTACCATTGGTGTAAGACTTGAAGCTTGAAGTAAGCCATAATCATACTGCATTTCTATGGCAATAACAGAATGCTATTGCATGAACCAATGGACAAGGTATGGCTGACCTCAATATCTACAGATAAAAATTCTAATTCCAGAATGTTGATTAGTGGATGCTTACATGCACTAATTAGTACATGCTTTCTTGGATGCTCTTGGATAGATAAGAATGGACTCACACTACTTTTCTTGGTTTCCAGAGCAGAGACTTTGAACGAAAGAATCAAAAGGAACCTTAAACACCAAGACTGTGATACCATAATATCACAACTGTCTGATTTCATAAATACCATTCATTTGCTGCTAGTGGTGAGCTCCCTTGTCAAGTCTATGCAAAAGCTCATCTTGGTCAAAACTCTCCTTTTGAGAAATAGAACAGAATAGAATGATATGGAAGGGACTTTGGAGGTCTTCTAGTCCAACCCCCTGCTCAAGCAGGACAATCTATACCATTTTAGATAAGTGACTGTCTAGCCTCTTCTTAAAAATATCCAGTGATGGAGCGGCCACGATTTCTGCAGGCAAGCTATTCCACTGGTTAATTGTCCTCACTGTTAGGAAGTTTCTCCTTAATTCCAGGTTGCTTCTCTCTTTGATTAATTTCCAACCATTGTTTCTTGTCCTGCCCTCTGGTGCTTTGGAGAACAATTTGGCCCCCTCTTCTTTGTGGCAGCTCCTCAAAACCTGGAATACTGCTATCATGTCACCCCTAATTCTTCTTTTCTTTAGTTTAGCCAAACCCAGATCCTACAGCCCTTCTTTGTATGTTTTAGTCTCCAGGCTTTAGTTGCTCTTCTTTGAACTTTTTCCAAAGTCTCAACATCTTTTTTATAGTATGTTGACCAAAATTGGTTGCAGTATTCCAGGTGTGGTCTTAACAGGGTTTTATAAAGTAGTACTAGTACTTCACGTGATCTTGATTCTATGCCTCTGTTTATACAACCAAGGATTGTATTAGCTTTTTTGGCTGCCAACACACACTTCTGCCTCATATTCAAGTGATTATCCACTAGGACTCCAAGGTTTCTCTCACAGTTACTGTTTTTGAGGCAGGTCTCGCCTAATCTGTACTTATACCTTTGATTTTTTTTTCTGCCTAAATGTAAAACTTTGCTTTTCTCCACATTGAAATTCATTTTGTTGGATAGGGCCCATTGTTCAAGTTTGTCAAGATCTTTTTGGATCCTGAGCTTGATTTCTGCGGTGTTGGCTATTCCTGCCAGTTTAGTGTCATCTGCAAATTTGATGAGTTCCTCTTCTATTCCCTCATCTAAATCATTTATGAAGATATTATGAATGACCTGGCCCCTTTTAGCAACTCCAAGTAACACGCAATTAGGATGTTGGTGAGGAATGGTGGAGAAATCCAGGCTTTCCAAATGTATACATGAAGTGGAAAATAATACACACTTCCACATTTTGTGATGTTCACAGTTCAGTAAAATGTAAATGCAGATGCATGTGTTTAGCCACAGTCAGCTCAAGAATATGCTTATTAGGGAAAAGGTGCGTATAAAATATGCCCATTAGGAGAAATGAATGCAAAAATATATGGATTTTGTGCATTTTTAAAGAAAGATTGCAAAAATGATGGACTTAATGTACTGTAATGTTTAAAAGATTAGCTACTGAGTCTATACTGGGTATCAAGATGCTGAAACAATGAGGTAATGTTACAGCTTTCTCTATCTAGGCTCATGTGGCTTATTTTTTTCATCACCTTCCCCTGCTATTTTGTTTTAAGTACAGAAATGCTTTTTAACATTATCTAACCAAGTGGAAATGTACCGGACCTTAAAACATAATTATTAATCTTAAAGAGAACCAGTGCTTAAGGCATCTGGCCAGAGACTGGAAGGTCCTGCCTTGGCATGAAACCTACTGGTCCAATTACTCTATCTTAGCCCCAGAACTAGGTAATGGCTAATCCCTTAAAAAAAAATCTTGCTAAAAAAACTATAGGGACTTATCCGAGAGATCATCAGGAGTCAACACTGATTTGAAGGCGCGCGCGCACACACACACACACACACACACACGCACACAAATCTTAAATATAGTACAAGCCACCAATACTGGCTGATTTGGATCTGCTGAATTGATTTCAATAATAGCAGCTATTAAAAGAGGACTACCTTACCGTGATTGCAAAAAAACTCAAATAACCACTATGTGGCAGCCAAACAATAGAGAAAAAAACCCTACCTCTGGTAATCTTGATTTTTGCAGGCCAAACATATCAGCTGTGATTAAAGACATTCTTTATGGGTCAGTTTTTACAAGATATTTTTGACATTCAGGGGAGGGGGAGAGAAACCTGGCACTTGGTTAATTCATAATTGATACATGTCAAAATATGTCAGATCTATGTGATTTTTGAAACTGATAAAAAGCAGGCAATTGAGTCTTTTTTTTAAAATGGGTTTTATTAATCCACAGCGCCATCTAGGGTTGAGCTGAAGCATTTAAATCTACTTGCAACTTGTTTAGCAGAGGTATAATAGTTTAAAAAAGGAACTTGCCTGTACAATAATACAGTATGTATCTCCTGTGGGGCAGACAATAAAAGAAATAAAATGGGGAATCCTGTTTATGAAGTTAATGTCTTTTTCTTTAGTGAAGCTGTTATTTGTTTATTTACGGGACGTCTTGAATCTGCTAAAATAAAGATGTGGTTGATACATTGGAATAATAAATTATGTCCGTGCCGTTTCTCATGTTGCTTCTGAATCTGTACTCTTTAAAAATCAAATGAATCAGGACAGCTCAAGTATTGCATTGATTTTCACCTTCAGGAAGAGATTCTTTTGGTTCAGGAACTTAATATTCTCTGGCTCAAACTTCTCTAAATTGGCACCTTATATTTTGAAACTGCAAATCCCAGGATTCTTCAGTTCCCATGACTGCTTCCCTAACCCAACCATTAAACCAGCTATAGATGTATCATATCTGAAAGATATGAGGATTGTATTACTGCAATGTGACAGTAGATACCGTGTATATTTTTTCCTTTATCCATCTAGACTAGCTGCTATCTAGACTCCCACCAGCACACAACAGTCAAAACTCTAGTAATAATACATTAAATATAAAAGCCTACTTAAAACCAACAATTAACATATCAATTATGATTGTCATCTAACAACCTGAAAAAAGTATCTGGAAGAGTTCCATCTTTAACATTTTTCTAAAACACTGTCAGTATAGGGCCGTGATGGCGAACCTATGGCACGCATGACACAGGTGGCACGCAGAGCCCTGTCTATGGGCATGCCAGCCGTTGCCCCAGCCCAGCTCCACCATGCATGTGTGCATACCTCCTGCTGGCCATCTGGTCTTCAGGTCTCTGCCATGCATGCATGGGGGGGCAGGGTGCATGCAGGGGATGCACGCACGCATGCGCGGGGCACTCGCATTGCATTTTAGGGGTTTGTGTGCACGTGCCCCAGCTGCAGGCCATTTGTGCGGGCAAAGAGGTGGCGGCAGCAGGCCAGTGTCTCAGGACTGTGCCTTGCCCAGCTGCACAAACAAAGGCTGGAAGTAGCCACCTGCTGTGTTTTGGTTTCCAAGTTGGGGCAGGAGGCTTTCCAGGCCCAAAATGGGGCATGGGGACGCCACGCGAGGCCTCCCCCATGCCCCATTTTGGGCCTGGAAAGCCTCCTGCACCAACCTGGAAGCCAAAACGGGGCACGGGGGGGGCGCATGTGCGGTGGAGGCTGGGGTGCATGCGAGTGGGGCACGCATTGCATTTTTGGGATTCAGGCACGTGTGCGTGCATTCGCATGTGTGAGCGCACGCTTTGGGCACTTGGCATCAAAAAGGTTAAACATCACTGGTATAGGGAATTGCTTGATTCCTAAGCTATGGCTATTCCATAGAACAGAAGGGATTGCTGTAGCCACCATGGAATAGCAATAGCACTTAGATTTATGTACTGCTTCACAGTGCTTTTACAGCCCTCTCTAATGGTTTACAGAGTCAGCATATTGTCCCTAACAATCTGAGTCCTCATTTTACCGAGTTCGGAAAGATGGAAGGCTGAGTCAACCTTGAGCCTGGTGAGATTCGAACTGCTGAACTGTAGGCTGCCGGCAGTCAGCAGAAGTAGCTTGCAGTACTGAATTCTAACCACTGTGCCACCGTGGCTCTTCAATGAATGAATGAAGTATTCACCTTACCTTAAGGAGACGACAGTTTTCCCCACAATGTTGGTATTGAGCAAATGAGTTCTCTTTCAATTCCAATGATACAGTATCTAGGGCTTTATGGATCAAAGTCAGCATATTACATTGCACTTGGAAATGTATAGGCAAGCAATGCAGGGCCCAAAGCACAGCTGTGTTGTTCTCCTGACATCTAGTTGCAGATAATAAGCAGGTTATAGCTGTAGCTTCAAAATAGTATTTAAAGGAAGCCCTATGTAGAGTGCATTGCAGTGGTTCAGCCAGGGTGTGAATCAGTACTTTGTTTTCTGGGTAGAATCAAACTGGTACTCCTCCAATTTGGATAAAAGTCCTCCTGACTGCCCTCCCATCTGTCCATAAAGTAGCAGCCTTGAGTTCAAGAAGACACCCTCCCCCAAGACAGCAGATAGCAGGAGATTGCTGTTGCCTTAAGAAGCCACACCTTAGCAGACAGAGGAACCTTGAGCAATCAACAGCAATTCCATTATGTATGATCAATTACATAAGCTTGCCAGCTTAATATCTTACAAGGGATTCCCCCCCCCTAAACTTATAATAATTAATTAGACCGAGATGGTAGATCTCTTGCTATGTTGGGGAATCCTTTATATTAACAGAAATGAAGGGATACTCTTTGTGAAAGTGTTCAAAGGTAAAGGTTATGCTTTTAAAATAGGTGCTACAAAATATACGTATATAACAGTGGTGGGTTCCTACCGGTGCGGTCCAGTGCACATTTCTGGTAGAAACCTGCCGATTGCGCAATTTGCGCGCGACGGCTCTGGTGCCATCTTCGCTGGTCTGTCGCGCAGCACCATCTTTTTTTCCAAATTTTTGGCCTTTTTTTGCTTCCTGCGCATGCGTGGAAGCAAAATCTCGTGAGGGGATGCGCGTGTGTGCAAGATTTTGGTGATTTTTTGCTTCCTGAGCATGCGCAAAAGCAAAATTGTGTAAGGGGACGCGTGTGCGTAGTGAGCATGCGCATACACGAAACGTGATGATGCACGCACAGTGCACCGGTAGCCAGGTAAGAGGAGCCCACCCCTGGTATATAATGTTCCCTTCCTTTCAGACAGAAGAGTAGAGTAGGGAGAACATTCTGAATTTCTTTGATGAACTGTACTGAAAACCACTTCACCCTTTCCCTTTAACATTGTTTTCCAGCATAGGCAGTTAAATAAACACATGGAGTAACAACAAGCATTCTTTCCCCTGGATCTTGGCAAAAGCATTTTATTTTTAAATTTCAAATGCCACCCACTCATCAACAATTATAGGCAGCTGAAATAGATGAAAAGACCAAAAACAGAGACAGGAAAAGGGATACCTTGCTTACAACATCAGACTGGGAAACTAAAACGCTGCAATGGCAAAATTGACACCATTTATCCTCAATAGAAATTCAATTGAATTCAAGCAGAAATGGCTCCCTTATTTTACTTATTTATTTATTAAACCTATGTGCTGCCCATCCAACACATAAAGGTGGCTCTGGTGGCATATGCAATATTATACAATAAATCAAAGACCAATCCTGAATTAATCATCTGGAATATGACTTTTAGAACTTCAAAAATCTAACAACAATTATTAATGTTTGTTGCAAAGTTTTTAAGTTTTTATACTTAAACTGTAGCTAGAGAAGGGAAGGATAAATTACTAAAAGTAATTTGTCTTTCCTTATGTTTTTAAAAGTGTAAATGTAATAGTCTTTTTGTTTTACCTTGCTTTTTTTGCTGTTTATTTAAAAAACAACCCCAATTCATTAAAATTCATTTTGCACACCTCACTAGATTTTTTTCAGGCGCCGTGATTAAAGTATGATAGGCAGATAGCAAACTTCGTTGTAAATGCTTAATCAGCCAGCTATAAAGAGAAGTCAGATTTGCAAGAGCAGTTTGTTTTTGTTAGGATTGCAGTTTTAGCTGATTTGCAACACCATCCTCAACAATAAGTTCCAGAGAACTTAGTACTCCTGAATTATTTATTTATTTAAGTGGTGCCTTTGAGTCGATGTTGACTGGCAACTCCCTAGACAAGTCCCTGCAGCCTTTTTGGGGGGTGGGGTGGGGGGGTGGGCAAGATTTCAGAAATGGTTTTGTGCTTGCTTCCTAAGGATGAGAGAGAGTGACTGGCTCAAGGTCAACTCAGTTGTGTTCAGGCCTAGGGCAAGACTGGAACTCACAACCTCCAGTTTCTAGCCTGGTGCCTTAACCACTAAACCAAACTGGCTCTCACCGCAGAAAATTGGGTATAAATTATAAGTAATCACGTAAAGCTTTTTTTACTTCATAGGAAAGGGTAAACGTTTGTGTGGAACCAAATGCCTTGATTTCCAGTACAATATTTACTATCTCCGCAGCTTTTGAGGCCTCCTTCCATTAATTAACCTGGTATTCAGATGCTATGATAGTATGTAACGCTTGAGGGAATATCGAGAAAGGCATAAAAATCTCTACTCAGAACGTGAATTGGCTGCCTTTTTGTGCAAGTGAACATACTTTCAACCACATCTTTAAATGTAGGAGTTCAGAGCACTCTCTGAAGCCTTTTCAATATTGATGAGGGAGAATAGAGAAATCAAACACCAAAGGTAACCTTCCTTAACAATGATTTGTTGCATTAGTTATTCTTATATTTCACATCATTCTACACTTTGTTCAGCCTTAAAAGGTGCCTTATTGAATTGTCACAATTTGTTTATTTAAATGAAGAGTATTTATATATATATTTAATCCGAGGACTTGATTGTTGGATGTTTAGGGGTCAGGAAATAACAGTAAAAATTAGAAAGGAGTTGGACATTCAAATTGCCAATATATTAGGAAACAGCTATCCCATTTGTTCATTTAATGAAGTAAGACTGAGCAGTCTATGGAGATTCTCAGTCATCCAGGTCATGGTTGTCCCAAAGATGCTTTTTTTCAAGAGGCAACTGGACTTTCAATAAGACTGAACAGGTATGAAGTTTTAAGTATCTGGGGATTATCGCTCTCAGTACTACCGGTATATCCTACAAAAAGCATCTCTGAGGGAGATGGGTGGTTCAGAAATGTGAAAAATAAATAAAAAATTCAAAGGTCATAGTACAAATGCTGAATATAGTATTGTGGTAACGTTGAACTTGTTTTTGTTCCAGGAGTTGTCATTTTATCCAACTTCCTGCCTTTTTTTAAAGACAAAACTTCTGACACAATTCTTATTTGGATTTTAACTTATTACCACAACCCAATTTACACTCTTTGTAATGAATCCAGTTGACTTTTTTCATTGCAATTGTACAAGTTCCTGGTTTGGGTTTCCTTATCAATTTCTGTCAATCTTCTAGGACTCACCTTTGACAGACTAGGTTTCAATGATATGGTTTCTAAGAGCTATGTTTGCTCAGTGATTGGAATGCAGTACTTCAGGCTAATTATGCTGCCTGCCAGCAGTTCGATTCTCACTGGCTCAAGAGTGACTCAGCCTTCCATCTTTCTGAGGTTGGTAAAATGAGGACCCAGATTGTTGGGGGCAATATGTAACTCTGTAACCCACTTAGAGACTGCTATAAAGCATTATGAAGCCATATCTAAGTGCTATTGCTATTGCTATTGTCTTGAAGGATATTTTTGACACAAGTGTTACAAAGTGAATATTAAGAGATATGGGTTACCAATTGGATATATCAGTGGTTCCAGTTTACTATAATTTAAAGAGATCCTGTGAGTTTTACTCAACTAGTCATAGCCAACTTTAGCAGGTGGTGCTCATCTCTGTTTAGCCAGCGCTCTCTGAAGATGTTTCCGTGTTCTTGTGGCCAGCATGACATCACGCCACAGCGCAAAGTATATGATGAAACATGAAATGTTGTTACCTTCCCACCGAAGTGGTACCTATTTATCTACTTATATTTGCATGCTTTTGAACTGTAAGGTTGGCAGGAGCTGAGGCAGGTGACAGGAGCTCATTCCAACATGCAGTGGTAGGACTCAAAATATAGACCTTCTCTGGCATCTTTTAAACCACTGAGCCAGGGTGCCTATGTAATACATTGTTCTTTGAAGCTATAAAATTATCTATTTGATATGCCATTTCCTACTTAGAGGAGAATCAGTTATATTTGGAACCAATAAGAACATCCCAGTAGAAGAGTTTGCTACTGTAGCTCTTATGAATCAACAGGATATGCCCTCTTAAATTGTGCACTTGATAGATAGAGGTATACAGCACAGACTTAATCATCACTTTTTTGCTTCTCCATTCAAGCAAGCATATGTGTAGGTGCGTGTGTTGTGTGTGGCTAAATGTTTGTGCGTCAGCACAAAGCAGGCTTGGCTAATTTCTTTTAACTGTGAAGCTCAGGTAAATTTTAGATTACCATTACTTTATGCTAATTTATATTACCTCAAATATATATGTATACTTGTTCTTGATACGGTCATTGACCAAAGGAAAATGATAATGAACTGAAATAATGCCTATTCACCTGCAGTACAGGTGACAATAGGATGAAAGCAAACATTTGCAAAGGTTGCTAAGAAATTGCCTGCTGTTACACTTTTTCTGTCTCAGCACATGACTAATCTTGATTGCAGCAGAAGTAGGAGATTAATTCTTTGAAGGAAGACCTCTAAGAAATAACCAGTCTCTAGTTCTGACTGGGAAGTACCTAATACTTGGTAAAAGGCAGTGAGGTATTGCTTCCTTCTAGACTGTAGCTAAGAATATTGTATGGGTCTACAAGGCAGCAGTCCCATTCAAAGCAGAGGGTACATCATAGTAGTTTTGCCACTAGAGATGTGTAATCAGGCAAAGAATATCATATTCTAGAGCCAGGATATTACTGATGTGAGACAGCTGATTATGCTTTTTTTTCCAGGTTGTGAAATGCTGCACCTCCTGATTTTTGCAGATGACACTATTGCAATGTGTTATACTTGCACAGGGAAGAAAAAAATCCACTTGGTTTTTTTTCTTCTTCTTTTTTTGGATCAGCAATCCTATTTATAAACGAGTAATACGAGTGTTCTTTATTACATGCTAGTAGCTTGCTTGCCTCTTATACCCATGTTGCATTTTTCCTATAGTGGGACATTGATGATTATTTGTTTTGCCTATCCAGAACTTGATAAAAAGAAGAAAAGACACATAGAAAGCCACTCTTTTACACAGAATCATAAAGTCATGTCAAATGGTGAATGAAAGTAATCAGTTTATGTGGTATAAATCAGACTAGGTTTATTCTGCATATGTTGCATATGTATGGCTATGTACCTTCAGACCTCTCTGCCTGGATGATTGAGAATCTTCATTGACATGAATGAGAAGAAACATAGATCGCATTTAATCATTTGTAAAAAGTGTGTGCATTTATTCCCTGTTAATCTTCCCAACTGCTTCAAGGCAAACAGTCCTTTCCTTTCCTTTCCTTTCCTTTCCATTCCTTTCCTTTCCTTTCCTTCTTTCCTTTCCTTTCCTTTCCTTTCCTTTCCTTCTTTCCTTTCCTTTCCTTTCCTTTCCTTTCCTTTCCTTTCCTTTCCTTTCCTTTCCTTTCTTCTCCTCTCCTCTCCTCTCCTCTCCTCTCCTCTCCTCTCCTCTCCTCTCCTCTCCTCTCCTCTCCTCTCCTTTCCTTTCCTTTCCTTTCCTTTCCTTTCCTTTCCTTCCTTTCCTTTCCTCATAAAATGAGATCATAAAGGATCATAAAATGAACCTTCCCTCATTTTGGATGTTTTTCCTGTCCTTTTCCAATCTGGATATCTGGCCCCTGATTCTAGATTTTATCTATTGGTTGAGGCAAGCTATTCAATTTTTTTTTACTATAATAAAACTGCAGATAGTCTGGTTCTTATCTTCTCACTGTTCTATTCCAACAACACAGATTCAACTATGAGTTCCTCTCTTTTCATAGTATTATTGCATCTGCTGTGATTTGTCTATTAATGCAAATAAATTTCAGACTCTTTATTATTCGAGTATAAACTAATGTTCTAAAATTAATACCGGTAGTGTTATAGCAATAGCAATAGCAATAGCACTTAGACTTATATACCGCTTCATAGTGCTTTACAGCCCTCTCTAAACGGTTTACAGATCTGGGTCCTCATTTTACCGACCTCAGAAGGATGGAAGGCTGAGTCATCCTTGAGCCTGGTGAGATTTGAACAGCTGAATTGCTGAACTAGCAATCAGCTGAAGTAGGTTGCAGTGTTGCTTTTAACCACTGTGCCACCTCGGCTCTCTGTGAATGATTCTTACAAAATTAAGTAAGGCAGTAACACAGTTACTTGTGATTTTCAATGTGCTTTTGGTCCTAGAGAGAAGGATACATATGACCCATAAAGTAGCATTGCCCTATCTCGAGAAAAGAAACCCCAAAACCAAAACATAAGATGTAGTTCAATAAAATTCACGTATGCTTATTTCAAGAATGTAAGCATTTTAGGAAATCTGAATAAAAATGTTCTGAAGAAATGAAAGATTAGAAAAATGACATCCAGATTTTCAACTTTTTGATATAGACAAATTGCCTTTAAAAAAAGTTATCTTTTACCAAATATGGAAATGCTCCAAGTAGAATGGTAAGTGCTAGAAAAACTTGGAGTAGAATCAAGGGCAGGAAATGTTGCCGAAAATGACATTTGTTTATAAGTAAGTAAAATCTTAACAATTTAGATAATTATTTTTTTAAAAGACTTTAGACAGAATCCCATAGCAACTGTCCATGGAACTCATCCCATAACATTAATTGTAATGCTATTAATTAGAAATATGAGAACGGCCCTAGGTGCTTTGCAAAATTTAACTCTTAAGAGAGATTAAGTTAATGGAAATAATATTTTCTCTTCTCTCTTCCACTAAGCAACCCTATAGAACATACTACGCTATTCAGCTGCGGAGCTCTGAGAGGCACAAGTGGCTGCAAAGTAAAGATAAAAGGATAAGAAACTCATCTTTTTGAATGTCCTTGCGCATGAAAGCCTACAGTTATTTCTCTTCCAGAGCTTACTCCCAGGTAAATATTTATTATAATGCAAGCTCAGCTCATTTCTGATAAAGACAGGCCATTCACTTGGCTGAAGTTAGACTTAGTGATGGAACTGCTTACCACTGTTTGTGAAGTTGAAGTCTACCTTTAATCTATCCCATGAACAAGACTCTTATTTATTTCAGAGGTGTTGCGTGGTGTCTACCTTTGCTATAACCAAGCAAATATGTTTTTGATACTATGAATGACAGAGAAGATTATTTTGGCCAAATACCAACTCATAGACAGAACTTCTAATTCCAACATAACTTGGGGCAATTGCTGAATGTCTGATATGTAAAGGCATCCTGTAAGTATGACTGTAGTTTCCCCATATGTACCACCCTAGAGACACATGGTTAATGTTAAGTCTAATAATATATACTATTTATTGTATACTTAGTTATTTTAAAACTCCACATATTGAGACAAACAGATTTCCTGCAACAAGCCATATGACAAAATACTTTCCAAGCAGCAGAGAACATCAGAAGAAGAAAAAAAGACACCCACTTAAAAGCTGCTGGTGTCAAGCCATTCTTTTTTCTGCTTTTGCCCATATTTAAGTGATACAATCTTAGCTACAAAAACGAAAAATAAATGAGGGTAAAAATCAACGTTGCCAGAGAGTTGCCTATAAAAGCTGGTCAATTTACAAATCTTATGCTCAAGAATATGCTTCAACTTTGAGATTATATGATGTATCCAGCTGGAATGCAGAAAGTAATAATAATTTTTTTTAAAAAAAATCTGTAGTAAAATTATGTGTAACAATTTGGCTGTTGGAAACAGAAAATCCAAATGGATTCTGGTTCGGTCCTTGCTGGTGATAAAAATATAATTGATAATAACAAGCTAATATATAGTGATAGTTCCCATTCTGCCATCTTCATTAGTACTCATTCTGTGAGTACTCTTCTTTCAAAACATTTCCATAGGGATTTAAATTGTATATGTATAATTTGGATGGATATCAGGATTGATGTCGTACACTTTGCCTAATAGATGACCAAGTACATTCTCTCTGTTCTTGTGATAATTATTAGTGAGGTCTCGGATCTTTGCTGCAGTTTCTTCATCAATTTTGATTGATAGATGATCATGAGAGCCCATTATCTGCAAAGACAAAGCAGGGTATAATATGTAAAGTAAGCAGAAACATCTATGCAAGTTTCAAAACAACTCATGTTCGTCTCTGTTTGTGATTTGTATAATCTGTTAACAGCGGTATGCTGTTATTCAAAAAGTCCTTTCTTAGCTAGTTATCTCTCTTGCCATCTTGCCTCTTGTGGGGATCTAGGTTCCAGGTTTATGGGATAGAGAGGCTTGTGTTGTGTATGTGTGTGTCTCTCTCTCTGAAGCTGCCAAAGGCAATCATTTTCTGTTCAGAAAAGAAGTAAAAAAACTGAAGATAGCGAAGTTGTTCTAAGACTGTCTACAAAGCTAGTGCACTTTGCTATGCCATGCTAAATTACTAATTGTTAAATTATCAAGTTAGTATCACAAGCTATATTGGTTTCAAGGAATTACTAATCAAGGAACCACCAAGAACACGGGTGTCAAACTCACGGTGTCACATTGCCGTCATGTGACATATCATATTTTCCCCCTTCATGGAGCTGGGGTAGGTGTAGCCTGCGCGTGATATATCCAGCCCGGAGGCTGCCAGTTTGACACCCCTGACCAAGAACACTCCCACTAACACTGACAGGGCAAGCTACCCTCAGGCCACTGATTGGCACCAGTCTGCGGCCCAACAGGAACTGGGCCATGCAATTGAGTGAAGGCCCCTCTGTGCATGTGCAGGATGTAGGTATCACACGAAACCAGTCCCCGGCACCCAAAAGGGCCACTGCACAAACCCCACACTCTTCTAGCACATGTTATCTAGTTAGGTAATGAAACATCTGCAACAAAATAACCAAGCTCAGAGGTGACCAAGGATTCCATGTTTCAACCCTGAGTTACGAACATTCTCTTCTGTTAGTAAATTAGTTTCATAAGGTTCCTGGCAATAATTATTAAAGCAATGGGGTTAAGCAACTTAGGGAACTTTTGAATATAAACATTTGGTAAACACTCAAACTATTTCCCTAATGTTCCAGTGTCCTATTCTATCTAGAACGCACCAGTTTTGGACATCAGTGGTTAATTGACCAACATGATTCTACCTTGCACTTTGCATACTTAAGTACAGAATTACAGTTAGGTTTACTCATATACAGTCCCTTCCTTCAACTAAGCAACAATTTGCGATTTCATTACTTCATCAGCATCGGTTAGTAAAATATGGCTATTACCCACTCATTGGAATAACTTAAGCCCTAAATTCTGGCACATTTTTATATGTACTTTAACTCAAAAAGATATGTTTTGTGTGCCTTTTTTTTACAGAAAAGGATCAAATTATAAAATTTGAGAAATGGTGAAAAGGAAAGTATATTCACCCTGATCCGCATATTAGTGTAAATAATTAGCTTCGCTACTTAAAAATGTAGATTGAATTAAATCATCAGGCATCTTTTAGTGATATATATATATATAGTTTCACATTATAGCTTGAAAAATGAATAATGGGAAGTGTTTGGTGGATTACTATTAGATGTCATGAAGATGAATTGGCAAAAATAAAAGGCAATGGTATGAATGGTAATGATAATCAATCCTGTTGTAATGATGTTTCATTTTTTCCCAAAAATAATTATATAAATTAGAGGTGCACATCAAATATGGACAGGTGTCCAAACCAGAGCCTCTGTGTGTGTGTGTGTGTGTGTGTGTGTGTGTGTGTGTGCGCGCTTGATGATAATGTTCCCAAATTTTGACTTAAGTGTTCTACACAGAAGGGTTTATTATTATTACATAATTAATTATGCTGTTCTAAAACACTTCTTTTTATTTTTAAAAAACCCTCTCATTTTGAAAATATATTCTGCTTGTAATGTAATTTGGCAGGTTTTAGCCTATTAAAATGCCTTTCAAATATAATTTTGATTCTGTTGTACAAACCATTTACATTTCTTCCATACTAGACAATGAAATAATATAACTCTGCTTTAATCTTATTCTAGATTTGGAAACATGAATGTGTAGGATTATTTGTGATTCTTTTTATGAATGCAGGTTTCTGATCCTTTTCAAATATATGTAAATAAAGAAATCTACATGTTTCATATCCATACCTAATATGTAAATCAAATCCATAGTTTCTAATTGATGATGTGCCATCAGATCATTGTTGATTCTTAACTACAATGCAGGTAGATCTTTTCCATGACAATGCGCCCCTAACCTGGTTTTTCAGGTATATCAACAGTACAGTCATTGCCACTGTAACTAAATAATACCAATTCTAATGATCCTAAATAATACTAGTATAAATGTTAATGGGATTATAAGAAATGATGAATCTAAGGCAGGTACCAATAATCATGCTTAAGGAAGATTTGAGTTTGGTTACACTTCACCAAGTCTGGCATTGTTCAGCCAGCCCTCCATTGCTGTACTTTTATCTAGTTTGAAGCACAGAGGAAACTGAGAGTTTGATGTAGTGGTTAAG